>OZ020486.1:48924061-49524061 GCA_963971405.1 Psococerastis gibbosa | reverse complement strand
ACTCTCGCTATGGCTGCAGCTCAACACTTATTTAGATAACCCTCAACACAGCAACTAAAAAATATTCTTTAAACATTTCAAAACACATTACCAATTACATATTCTTTATTGTTTTCTCTAAGCTCAGTATGCGAATGTCCTCCTAAAAAATGTATGTAAGCCATTGTAAAAAGGGGTTTGTCATAGCATAAAAATCAGGCTCACGTAGGGGTGCGGGCCCCCAAATGGGGTCTTTAGGACACACAAACGGCACGACGCTTCCTGCATTTTGACGAGCCTCCCCCTCCCCCCCCCCCCCCCCCGCGCACATTCTCATTAATATGTTCCCAGAGGAAATATTATTATCTCTCGTTAATTATAATTTTGTATTTGGGAGCTTTGTTACTCGTTTGTTAAGCTTACTAACAACGGCATCAGTTGGAGAACAAGTTATTTATTTAATTAATTAATTTATTTATTTCGAAGACCAAAGCGGCATTTAATAACTTATATTTTATAATTGTAATATAATATACAGTATAAATACTTAATAACATACAATATAATATTATATTATATAGTACTAGTGTATGTGCATGTTATCTATGTTATTTGATAAAATTTATGTATTTTTAAACTGCATGCATTTTATTATATCTAAGATATTGTAAAAATTTCCACCCTAAAACGGGCCTAGCCCATAGGGAAAAGAGTTAAGAAGCTCTAAAAATTGTATTTTGGAAATATTTTTTGATTTGATTTGAAGTGATGTTGCCGGGATATTTTGGCAGTTATTGCATGTACATAGCGGGCAGTGGTGAGTTACTCCCGCTTGCTAAAGAACCAGTGCGAGGGAACCCGTACCCGCTCTCCTTTTATAAATAAAGACAGATAATATGACTAATTCTATGGTAAATAATAATAATTAGAAAAGTAGATGGAGCCGTTTCTGACATTTTTTTTTATTTTTTCGGAAATGAACCACTGAATTGATCGATAGAACGATTGCGTAGTCAAAAACGGGCAGCCCAATATAACAGTAATAATGGCAGGGAATAGAATGCAATGCGTTAGGGCATAATTTCATTAAAAAATAATTCTTCAACAAAACAAAAAATTCTCTCTAAAGTCAAATCTGTTCGGTTTTGTTACTACTTATATTTAACACCTAAAGCGTAGGTACCTGCTGAAGTTAGGAAGCATCGATACAAAGATTCCACAGAAAGGAGTATTTTTTTAATTTTTGCATCCAGAACGAAAGAAGTGCCCTATTGGAATTCGTTAACATTAATAACGACTGCAATATACCATGTGTGAATTTTTAAAAATCGTTGGAACCGTTTTTGAGACATTTTTTTAGTAATTTATTTTTATTTTTTGGAGAATAAATCCCCCTAAATTGAGTGAGCCCATAAAGAGACTTGATTTTTGTGAACCTGCATGCCAAATTTCATTTACATGTTTTTGGATTACCTAGCTCTTTATCCATGAATTTGATGATTCGGTAAATTTCTGCTGCACTTTTTCTCGGAAAACCCCCTGAACCAAAACTAAAAAATCCATGCATCAAGTATGATTCCTCTGGTAATGAAACGAACCAAATAATTATAACTCAAGAATTAAATTGTATACAAATAAATAAACAATTCAATTTGGGATCCGGTGATCGCCAAAATCAGCTCTTCCGCTTAAGTAAGAGGTAAAACTGTAAAAGTTAGTCTTTTCGATATGGAAAAAATAATAATAAATATAAATAAATAAAAACACATAGGGTTTGACGTCATTTTTATTTATTTCTATATGAAAGAGGCCTATTTACATTAAAAACTTTCAGAACCTTTAGGTACAATACATTAAAATACATTAAAACAGCCTACATGGTAGGAAGAATGAAAGAAAGGAATGTTTTGCGCAGGGCATTTACATTAACAACGGCAAAAGAATAAATTACAGAAACCGGTCTGTGTCTAAAATGTACAAAAAAAATGTAGGCTACAGTACTGCATTCTACATAATATGAGAATATTTGTGGTTGCGCGAACAAAATTCACCCTGCTCGAACCAAACCTGAGAAGTTGTGTCAACAATCCATATTTATCAAATCCCCTTCCCCCGGAGGTAAGTACACAAAAAGCCGTGTCCCGTCCCGGGGGACATGTGTAAAAAATGTCCCGGAAATATGTTTGATGGGCTCCCCTGGGCCCTGGTCCCGCTCACATACCTTCCAACTTTCACGACTCCATTTGTTCGCATTTCAATTTTTAAAAATCACGCAAACTTTTGCAATGTGTTTTTTAGCACAAATAAGTACACAGGCACAGGCGGATCTATGATTTTAATTGTAGGGGAAGGGGGAGGGTTGAGACCTTATACCTTATTGTGATATGTATTATACTAGTAGATCCGACTCCCTATCAATAGTTCCCAGAGTTCAAATTTTATAGTGAATATTGATTAGAAATGAATGAAATTAAGTGAAATGAAATGAAAAACGTCTTTATATTAGGTGACCTATATTAGGTGACCTATTCACAGAGATTAGATTAGAGAGCCATTAGTGAGATGCCTTAGAACAAATTTGGACATCTTGATGTGTAACATGTGAACGTTTCTAACACCGCTTGGCGGGTATTTTTGGCATTGGCGTAAATAGGGGTTAATAGGCATCCGTAGCCACCCCCCCCCCCAGGATTTCTGGTGTCAAAGCCATTATAGAGGCTAAATGCATAGTATCCACAATAACGAAAGGGAAATTAATTCATAGTAGGCTTATTTTACTAGAAAGACATGAAGAAAATCAACATTTTGACCAAGCGCTTTCAAAAAAAATATATATTACTCAAAATTCCTATAACCCCAATACTTCAGACCTATTGTTTCAAGTTTTTTCTCCGGGGGACACCCCCGGTCCCCCCTCAGTGGTAGGTTTATTGGTCAGTAAAATCTCAACTGTACTGATTGCAAAATGCGTGAAACCTCACTATAATTTGGGCCTATTTATCCATTTTTTTCTCCGGGGGAGACCCCCGTGCCCCCCTTTCTCCAGGGTATAACATGCGTAAAACCTCACTAATTCGGGCCTATTTATCAATTTTTGCTTTCCAATTTATACGTAGCTAGTATAAGGAAGGCTTTGTGGTGGTCGAAATGTTTGATTCCGAGATTTCCACGGATTTACGCGTTTTCAGGTCCCAGGAACCCAAAAAAGTGGTTTTTACGAAATGTCTGTCTGTAGCTCTGTCTGTCTGTCTGTCTGTCTGTGCGTCGATTTCCGGGCAAACCGCTCGTTCGATTTAGATGAAATTTGGCATGTAGGTGGGGGGGGGAGGGGGTTTATTCTCAAAAAACTCCAAGAAAACGTCTAAAAATATTATTTCTCAAAAACGGCTCCAACGATTTCTTTTAAATTCCCATGTATTGTAGTCGTTATTAATGTCAATGAAATGCGGGGGTCACTTGCCCCTTGATAGTTTGCTTCTGGGGGTAAAAAAAATAAAAATAACTAAATTTGAATGAAAAATGACTAAAAAATAATTTTTTTGCGAAACCTTTCGATCGGTGATTTGTACCTTCAGGCATGTTTTAGGTGTTAAATTGAGTAACGAAACTGGAAAGGTTGCTTTCCCAAAAAATGATAGAAAATTCACGCTCAAATGCATTGCGTGCCCTGCCAGTATTGCTGTGTGGTAATGTGTTGGTCTGACCTATCTAGAATTTACCTCAACTCCAGTGACGTCAGGTGGGCAACTTTTGAGACAGCCAATCAGGCCCGAATGAAGTTGGTGATATCCATCTAAAATCTGGCAATGAATTCAAAACTTTAGGCCCGTATCGCGGCATTATCCAGAACTCTACACGACATAAGCTGCTATAGCCTACACAGTAAGTTCTATAGTATAGTAAAATAATTTTTAGGGCCTTAAAACTGTGAAATTTATTATACGGAGGGTGAGCTACATAGAGCAAAAAACAGCTGACCACTTGGCAAACGTAAGCAGTACAGCAACATTAATTTGGCACCATGTGCACCAGCACAAGAACCATAAATACTGGTAGGCTGTAAATATGAGAGGGGAGGGGGCGGGGGCCAACCCCCCCCCCCCCCCCCGACTGGACCTTCGCAGTTTGCAGATCCCTTTTGATGGAGAAATTAGCTGATGTTTCAAGGGGAAATTTTTGAAAATCTTATCCTATCATGGACCTTTTGAATATGTACAATATGTTGTAACATAGAATAGCTTCTACATTGGTAGGGAAAAAACCTTTCTGTTTGACCCATTTGGCATAGTATAGAGGCTATATAGCATTCAATGTGAATTTGTAGTAGTCGTCAGTACGCAGTCGTCCTACCACCCCAGCAAAGTGGAGACTCTGGTTCAAATCCTTCCATTCTCTAATTGAAGTATAATTACAACGCTACTACTGCTACTACTTATAGCACTTTGTGAATCATTGAATTTCAAAATGTAACAAAGCCTCGCCTTGGCACTGCGGGGGGATGAAGCTCGACGCTTCGAGACTCGAAAATACCATGTAAAAAGGGAGCTTTGGCCGGGAGTCGAACTCGATACAGCCGGGAACGGGGGTTAGGCTAAACCACAAATCTCTGTGTTTGGATTAGATTGACTATCTCGGTGCGTTGTTTTTGCGGACTTGGTTGCTGACTGCTGATTATTGAGAATTAAAACTTATCCCTCAATTACATAGGCGAATTAGATGAAACTTGCAAGTTGTTATGTTGGCTATACTTCATTTATAGGCCTAAACTTACGGAGATTGCTGTAAGTGAAAAAGTCCGTGTTGTTGTTTGAGGTGAAATCAAGTGACAACGTGTCGAAATCGATATATTGGGGGCGAAGGTGGCGATGTGAAGGACACTTGGGGCGGGCACTTGACCCTTCGGCCAACACTTGTCTTCAAAATTGAGCTAGTTGTACTGTTTTTTCGAGTTCAACAGTCCAATTTTACGTAAAACATAACGAGCTGTTGTAAGATGACTATCGAAAACCATCACTATCTGTTTTTGGTACAAAACCAAACTTGACTGGAAATATCGACTACTGCTATAAATAACGCCAAATGTTCCTTATCAACATGTTCTGTGAAACATTTTAGTCAGACTTTAGTTTGGCACTCTTTATTTCTTATAAGTTATTAAAGACTAACTTATTGCGGTTGTGGGAACTGTCGTTTAAATACTTTATATGCTCTCGTATCCCCAAAAAACCAACTGTTGTATCACTAAATTGTTTACAATTTTGTAACATAACATCATACATAATTATCACAATTGTGTCAAAATTATACTGTCCGGAACATCCAAAAAAATTAAAAATTCTCTATAATATGATAAACAACTTAGTTGATTATTGTAGAAACGTATTAGTTTAAATAAGGTTTTAAAAGGTTTGATAGGAACTTGAATATGAAACTAATAAGTATGGGATTTAGAATCTAACCAAGGATGACCAAAGTCTTATTGTCCATGCCCTTACAGATGTTAAAGAAAAGTTCATTAAAAGAAACACGGAGAGGCTTCACAGGCGAACAAAGTCAAATACCTGTAGCCATCTCATAAATTATCAGTCGCACAGCTTCAAAAAAAAAAAATGGTCATCTAAATTTCGATAGATGGTATGTGCCCGTACTATTGAATTTGATTTTAAAAAAAATAAAAAAACTAATAAGGAGACTACCCACAAGCAGGCCCGGGCCTAGGCGGTGCGGTGGCAGCCCCAAAGGGCGCCAAATTCACCCCTGGGAACATTTCATTTTCCTATGGGTATGAAGCGCTCTCCAAAAAAAAAATTCTGAGAGTAAAGAAGACTGGAAATTAATGGAATAATTTAAATGGGAAATGAAACGAGCTAAAAGAAACTATAAACAATTGAGTGATCAAGAAAACAATTTACTCCACATATAGGGTTATACAGTCGCCACAGCCACCACCCCGCAAAAATTCCTAGTTACAGCCTTGGCTTGATCTGATCATCCTTCCAAGAGGCATAAAAGAAGATGAATATGTTCGAGGGCGCAAATTCTTCACCTTGCCACCAGCGCTAAAGTTCCTCGGCCCGGCACTGCCCACAAGATCTGCGAGACTGCATTAACATACAGTATATTAAATTGTACTATAGAAAAGTGTTTCTTCTAAGGGACGTGACATTGTTTATAAACAATAAGTTTTAAATAGCTTTACAATCGAGATTTTGTATTTTGTTTTTAAACGTAAAATGCGAGCACATGCAGATATAATCCTATGGTGGTATAAAGTATTGTTGTTAACGTAGACCTCGTATGAACCTCCAAGAGATAGTGTTACGTCTCCCCATAAGTAAACTCCCCATCTTCTTTACAAGTGATTACCCCCGCCATATCTCTAAGCCAACCTCTTATTTTCACGGGGAGCTTTCAACAACATATCCCTTTCTCCCTAACTATTCAGCAATGTGCATGCATGAGCTATACTGTAGACTACTGTCTGGTTGATAGAGACTACATCTGGAATGTAAGGCCGAGGTTTGAAAAACTTGCTGATGAGACGCTGAGTCCACCCAGCCCTAATAGGTCCTGGTGTTGCTGACGACAACTTGAGATGGAAAGAAAGGATCGATCCGCGGGCGTTTGCCCAGTGGCGTGATTTTTATGAATTGTTGTTGTATTGTGTATTGTTGCATTGTATTGTATTAAAATATATTCATTCATTCAATATTAAAATATATTCATTCCTTCATTGTACGAACCCTCAGGCCCAAGCCCTTGACAGGTTGTTATGCCACTGCGTTTCTCGATTTGCCTATTATAGTCAATTCAATTATGACTACTACGTACTGGCCGCACTATATTGACAATGAAGTTTTGTTATAAAAGCTATGTAACAAAAAACTAAATTAAATGACATTCAGCCGTTCAAGCTGGTCATTTATTTGTATTATATCTGGTGAACCCCCTGACGTCTGTACCACCTGTCACTGGGCAATCAGGACGCTGATCATGGCGATTTTAATCCCGGGGGTAATACACTACCATGGCTCGTGATGGGATTAATTCAATTGTTTAAAATTAGAGACCAGCAAATTTCATATTTTTTTAATTTTTGTTGCTGGTAATCGTCGCAAGCGCGGAAAATTCAAATTGTGCCTATTTAAACAATTGAATAATCTTCAGCTATATTTTTGGTGAGTTTCTTCATTTTTTCTGCCTTAGACGTAGAAAAATTATTTATAATCCTTAATATACTACGGTAATTCAAAATGAAAACTTGTTTATTTCTGGGGCAATATGTGTCTATATTTGCTACGGCAGCGTCGCGTCATTTCATCCCGTGACATGGTATTATATTACCGCCATGATCAGCCTACAGGTCCTACGGTCGATTCTCCGTTGGGTCAAGATATTTTGGTAATAACAGTGCCCACTACAGTGCTACCTTTCAACACAATGAAGTCTGTATGGACTATATATATCATAAGCGTGACTCTGGAAGAGCCACATGGGTAAGTAAAAGAGCGAGATATTATCTTCACTGATGAGCTTGGAGTTGACAAAGAAGCCTAGCACGTGATTGCTGACTCAGCGGTGCCTACTGGACAAGAAAAATCGCGCACAGCTGCCGTGCTATTTTATTTTTCCGACTCAATGACCTCCGTCATCAGAATCAAGAAAGGTAAAAATGTCACTTTATTACTTCTGGTGCCAAAATTCAGGTTCTGTGCCGTTTAAAAGTGAGAGGTTTGTAGAGTCCGTCTATTTTCTTTGCAAGAACTTTGAAGCCTTCGACTGTTATAACTTAATGCAGTCCATCAACGTTCTAGATATCTAGGCATGGTAATACCACGAATATTTAGACTTTTGGTCACTTCCATTAGATGTGAAAATTGGCTTAGTAATAGAACAACAAAAGTCAATATTTATTTGTTTATTTATTTTAATTTAAAGACTTCGGTAGCGTGCTTGTACTTGTGTGAGTCTCAACACACCTTGCAATTGGAGACGTGTCGAATTAAGTACCTATTAGGTTACTTAGTGAGGCGATTGAAGGGGCTAATCGGATGCATTCATTAAATTGTTTGTACCCGATTAACCTTTAAAAAAGTAAAAAGATAAAAAAAACAATTGCCTTATGAAGCTATATGCATGAATAAGATAATATTAGTTAATTAAGAGTTTAATTGACCAATTTTTTTAATTTTGACGCGTCATATTAGAAAATTAAAGTCATTTACACCGGAGGATAGGGAATAATATTCGATGGTCAGTTTACTCAGTTTCCAATTTCAGTAATGCTGGAATGTGGTAGAAATTCACAATCACAATACATATTGCATTAGGAGGACCCAATTTAGCCAGTCCTGATCGTATAGTTACGGTAAAAGGAAGGAACATAGAAATAAAATAATATTGCTGACTTGGTCAGCAGAGAGACAGTGCACTAATGAAGCAAAGCAGTGCGGGGTCCAACAATAGTCTTTGTTATTTTCTGTTATCGTAACCTTCTTTGTCGAACCACATAATATTTTTCTGATGATGGCTCCAACTCTTTTGTTTCAGAAAATCAAAATCATGAGGAAAACTTTTCTCTCATTTTAGAGACATTACAGAGTTTTACTTAGGAGAGTTGCAGTGTTGCAATAAATAACTCCTGACCAATCAGCGCCATGTCTGTTTGCCGAGAGGTAATTTAGTCGATTCTTTAGGTTAACTCTTTTAGAGTCCTTCCGGCGTTTTTGCGGACGTGGAATTATGTAAATAAATAATTAATGACTTCTTGTTATATTACTAAGCCAATCTTTCTATCAACTAGGAACACCTGCTTTGCATGCCCTCAGAACCATGAAAGTGTGGCCAGAAAATTTAGGACTTGACTCGAACCAACAACATTTCTGGTGATAGTATTAGTTCGTAACACTACTCTACATGACTTGAACTCGCATTTGTCTTCTACAAATGTCCAACTCAGTCGCGTAATTTTACCTCCACTTTATCATTAAATTTATTAGGTAATTACTATCAAAATTCCCGAGAAGAACCGAGAAATACATGGCTGGTAAGGGTGACTCAACCTGTATACTGTACCCTAAGTAAGGCGTGGTAAGCTACATAGTACAGACAGAATGAAGCAATTAGGTACGGTACGCTACAGTAATTTATTAATCGCTAATCATCTCTGTCCTGTTCATTCATTATTCTACTGAATAAACCTACACTGGATTATCAGAAGCATAAATTTCGACTTAACACGAAAAGTAATCCAAATAATCTGTAAGCAAACAAAAGAAGCAATAAACAGATTCAAACCCAGGAGATACGCAAAAAATAGCAGCAAGAAATAAAGCCATGTCCTGATGAAATTTGGCAAAAAGGTGTGACAAAAGGTTATCTGAAATGAGCCTTTTGTTCCGCAGTATGCCTCTTACTGTACTGAATGTCCACCTACAGTATATTGAGACAAAATATATGTTCAGCCAGTGGCGGATCCGGAGGTTCCCTGGACTCAGGGGCGTCATTTTGGGTCCCAGAGGTGTCATTTGTCCCCACCCCCTGTCATTGCAACTTGTTACAACCTTGTTTAAAAATATACCAAATTCTCACTTTCCTCTGAAAATATTTAAATACCGCCCCTGCTGGAGTGGGGAAAAAAAATATTAGTATGAAATACTTAAAGATCAAAAAACCTATTTGGTGCCTATCTTTATGCGTTGCTCTCGTTTCTGGAAGTGATGCCATATTTTGTGGTTTTAGACATTAAAGTATTACCGCAACTGTTGACGATAAGTCTGGATCCGCCCCTGGTTTCAGAACGTCGCATCGTCGTAATCAATATGGCATATCCGCGTTTCAAAAAATTAGGCAATAATTTTGAAATGCGCCCTCTGTTATTGAATATTTTCTTTTATTTTATTGCGCATCTTTTGAATGCAATTTTTGTTTCTACCCTTTGGGAGTCGCTTAATTAAAATTGCTTTGGTGCTGCAATCCAAATAAAAATGATTTATTTCAGTGATAGAGGCAGGTCATCTTTTTTCCCATTTTGTCTGTTATTCCTGCCAATTGCCCAAGCACTGGTCATTATCAATTATTTCGAGCCTAAAACCTTTACTACCAACTACGTTTCAAGCCAAATTCAATCACATCCTACAATTATGACTTACTGTGGGCCAAGCAAAGAATCAATGTCCTATAATATAGTATATAATAAATATATATAAAATAAAACCAGTGCCTTATCAGGTACAAACTTTTTCACAGTTTGCAAATTCTCTATCAGCCGTGGGCTGTGCTGCGATACGGCTATTTATTGCTGAGTAATTAGGCCGCGTATGTACGATACCGTGCAAAAGGGCAACTATAGTTCTGCTTTTATCAAGTGACGATAAAATAGGCCACAGGGTGCCATTAATTTCAACAACACAACGTTATAGTGCACTTTTGTGTTGTTGTTTACCGGCAAATATAGATAGAGTTAAATAACTTTTAAAACTCTGATAACGCCACTAAAATTATGAAAACCGCTAAAAACTAAACCAATTTTTTTTTCTCTTAGATTTCCAAAGCTTACATAGTGAGGGGTGGGGGATCACATATGAAAAAGTCAGAGAAAATAGACTCGAAATGCTCAAGAAAATATGAGTATTTGATTTTGTAGAAAATAACTGATAGGCTACCATCCCTAAAATACGAAATAATTGTTTTTAAATAAGCTACTATTATGCTTCGTCTACAGAAATAACAAAGGACAAAACCACAAATTCTTTTCCAAAAATGAAAAGAATGTGGAATGAGTGACAAAAGGAAAGAAAAGTCTATTGAAAATTAAAGAAGGCAAGAGATAAATGGCTCAAGTTTGCCCCTTCTCTGTTAAGAAGATTTAAGATTCCTCGGCCTTTGATAGATGTTCGCAAAGGTTTTTTAATAGTCGTAAAGAACCTAAATTGGACCTTTTGTTTCCAGTTCTCTAGGGACGGAGATGCCTTGACTAAGGTACAGCTAATTCCGCCTCTCTCAGCAGCTTGCTTATTTAAGTGCTTGCTGAAATATTTCTAGAAAATCTTTTTAGCTCTGAAGTGGTATAATTTTTGCTATGAACTGCTCGCACCGCCTGGAAAATCAAAAATCCGGGGTCTTTCTATTTTCTTGAAAAATAACATAAAATAAGAGGATTAACTTCACTGCAGTCATATTAGCATAGTAGAGGTATTATATGTAATTAACATATTTGAAGAACCAGTAGAATCCGGGCTGATGGGCCGTGGTCGAATTGAAAGTGAAGAATTGGAAGTTCACTTTCAATTCGACCACGGCCCATCAGCCCGGATTCTACTGGTTCTTCATTTGACTTCGGCCGTGAAAGCTTATGCATGTACATTAACATATTTGCTTATTATTATACCTAGATTTATACACAATATTTTATAAGTACAAAGGTTTTCACGGCTGAGACAGATGATGAAGTAATATAATCTGGGATAACGTAAACAGTAATTGGAATGGCTAGCAACTCTTATAGTTGCTTCTAAATTCTAATCCTTTGAGATACAACCTCAGAAACCTGCATAGTGCCACTGAAGATGTCGACGATGAAACATTTGGAAGTGCGCTTTCAGATCGAGCACGGCTCATCAGCTGTTCTATTGCTTGATCATTATACATAATGGTATTTCATTAATGATAAAGGCTATAAATCTCATTGGAAAGCAGTAAAACAATGAATCAATTCTCCAACTACAATTCCCGAGTCCCGATAGTAAAGTGTGGCTGTTAAATAATAGATGGGCTGGCGCCTTTTTTCCTTACGAGATTTGTTCTGTTTGAAAAATGGCCGTCAAGTGACTAGTTGCTGCCACGACCACATCCGTTTCCCGCCTTAAGTTACCACCTCTTTTATTTCTTCTCCCTATAACATTATTGGAATAAACCAGAGACATCCAAAAGCTAGAGCTATTCAATGCAGCTGCCCCCTATGTCTTAATGCATTGTATCATCAAAGATATTGTAAGCATTATGGGTGTCAAGATGGAAAATCAAACTATTTAAACCATAAATATTGTAACAATAATAATCCACTCTTTTTTGTTTTTCCCATGTTGGTGCAAAAGAATAGTATATACGATAGCACATACGAAACAAATAATTAATCTCTGCTGCTGACAAACTATACCTATATCTTAATTAATTATGCACTTTTATATTCCAGTGAGTCCATTTAAATTCATATCTTACTGTTATTCCGGGGTAAATTATTGTTTTCATGTCACGCTGTAGGGCAGGTTACAAACGGCTTACGTTTTCGGTGGCAAGGTGGTAGCGTGCTTGTACTCTTGCGAGTCTCAACACCTTTACCTTGAGACGTGTCGTAAGTCGACACAAGTACATATTAATTAGGTTACTTAATTAAGGCGACTGAAGATGTCAATTGGATACATTCAATAACTAGTTTGTTTGTAATTATTATTTTTTTAATACAATAATACAAAATACAACGTTTTACCCTGTTCCAATCCAAACAATTGATTTGAAAACTTTTTTGATATGTATCAGACTTCCTAAATTGTCAAACCTACGCAATAAAACGAGGTGAAATGCTGCGTTTCTTCAATTCCAGCTATAAACGAACATTAAGAACAAATGTTAGGAACGTAGTTTAGGAATTGCATATGCGCAATCACAAATTGCCTACCACTCAAGCGAATTCAATTACCTACGGCACGAAACACTACAGCAGTCAGGCAGTCGATCAGTGAGCTCAATATTGACTTTAATCGGCAAATTACTAAATCTTAACAATAAGGATGAAATTTAGTTGTGCATGTAACTAGTTGAATTCAACTTAGAGATAAACGCGCCAACTTAGTTCAACTCCGATTAAAATTAGATTCACGAGATTCGTCGCCGCGATTGGCCCAGGCGGGGCGGGGGTGGGGGTAACAAGTTTTGGGCCATCCATTTGTAGGTCGTTAGCCCGTGACGTGGCATTGTGTGTGTATTTGATGGCTGTAAGTGAAGACTATTGTGTGGAAGGGGCTACTCATAGCAAAGTTGGCGCTTAATGAGGCCTGCATTGTGGGGTTCCGCTTGTTTTTACCGCCTTTGTCCTCTGTGCCTTTCACGACAATAGAAACCAACAACACATACCAGCTAATAGGGGGTCTTGGGGTAATTTTTTATTCCTGCCCTACTTTATCAAGACGAGACTTAGAGCATTAGAAATAGGCTGACACATCTACATTTAGGGAGGGGGGGTCACATGTTTTATGTGTAGGTGTGCAGCCTACACCCTCCCGAGAATCGCTTTTGTTAAAAATATTTTTACTATCTTATGAATTTGCTGATTTAGGGGGGGGGGGTCATGACCCCCGTGACCAGGACGTGACGTGGATCCGCCATTGCCTCCAAGTACAGATTTTTCGAAATCCTGTAATTTCAGATATAACGAGGAGGTTGTCTCTTCAACTTTTAGTTTAATGCCAGTATTATATACCATATAATATTGCAATATAGGTATAGTCAGAGTCTTAGTGTAGCGTAGTCAGAGGCACTCAATATGATGGCAGCAGTTAAGTAGCTGGCCAAAGAGTTTAATTGTTTACGTTCTTAAAAAGTCTTCAGACCCTCTTCTCTGATTTGTTCTATGTTATTGTAATTTATCCAGACTATATAATCTGTGTAGCCTTAGCTCGACTTAAGATTTACGATACTGTTTATGGCTTCAAACAGGATATTACAATAACTATCTGTGTGACTTCAGGTGATCCTTTTTTTTAATATTGACGGATAACGGGCACTCTCAGGAAAATGAGGCTAAAAAGTTAAAAAGTGGCCTAAATGTGCTTACGTAATATTTCAACGACCCGTGCTTTTATTATAATTTCGAGAGTTGAGCTGACATAGGTCAGGGGACCCTGTCACCTTGCGAATACCATAATAGGGATCACCATACCTATGCATCCCAACCATTCATACTATGGTCATTATCGGTTGTCCTCGAGCTATAGGCTTGCAGTAATACAAAGAAACCATAAATAAACATAATTACGTAAATTGTAAAGTAGATTTGAAGTGAGAATGGAAATCACGACGATTGGAAGAATATGCAGGAAAAATAAATCTTACGGAGTGCCGAAGCCCATTAACATGTTTAATGCATTTATCTGCCACGAATTTCCCCGGCTGTGTTATTTTTAAGAATTTCGCGTGGCATTAAATTTGATTTAAAACCATTGTCGTCGCTGCGTTGAATTGTAAATTTTCTTTTTTTTCTGGCGACGTCTCCGCACTGCGTGAGGTCACGGGAATCACACTCTGCGGGGTATTCACATTCTGCCAAATTTATGTTGTAGTGACGTAAAGATACAGTATTAAACATTTCACCAAAGCTGCAGTTCTGTAATTTCGATGAGAAGAATAAGTTTAACATTTTCGTAGATGCCTTAATTGTAGAGGCTTTAACGGCCAACTATTGAAACAGGTACACTCAAAATTCAAAACTGAGCAGCAGTGAGTGGTAGAGCATATGAATTGCTTTGGCATGACACGCCTGCTGTGAGTAGATGTCACTTGAAGCTAGTGAGAACAGCCGTATTTTGCTAGTGTCAAAAACAAGCCTAGTTTGCATTGAAATTTATTACAGATTACGTCAGCTGGTGAGGTAATTGCATGAAAACGTGAAAACTCGTCCATGCAAATCCAATAGGTTAATGCTAATGCAGACATGCCCCTGGAGTACGCCTGCAATTGGGGTACTCACTATCCTGTATTAAAGTCCGAAAACTCAGATAAAATAGACAAACATAGGCATACATAGGCAAACATAGGCATACATATTATCAGTATCTTAGTTAATAATAACAATAGTGTCCTGAAACACGTTTTTACGAACCTAGACTTGCTTATAGTGGCTCATAGGTCCCTTGTCCAATGCCAACGACCCCACGGATTTAAGACATTATAGCTTTCCAATTTATACGTAGTATAAGGAAAGCTTTGTGATGGTCGAAATTTTCGATTCCGAGATTTCAATGGATTTACACGTTTTGAGGTCCCAGGAACCCAAAAAAGAGGTTTTTACGAAATATCTGTCCGTCGCGTCGCTCAGTCTGTTTATCGATTTCCGGGCAAACTACTCGATTTTGACGAAATTTGGCATGTAGGTTCACAAAAATCGTGCCTCGAGACCAATTTTTTTTTTATTATGGGTTAACTCAATTGGGGGGGGGGGGTTTATTCTCAAAAAAGTCCAATAAAACGTCTAAAACAATTATTTCTCAAAAACGGCTCCAACGATTTCTTTTAAATTCACATATATGGTAGTCGTTGTTAATGTTGATAAAATGCGGGGGGTCGTTTGCCCCTTGATAGTTTGCTTCTGGGGGTAAAAAAATAAAAATAACTAAATTTTCATGAAAAATGACTAAAAAATAATTTTTCTGTGGAACTTCTATCGATGATTTCTACCTTCAGGATTGATTTAGGTGTTAAATTGATAAACACAACCGGACTGGTTGCTTTCCCAAAAAAGTATTTGTTTTTGTGCAAAAAATTATTTTTCTTTGTCTGCTGAACGTTAGAAGACCTATTTTGCGGTCTCACGCTGCGCGATACCTCGGCTTCCTACAACTGTTATAATTTTCGTGACGCAAAAATCCTAATACCCCCCCCCCCCCCGTCTATATAGAAGTTTAAACTTCAAAAAAACTGTGGCTTTGTTGGTATCGTCAATTAATGTAGCTTATACTGCGATCATTTCAAGCTATGAAAATGCCCGTGTTGCATGCACATGCAGAATAGAGAGGAATACGCTTTTACTCATTATCAATGGAACATAGAAAGAAGATCCAGTCTGTCCTATGCCCGACTGTCTTTAAAGGGAAGCTGAGGAAGATAGTGTCTTCGTAAACTCCTTCCAGAAGTGGGTCCTTCCCTCCTCAAATCCTGTAGGCCTACTACGCATTCAAATCAAATGTGTCTTTTTGGCCCAAACAAATGTAGCCCTTATTGCGCATTTGTTATGAAGTAATTATTTCTCACAGTATATACGGTACAGTCAACGCAAGTTTAAGATAGTATCACTCTAATTTGGGACGTGGTTTTTTCAATGCATAACCTAATGATAGAAAAAACACGTAGTGAATATTTGCTACTATACACATTGAAAACCCAAGTCCCAATTTAGAGTGAAACATTCTTAAACTTGCGTCGACTGTTCACTCATGTTCCTTGAATTCACGCACCAGTGAAGTGGGGGCAATAATGCAATAAAAGTTGACTCATCTCTTTTTGGGACTGTCTCAGCTTGTCTTACAGAAGTCGGGTAGGTAAGCGTGGGCGCTTTGTGGTCAGGATGGATGTTCTAACACTTTTTCACTAAGTACGGGAATAGCGTATTGCCCTCTATTTTTCATTTGCATATTTTCATGAAAAGACAGCGGATACGTAAATTGGAATGAAGGTAGGGTTGGACACGTTCTGATATCATACGAGCGGAGACCTTCAAAGGCGACTCAAAAGGTTATTCACATGATACATTCATTAAATTGTTTGTATGCAATCAATTATTTAATCTGTATTACAGTAGACAGGATAAATCTGGCCCAAGAGATCCCAAGTGGAATCCCTTTGGTCGTTGACAACCTCCAGACTCTAACCACAGAGATTAATAATAAAATGTTTTGGCATTGTGGCTTGTGGGGAAATTGAAACAAATAGCTGAGATGTCAGCAGGAAGCTGGGGCTGCCAGCATTTAGCAAGCCTGCGGAAAACAGTTGAAACATGCCTTCCTTGTGCGGGGCGGACTCTCCAACAAACAACTGGCTTTTTACGTTTCACAATTTGATTTCTACTCCATAACGTATTCCCAACTGCAACATATTGCAAATACTTCCATATTCTGTACGTATATGCTTCCTGTCCAGACAATACGGATCCAACCCAAAACACTCCGTGTAAAAAATACCAAGTTCCTTTGGCCCATCAAAGTTGTGATATCCAAATGGGCCAAGTTCCTTTTTTCTGCCTATGTATATTGTAATATCAGGATGGGCCAAGTTCTTGTAATTTCTCTCTTTGAATATTTTCTCTAAAAAATTAATTTAATTTTTTTTTCAGAACATGGGTACTTCTCTTGCAAAACTCTTCGTAGTTTCCTATCGTTTATTAGAGGTATACACGTAACTGTGGCCTCAGTTGCAAATTTGCCATTTAGCCATATCTTATGACTCACCATTGGCCAATTACAGCAAGTGTCAGTGTCAAGGTACATAAGCATGAAGAAGCACCAAGTTCGGAAAAAAAAATTAAATTAATTTTTTAGAGAAAATATTCAAAGAGAAAAATTACAAGAACTTGGCCCATCGTGATATCACAACATACATAGGCAGAAAAAAGGAACTTGGCCCATCTGGATATCACAACTTTGATGGGCCAAAGGAACTTGGTATTTTTTACACGGAGTATTTGGGTTGGATATCATATCTTCTTGTACAAATAACAAATAACTTGACATGTATGCATGGAGTGTTAAAAAATTGAAAGACAGAGGAAGAATTAGTCATTTGGGGAAGAGTCCAGCTAGCACCAGAGTAACTAGAAGACTGACAAGTTATAGAAAGCCCATATGAAAGAAAGAACAATACAACATGCGAAACACTATATAGATATACCTACCTACTGTACCTACGTAGGAATTAAGCACATTTAGAAGCTAGCTTTCGTTAAGTGACTACGTCAAGTTACGTAATCAATTTTCTGAATAAAGTGTAAAAAAATGGGAAATGGCAAGAATGAACCAAATCCCAAATTTCAGTTGTCCTGCACAGGTGGATGGGATGAGCGTGCCATAGGTATGCTCGGCCGTAAGCTAAGTACGTAAAATTCATTACGTGATTGCTAAGTTATCATAAAACTTTTTCGTGTTTTTTGATTTATTCCGGGGGTTTGATGGCAAGAAGAGACTAATTCCTGAGTTTCACATCTCCCGCACATCTGGAAGTGGGCTATAATTTGTGTCAGTGAGTGAGTGAGTGAGTGAGTCCACACGAAAAGCGTGGTTTTTGGGGTGTTTGGATTTCAGCAACCAATCATGTTAGAGTGCTGAATTTTTAAATTGTGGTTCTGTGCTGTATTTATAGCCTGAATGCAAAATTAGAGGTCAATCGGACAACTGGGTGAGCTACAGTGATGGTTGGAAAGTGGCTAAAATGCCGTAAACTCGCCGTGGAGATATACTTGCTAGGCAGCTCATCGGGGGTGTATATGGAACTTGGTCGCGCGCTGCCGCCCGCGTTGGTTACTACTTCTTCTTTTCCATATCTGCTTCTTCCCTTATACTTCTTCCTCTTCTTCTTCTTCCTCCAATTTTTCATCGCCTTCTTCTCATTTTCTTCTTCCTCTTCTTCTTTTTCTAATTCTTTTTCGTCTTCTTCTTATTAGAGATAAAATTGCGTTTATAAGCTGTGTCATTTACCGAAGGAGAGTTTTTTGGAAGTTGGTGCGAACCACCCTAAAAGTGTACTTACCTAAAACATTCTCCCAATACCACCTATTGATTACCGACTGTGCCGGCCATGGAGTGGGGTCCACAATTTCCCTGACAATTTCATATTTATTTTCATTAATTCGTGTTATAAATAGCCTACTCTTAAAATATAAATATTCCATTTTTAAATACATAGGCCCAGGCTAAGAATGTTAACAAAACGTGTTGTTGACACCGTCACTTTCAAAATTATCTCGCGGCGGAGAGTCCTCGGCCCCCACTTCCTCCGTCGCTGTGACAGTTAAGAAAACTAACACACTGTTTGGTCAGTAGCCCCCAGGAAATGTTTTAGGGGGGGGGGGGGTGTTTCACCCAGTGAACTTGTGAACTTGCCCTAGACCACGTCACGTCGGGACTCGGGGTCTGTGGGGGCTCATTGGGGGTTCAGTTCAGTTCAGTTCAGTTATTTTCGATTCTAAATATGATCTGTAAGCACAACAAAGCCACGACGTCACCTATATTAAATGTATAGTGTATGTATAGGTAGAATAACATGACATCAATTTTGCAAAAATTAATTCCGGAAACATGGGAGTATCACCACAAAGGAAGCGAATGTATGGAGCGAGTCAAGAATACTTGGAGTTAAGTGAAATCACAGAGGTCGCATTATACCGCGGCAGGTATGCCGTACGGTAAAAATGTGTTTTGTGTCCCGCGGGGAAAAAATTTATTCGATTCAAAAATATTGAATGTCTGACGCTGACAGCATTCGTCGCTCACTCGCTCATTATTCCCATTGCACGATAAGATAAAGATTTATAAATTAATAGCTTTGTTTTTTGTGATGGCAGCGAGCTGTTATTTTGCATTTGTACCTGAGGCGATTATTTTTCGCCGCTTATGCACCGGCGTGCATACCTACCATGTATGGGCTAAATTGTATTACGTAGTGGTACGGACTCCGACTCCGTCCAGATTTTCTGGATTCTCAAATTTCGGTTAACGAGGAAGGTTGCCTCTTCAACCTAAGTCAATGTGATAAATTGATAACGAATGGTTGTTAATGTTCCAAATCCCACACTTGCTACCTTATAAATTGGCATAGGGCACTAAAATATAAAGTTAATGAAAAGTCTGTACAACTAGGCTAAATACACTGAATCTCTAATAACTTGTCATATTTTAGGGTGAAGGTGAAGGATTCCATGTCAAGTAGAAATAAATAAATAATAAATAAAAATCCATTGTTTTCTTGTTTATTTACGGTTTATTTCGAATTTATCGTTAAAACTGAGTTGCTGGTGTCTTATGTGTAGGGGTAGCTTTCGTACTTACGTACGTGGGCTATATGCGAATAAGACTGGGAGGGACCTATAGGTTGCCCTCTGCAGGCCCGCCAGGCCGCATGTAGCAATAATATTGCCCATTGTTGACATAAATTAAACTGATTACATTGAAATGCAGTTCCCCTTCGCTGCACAGTATACCGTATGCACAGCCCTGCATGCTGTTTGTGTTGATTATACAGTAATTGAATCCAGTCAACAGCCTCAAGCTGCAAATAATATCATATATATATAATATTGTATAGAGTGATACGTATGTACCGATTGGCTAAAATTTACTCGTGAATTTAAAGGTCTTTGTAACAAAAATATGGCTGCCAATTCTGTCGGACCGGGGTTGTTTTATAAAACAATATGGCTATTTAAATTTCACCTTAGGAATTATCGTAGGTATCCTAATTGATAAATTGGGAAGCATGTACGGGTTCACTCATACCGGTTCGTTTTTATGTGATTGACCAACATTTTTCGGGGAATTGGGATTTGATCGTGTGCACAGTACCTCACGTAACACAGGTTGACAACCCTGGAGTAGTGAAAGGGATGGGCGCTATACTCAGCCACACCTCTTTCAAAGAACGTTTAGAAAGTTGTGAAAACATCATTTGTGGCATAACCATATTATTGCAGGGCTCATAATAAAAGAAATTTAACTTGTTTTGATAGGAAAAATGAATCACGTAAGCCTATTATAAAAAGCCATATTTCTTGACACGCCCATTACTTTAAAGTTGTCGATATTTTAAAATCTTCCGCCAGTAAAAGCATTGATGCAGCAGCCGTCCCATCAGCAATGTAAAGCGCATTAAGTCTTATCGTAGGCCGCTCTTTATAAAATTCAAATTCAAAAAAATAATAATATTTCAGGGAGCCGGGGAAGCCTCTCTGTAAAGTGGCCTGGCAGTAAAAAGTAAATAAAAGTTTTACATCACTTTGTATAATACTCGGGGCTTTATGACCCAGCCATCAGCTGATTCAACTGTACTATATTGCGCTTAGCTTGCTCCCCCAACAGGTGACTACGTGTTTTTTACAAAGTCGAATTTCTAATGAGAGTAGAAGAAATGTCCCTCTACATTTTGATAAATAACACCGTTAAATTGCCACAGTTTTGGGAGGAGTTAACACATGTATGGCTAGTTGAAAATCACGCCGTTGAAAACGGTTAGTACTGTTAGTACCGGTTACATATTAGAGGTATACAATATACCTATATTATAAAATGTAGAGGTGCATTATTATATTTTTACTACTCACATTTGTGGCTCTGTCTTCGATTAGGCGACTTCGTAAAAAAGGTCTTGGGGGGGGGGGGGATCCGATCAGGGCCATCCGCAGGATGAAATATGAGGTGGGTCAAGAGGGAATGAAAAAAATTGAAAATTCTACAGTTTTTTGTTAGGAGGCAGATAATTATGGGATAAAGTAATATTATAAATAAAAAAATCAATAATTACGAAGAGTCCTCCTATTTCTTATAATTAATATATGGGCAATTGGCCCATATATTAATGATATGCAGTTTAAAAAGATTTGCTGTAGTTTTCGCGTGGTTTTGTTTAAAAGTCTAGAAAAGTTCACTTTTTTCTAATTTCTTGATTTTTATTTAACATTTATTTTCTCCGGGTCAATCGAAGTGGGTCAGATGACCCATCGGCCCATAGCTGTGGACGGCCATGGATCCGATGATACTCTCTAAATGCCGAAAAATAGAACCTACAAGCCGCGTAGCTTTAATGCAGGCCGCAATTTACAATGAACCTCGTGTACTATCTGCGGTATAGGAACCAGGGACGCCGACTTGGGGGGGGGGGGGGGGAGGGGTGGCACGGTCCACTTTTCCCCCGCTGAATAATTTCTGGGGGGCAGCCCCCCCCCCCCAGAAGCAAAGAGCGGAAGAGCCCTTAGTGCAGTTTATTTATTTGTCTCCCTTAATATTAGTCGACCTGCACGCCTGAGCGCTCGTTCTCCGCTCTCCGCCGCCTAATGAGTTTCATACGATCACGCGTAGACGCACTTAATGTCATGGCAATCATGAGCATTCACAATGAAGAGGCACCAAACCTTGATATAAAGGCTTTAGTCAATAATTTTATAGAAAGAGCGAGTGTACGTCGGTCAACGTTTTCTGCATTATATAGTTATCCTAATTATTTACCAATGCATTTTCTTAATACTTTCCCAAGTACCGAATTCTTGCCCCCCCCCCCCCAGAATTTTTAAAACTCGGCGTCCCTGATAGGAACCCATAGAGGATTGATGTCAAATCACAATGTTTCGACTAGCTGTTGAGGCTGTTGAGCCCATGATCTGATTGTTTGGCAAACACGAAAGAGATCTTCTGCAGGCGTAGCACCGACACAAAAGTTGGTCGGCAGTATCCAAGGGATAGTGCAAAATAAGTCTAACCCGCCATTAATTACGAGAAATGTAAACTATGAGGTAAAGTACAACATTATTGTCTGAAGCAAATTGTTGTTGTTCATTGTTACATAAGCTTGACGTAGGCGGAAACATTGTTCATTCCACTTGTTGAAACAATTGAAACATCTGTTTTGTTTACTAACGGATTATGGTTGTTTATCATCATCTTTTGTGTTTTTTCTCAATAATTTCCAATTTTTAACATAACTCTTGAATTAACTCTGGGTTATTTTATAGTTTTGTGCTAGTGCTACCCATGCAGAAGGCCAAATTATTTTGTTGACCATGTATGAAAAGTTTTCCAAAGTTTTCCAAGAAGACAATTAATTATGTATAACCTACAATATGCATCTATCAATTATCTGTTGCAACTTTCTTTAATAGACATGGTGTAGCATAACATGAATACTAGGATAATTAATTCGCTGCTTAATATAAAGATCTCAAACCCCAATTGACAATTATCTGCAATTGAACCCCCACCCCCCCCCCCCCATTGCATAGCAGTGAAGCAGTGAGTAACACTTGTGTTATGGTATACAATTTCACGGAACAGGACTTTTCCCTGAGCGAATATGAAGGCAGTATAGGGCGAATGGTTTACCGTCGGCTGGGGAGCTCATATACCGTAAACCACCGTATACGTTCAAGTGGCCTCTAGGTGCTCTTTCTCAAATCCCTATATTTATTTCTATTTTCTATACTGTCGCTGCGAGACTGAAACCCAAAATATTGACCAAAGTTGCAAACTAAAATATACCTATACAACTACTATATATTATAACTGTTGTAACAGACAATATTAATCTAGCATTCTTTTAGAGTTTTGATGATTATTTAGATTTACAGATTTAGAATGTACAGCCATGTAGTGCCAGTTTTATATTTTACATATATACAGTATATACAGATATACAGTATATTTAATAAGTTTTAGGTATAGTTAGGCTAGTGGAAATTAGTTCATAGTTCCTACAATAGAAAGTAATTTTAGTGTTAGTTGGTAATTGAGTGCTACCCTCGCACACCACTGGGGTGAGGGGACACTTCAGCTTTTGTCCACAAATGTAAAAATAATTAAGAAAAATACACCAATTATTATTATTATTAATTAGGATGAGTAGTTCTTTATTATGGATTCCGGCTTCGGGGGGGTTTTAAAATTTTCATGCAATTGCATTTCTGATAAAATCACGAATTTTCTATCCTATATCGCTCGGAAGAAAAAGACAGAAGTCAAAATTTGTCGATTACGACTTAATAACACTAAAATATTTTGAAAAAATCTGTATTTTGCCAGAAAAACGTCATTAATGTATAGGTAGTGAGCATATTTTCCGCGCGAGGGCACTTGTATTTGGTGGAACTATCAGGTAATTCATTAAAACTTCAAATTTTGGTAAATTGATAGCTTTAGAGTTGTGTCATTTTTCTTCCAAAGTAGCGATATGTTATTTGGTATTGATGGGAACATTGGTGACCGTGCCGCTGTGGTAGCTACACTTAGCAACCACCCCACACCCTCTTGCCAAGTCCCATCAGACCAGCCTATGCGTTCTCACAGGCCCAATCACTGTATATTACATTCCTCGCATTCCAGAGCTGAACACTTTTGAGCATCTAAGCTACAATCTTTGTTGCTTTGCTAGTATTCATGAAAATATCGAGGAACACAATTTATGTACAATACATACTGGTAGTACATCACATACAGTACAGTATTATCACGATCGAGTCACGAGTGGCAAATACGATTGAGATACGTGACTAAAGATGGGATGAGAGAATAGAAAAAAAAACACGAAAAGTGGAATGCTATCATTTGGACATGCTGCAGCGTGTGTACTATACCGTATAAATTACACAGTAGTACATCGGGAGAACTAACAGCTGCTGCACTTGAGCGCCTTGAGGGTGTCATTATGACAACTTTGCTTATTATAGAGTAACTAACAAATGGCCATCATGACAGACCAAACGTGTCACATTCGAATGCTAGGATTCAGAGCCTCTCCCCTCAACACCTCGTATTTTGTTTCAAATCTGCCCCATGTGAATTTTAGCGTCATCATAAAATATATAACAATACAATGTATATTTCCTTTAAATTATACAATGCATCTAAAGTAGGAAATAAAATCGTCAGAGTATCGTCAAAATCGGGTAGTTCTGTCATTGTCATTGTGCTAGTGCCTCAGTGCCAGTGTAGAAAGCTTTCTTCTACGAGATGGTTTTGTAAGGTTAAACGTGGGAAGAGATAGAAAATACCAGCAGGCAACACTCAAAACCGGATAAACTCCGTGATCTATCTCAATCCAACTCCGCCTTAACAAGGGTGGCCTCAGCCGGTGCGTCGGTAGCTCAGGGACGGCAGAAAATAAAGGGCGTGAGTAATAGGGCTTCAATCCAACAATAAGTAGAGCTCCCAACCTTAAGAGATAAGGAAGAAACCACAGAGAACAACAGGTTATCCGATATAGTAAACAATATATTGGGCAATTCCTACATACGACCGACAATGTGGCCGCTGCCAACATCTCTTCCAGCACAACAATATAAAAAGCGAATTTGGCATAACGCCGGAGATCCGACCTGGTTCGTTGAGGGACGGAAAGAGTAAGTCCGATTCCATCCGGAGTCCCGGATTCAGAACTGAATCTGGACCACTCCCTCCGTCCGTCACCGAACCCACGATCATCCACATTAAGATGACGAAAACAACAACAGAGAATAACTGAGGACTGGACTTTTGTAAGAAAGCTAAAATCAAGGTGCCAGCCGACAGTTTCTCCAATAATTTAAATGACTTCCCTAACTAGTGGACCGGACGTCCATCTCTTCAGGGAATGGATTATAGCCCCGGATCGTGAAGAAGAGCGACACACTCCCTTCACCAACCCAATCCATCCTCCACTCCCGGAACAGCGACGCCGTCCTCACAATTTATAGATTATACAGCATATTCAATTAACAGTTCCTTTCAGATACAAATTGGTAAAGACACTTACGGGTTCCAGCGGATCTTACTGCCAATTAGTTATTCGAAGTGAAGTAGAGGGATAATTTGACCCAGGATCCCTCGGTCCTAGCCCATGTCCTTAGCCTCCGTGCATCATCGGGAACCGCTTGCCCTTTACAGGCCTAAGGCACTCCTCCCGGACAGCCATCCCTTCTCCTCGACGTAGCTCCCCATCAGGGGAAATACGCCAGGACTACGCCTCCTCGGAGCTCCTTAAGCCTTCTTACGTCCTCTTACGACCGCTGGTGATGTCCGGATTCAGGACTAGTTGGTTCTTATGCACTCTTACATGGGAATTTAGGGAATGCTTCCCGATAAAATTTATATCTTTACTGCTTAAAGAACGCCTCTACTCTGAATCTTTGCCATTCGCACTCACCAGGTAAACTGTCTTCTGCTACGGCCAATGGAGGAAAAATGGCGCGGAGAAGTTAATAGTTGACGCAATTGATAATTTTCTATAATTCTTCTGCTTGACGATAATAGGACGTTCCGGTGACTCATTTTAAAATATATATTTTATTATTTGTTAAAAGTTTTATGGATCCACCTTACCTCGGGGTATTTTATTAAATTGTTGGAAATTCTCGGATTTACCGCTTAATTAGCGCAAAGTTTGCCTTGTCCATTCGAGAGTCAGATCTTTGTTAGTTTTATAAATAATTAAAATGGCGAAGGAGGACCTAAACAAGGATTGGATTAGTGTAAGTTTCCAGATTTTGATTAGATTGTAAAGAACCATGCATTTCGACCCCACGGTCGGAATGATTTGAAACGGTGGCGGAAATAACCCGCTACAGTTTCTAAGCAATTAAGGGAAGTTAGAAGCATTTCTCGCCGCTCTCAGTTCAATCGGGAGTTTTCTGACGTAGGCGAAACCTTGTAGTATCGGACCCAGTCGCTCACACTTGGCTGTAAGTGGCGCTGGCCTTACAAGGTCTTCCCGTTGCCTCGTGTTGTAGGTGTGATTGTCCCCGTTTTGTTTAAATGTCCCCCACACCTCAGGCTTTAAGATATGTAAGATGCAGCTAAATATGTACAGACTTGGGGCTGTCATGATTTTTAATGATTTGAAGAGAGAGCGACAACTGTCACGAGGTCTCAGTTTTAGCATGTAGCACACTCCCCTCTTTTGAAGCCTGAGTACAGCGTCCATGTTCCCTACTGACCTTACGGAGGTCCCTCCCCAGGCCAATATGCCGTACTGCGTAACTGCATAACTGTACTTTCTGCCCTAACGTTATGGACATTGCATGGATATATTCAGATTAGGCTACCTATACATCGAGATTATATAGGTAAATGCTACTTTACTTACAACTGAAGCCGTAGGGTTTCGAGATAAAAAAAAAGAAAATCAAGAATCATTTTAGAATTTCTGCTGACAATAACTTTGCAAGTTAACATAGCCTACTGCTGTAGCATATATAACAATGCTATCAGATCACGCAACATGCCAACATCAGTGCCGGGTTTGGGCTTGTGGGGGCCCGTGGGCCCGAATTATGTGGGGGCCCTTTCTCGGGGAGAAATTTCTAATCCCCTTAGACGAATATCCCACAATAAATTATAAAATGGTGACACAGGTTGCAAAATCATTATAAAAAAGAAAAGCGATTCTTAGTAATATAAAGTCAAGTCAATAGTACAATACAAGCCTAAGGGCTACTCAACTAAAGCTGTAGACACTGCGGTGTATTTTTAAAAGGAATAAATTAATAGGTACCTAATTATAAACACAAAATTTTAATTTATTTAAAGATGCACTCTTCGACTCTTTATTACAGCAAAACTGTCAATTATATCGTCATAATTTAACGCTGCCACTATGTCGTGATTTATATTCAGCATTGAAAGATGGCTAAGCCGAGCTTCAGAAGAACTGGTGCGACGAGGATTTTTTATGTGTTTTAGTACGGAAAAAGATCGCTCGCTGCTTATGTTGCCACTCATTATAACTAAGTACATCTTCAAAAGTACTTCTACATTGGGAAAGCTATCAGCTACTCCTCTTTCTAAAATCAAATTGTACATGAACCGTTCAAAACTGATACGTTTTTCTTCGATTATATTGTTTTTTTGTGCATCATCTATCACAAATAATTTCACAAACTCACGAAACTGTACTAGCTCGAAGTACAAGTTACCGTCCAAGTCACCTGTGTAACAACTCACCAGGTTCTCTGCCCTAGTTTTCAAATCATCAGGGCTTATTTTTTCTAAATATTGTAAAAATCCAAATTTCCTATTTATGTCTTCATATGCTGAAATTCTCCGATCCAATGATTGCATAAACTGGTCAATTATGGGAATGAAACTTTCGATTCGGAATTTCTCGCTATGACTGAATTCAGCTTCCTCAGTTTTCCCATAATCCAAAGGATTTAGCCTCACATTTCGGATCCGCTTCCGCAAAGTTTCCGATTTATAAGAATTGTGCCCACACAATTCAACACCCTTTTTCTCATATTCTTGGAAAGAATCCCTAAATTCCCCAATGAAGATCTTAAGGGACTCCATCACACTGATCGAAGTATTAATGTCGATTCTTGGATTCTGGAGATTGATGTTTACTGCATTCACCCTTGCCAGTATATCGTTCCAAAGAACAGCGTAAATTGCTATCTCCAACGTGGTAATTTGCAAATAGAGTCCACTTGCTTGGACATCTTCTTCGGAGAGATCTTTAAGGACTTCTCGTATTTCGTTATAGCCCAAAACTAGGCTATTAGTAGCTTCCGCTCTTGAGGACCACCGGGTTAAACTGATTCTTTTGGGCACTGGTATGTTGTGGCCATACTTCTTCGCAGCACTTTTTAGAACATTTGAAAGGACGTTGAACCGAGCTGTGGAACTTGTAAAAAATACATAAATTTGCTCAAGAAAGCTAAAAAATAATTTCGATTGGGAGCAGGAGTCCATCGCTTTTGTGCCCACTAAGTTGAGGGAATGATTGAAACATGGAACCCATAAAGCCAAAGGATTCTCATTTAGCACCAAAGTGCGTAGACCACTATATTCTCCACTCATAGCGGAAGCATTGTCATACGACTGCCCACGAATATCTTTCAAATCCAGGCCGAACTTTTTTAAAACTTTGTTGAGGCCATCAAATAATTCTTTAGCTTTATGGCCTTGGTTTGGCATAAAACTAAGAAATCTTTCCTTTGGTGTGCTTTCTTCTAGATACCTGACAATCACAGTCATTTGATCTATATGGCCTTCGTCAGTTGTTGAATCTACCGAAACCGAATAATATTTGCAGGCTTTTAAGCGTTTAATTATTTCATCGCTAACTTTGGTGGACATCAGCGCAATTAATTCTTCGCAAATGTGGGCAGATAGGTAGTTAACGCCGCCACTACCACTGCCACGATTTCCATGCTTCTCTAAGTGGCCTACTAAAAACGGATCATATTGTGCAATTAGCTCAAGGACTCCCAAATAATTGCCATTTTTGGTTGATCCCAAAATTTCGTTGTCCCCTCGAAAGGCAAGTCCTCGTCCAGAAAGAAATATTATGACGGAAATCAATCTGTTTAGAACGTTTCGCCAATAAGCAATGCTCTCCTTCACTTGTGTGGCCAACTCACGATCAATACGCATTGCCTCGTTTGAGAGATGCTTAAATTGGCAAACTATTTGCAAATGCGTTACGGTAGTTTCATGTCTTTTCAAACGCTCAGACGCATGCTTCCAGTCAGCAAACCCTTCAGTTGAAAACTGATTTGCTGATTTGCAGAGCAATTTACAATAAAAGCAGTATAGCTTCCCCGTACTAGGTGAAAAACATAACCAAGAGCGGCTTATAGACTTGCCTGCCTGAGTTTGACGAAGGAATAAACTTGCATGGCATTTTCTTCTTTTCACTGCATCTACTTGTCCCAAGCTTTTTTCTTTCAAAATATCTTCATTACAATGCTGAGTTTCCAAATTTCCTTTCTTGATCCAATAGTCGATGTGTTGTTGACTAAGAACTGCTGGCCACAATCCCACGTCATTTTCTTTGCAAAATCCATCATCAGCAGTATTTTCGGATTCGTCATTGTTATCAATTACTGCCTACAAGTAAAACAATTACAGTTGTAATTAATTTTGTAAACAATCCTTTCGGCATGGCCGACTCAAGTTTAGGTAGGTTTAATTCATACAGTAAATTAACAGGAGTCCCCCATTTTTAATTCCATAAGAATTACTGGGGTGAGTGGGGTCGGTAATTTTTGATTGCGGTCACCTTAATTAAGTAATTAAAGTCAAACTCTTACCTCTTGGGTAGGGCTAGCAATAACTTGAGAAGATGCAGGAAAATCAGAATCACCACTCATCATTTCAACAAAATTAGAAGTAGAACTAGGAGTAGATGGACCCGTCTCTATTTTTGTTACAAAATCCGTTATACGGCGCGTTTTAGATAAAACATCTTGAATTTTGTTTTCTTTATCTGCTGCGATTTTCCGCTTTTCACTGCCGCTTGCATATTCGCGTTTTCCCTTGTGACGATCCATTATTTCACTACGGAATCAAAAATAAAAATTGTAATAAATTAGTTTTTTCAGAACTCACTAGCCAGAGCCTAATTATCTAGTCCACTTGTTCCTATTGCCCTACTTAAGATGAAATGTGCAGCCACGTGGTCACCACAAAATCGAATACATTTTATTTTTTATCCCCTTTTGTATAAAACATCTCAAAATTCCGAATCATGCGTCTTATAATATAACATTTTATGACATATAACATTTTAGACCAATGAATTTTATATTTATAACGTGCTCGATTTTGTGGCGACCACGTGGCTGGGCACATTTCGTATTAAAATTAATAGGCTTACAAAGTTTTGATGCGTTCTGTGAATTGTGGTAAATGGGCGCAGAATACGAAAAATAAGGACCTTATCTTATAAAGAACAACTATTAGGTACTTCCGCCTCTAATATAAGAATTAACTTATGCTACTTACCTTAACAATATACCAACCAGAAAGTGCTGATAAAAGTAGTTTCAATTTAGAAATTTGATTTCAAATTTTCAATTTGTATTTAATGAAGCAAAACAATCGTGGTTTCAGAGCAGGAGTGGACATACTTCATTTTTTGTTAAATTTTTATCAAAAATGAGTCATTAATGCCACGATGCGTTCGAATTTCCCGCGAAAATTTAAAAAGTTATCTGTTTTGATTTTTTTTAATTTTTTCAATTTTTTATTTGTATTTTTTCGTTTTGTGGGGGCCCCATTTTTGTGGGGGCCCTGGGGCCCGGGCCCACAGTGCCCCATAGCCAAACCCGGCACTGGCCAACATGGTAAGTCAACAGCAGTGAGCCAACAAATCGGTTTAGCACAATATTACCATGTAGACTGTACAGTACTTGCAAGTCTTTGTGCTGCAAAATTGGACTTTTTGCCACACAGTAGAGAGGCTTTGTTGACATTCCATTCTTGCATGCCACATAATGTATTTCAGAGCTGTTCGCTACAGTGGAAAGTTTTCGATACGTTTCAAGCATGATAACTTTCTGAATTTCTTTCTATTTCAATTTGTGATAAATAGGTTATGCTAATTTAAAAGCATTTGATAGAGCTTCCGTTTAGTGACTTCGTGATACTAGGCTTTGGTTAACAAAAAAATGGCCAAGGGCCAAGTCCCACTGGAAGACGAGCAGATAATAAATAAATAAATAATAATAAATAATCGTATATTCCATCAGGTATTAATGAATACATGGAACAAGTCATTAGTATAGCACAATACAACAGACACTTGCACCTAGACTTAATTGTTTGTAAGGTGGACTATTGTAAGGTTGGCTATAACTCATGTCATGGAAGTGTGATAGAGAATTACTCGAAATAATTCGGAATCAAATATAACTTTTAATTAATTCATCCCTGAAAACAATACGGTACCTATATATGTATACATATTCACCATTGTTACAATTGTTACACTTCATATTTTTAATTTCCTACTGTATTGTGTACCTATTGTTATTATTGCTTAATGAAATCCACCAGTCTGTTGTTATAGTTGAAACACAAATTTCTGTTGGTTTTAATAAGCGTTAAGAAGAATAGGCCTAGGCAAAATGAAGAATGTTTACAGAAAAAATACCTACTGTCTATGATAATAATAATAATAATAATAAATCCGTGTAATTTCTTTACATTTTTTCTCGGTACATATATAAAGTAGTGCCCCCTAGTGCCTACAAATGTATTATTTATTACAATTTAATATTAAGTAATTATTAGAAAAACATGAGCAATCAAGCTCAGAAAGTACTTTGAATTAGTAAAGTGTAAAGTGCAAAGAATGTGTAAAGTATCTAAACTTTTTATTTTTAGTATTTGAACCTTTTAATGTGGAAAACGTTATGGAAAATGGAAATCGACATAAAATTGTAAATAAATAAACCTGAAAAACAATACACCATAGAAATATATTAACTGGAGCGGCGGGAGCCATAATATGCCTTACCCGTTAATCGTAAGCCAACTATCAGAGATAAGTACCAACGCAAAAAATATCGAAGTCTTACGCATTGCAGCATAGCAGAACGGATACTTGGACCCGGTCAAAAACTCAGTACTTAACTTGTGCAGACTATTTTCCCCGCCAAATTGCGTACTTCTCTAGTGCAGGCTACACTAGCAGTAGAGAATAAAATCCCGGGACGGTTTTTCCAATCCCGGGATTCCGGGATTGGCTAGACTCAATCCCGGGATCCCGGGATCCCGAAACGGGATTATGTATTTATCTACCATGTATGTCTTTACTCTTTAAACACAAAGTGCCATATTTCACAGGTGTTTTTTGCAACAAAAAAATAATTAACTTGAACTTGAACAAAAAATTTAATGTCGAAAATTAAACATACCCTTTCTACACGTTTTGCCGCAAGTTGATTCTTAAAAATAATAGAACGTCTAGTGTTTCATCATTTAAACGGCTCCTTATTTTTGTGCCTATGTATGCCGCCGCCGAGAAAGCCCTCTCGGGCTCGATTGATGTTGGAGGGATGGTCTTCAGCCAAATAAACGCTTTCTGTAAATTTGTTCCTCGGGGTTGTTGCCCGCCATCATTTTTTTTTTTTTTTTTTTTTTTTTTTTTTTTTTTTGGCATTGTGGGTTCACATACAGCCATGGTGGGTAGGTGGGGTTAAAATTCAACGTGGACTTCCCTTAGAAAGTCATATATAGCCTGGTAGGAGTCACTTTTAGAGATCATGTGGGCATAATTAAAAGGGAGGACTGTCATTAAGGGGAAGATGCGGTCTAGTAATTTGTTTCTAGCTATGGTGAATTCAGGGCATTCCAATATAACATGCTGCATTGTGCCTTCACTTTCCAGGCAATGGCTACAGAGAGGAGAGTATGAGCCCCGTAGGGTATGATAGATATATGCCTCAGAGAGTCCATGGTTTGTCCTCAGACGTGAGATGGTAGATAAATACATGCGGTGAGTTGGGCCAGACACATTAGCAGACCATTCGTTTTTAAGCGGTCGAGGTAAAATAGACCTATAGAAGGAGCCAGAAGTATTGGAATTGAAGTCATTTACCCAGAACTGGAAATAGTGTTGTTTTATGGTCTTGTAAAATTCCTCTTTCGGGAGCAAAATAGCACTGTACTCGCCAGTATTTGCTCCTTCTTTAGCCAGTGCATCTACCTGTTCATTCCCCTTAAGTCCGACGTGGGCCTTCACCCACACAAAACGAACATTGATGCCTCTTGATCGTAAATCAGCTAGAAGCACAAGAATTTTTACGATGAATGGGTTTTTTGCTCTATTTTCCATACTTTCGAGAAGCTGCAAGCAGCTCATAGAGTCTGAGAAAATAGCGACATTCCTACAGTCTGAAATTATCATGGTTTCTTTGCAATGTACCAGTGCTCTATATATCGCTTCTACCTCAGCAGCGAAGCTGCTACAATGAGGTGGAAGCTTAAAGGCTTTACTGTAATTTGTCGTGGCCACATAAAAGGCGCAGCCTGTGGCGGAAAGGGTGTGGGGGTGAGTATTTTGTCCTTTTGAGCCATCTGTGTAAACATGCAGGTAATTGTTATAATTAGTTTGGGACCATTCGGTAAATGTTTTACAGTATTCCCTATCAGATATGTTATCTTGTCGCCGAAAATAGGTTACCGACACCTCCATTGCATACTCATCATACGGCAAGGAGTATTGGGGAAGATTTCTGTGGGTCCACAGCAACTTCCAATCGACATGTTCCATTGTAAAGCTGTCAACCAACATGGGGCTGTTTCGCCCGGTGGGAGAGGTTAGTACAAAACCGGTTAATTCTGCCAATTCGGGCAGCAAGCTGCTTTGTCGCGCTCTTTGTTTCAGAAGGAACTTGTCAGACATAATAGCTCTGCGGTATCGGAGGGGTAGTTCTCCGGCTTCAGACAGTAGGGCTACAATAGGGGTTGATTGTAACAGACCGAGACATGCACGGAGGCACCGGTTATGCAACCGGTCAACTTTGACTAAATGTACTTCACTCGCCTGGCCATAGAAAAAACCAGCGTAATCAATGATTGCCCGTATAGTGAGCCTGTAATACATTAGACATGTTGAGGGGTGAGCGCCCCAACGACAACTAGTTATCATTTTAAGTATATTGTAATATTTTTCGCTTTTTGAAAGAACTAAGTCAATATGCTTCTTCCACGTCAGCGTCTTATCTAAGGTGAGACCCAAGAACTTTGCATCACTTTTAACGGAAAAAGTCAAGCCAGATATCGATACACTGTCTCCTATGTTTTGGTTTCTCTTCCGGGTGAAGGGGACAACAAATGATTTCTCCAGGGACAGCGCAAGACCCATGGTTATGAGCCAAATTTTGAGATCCGCTACAAACTGACTAAGGGCTGTCACACATTCATCTAGGCTGTTAGTTTCTACATACGCGCACACGTCGTCGGCGTATTCTATAATCCGGACGTTTCCGGGGGCAAGTTCGCTTAAATTTGCTACATAGATGGCGTACAGGCTAGGGCTTAAAATTCCTCCCTGGGCCAAACCCTTCCACATGGGTCTTGGACCAAACATTTGTTGACCTACTCGCACAGAGACTTGTCGATAAAGGAGTGGTACTAGTCTACTAATAAATGGTTCAGGGAAACCCACGGTACGTAATCGCTGGATCAGCATAGTCCAAGGGACCTCATCATAGGCACCCTTAAAATCAAGAAATAATGCTAACGTGATTTTACGCCGTTCTAGGGTACGGTGAATACCGCACACTAGTTTGCCCATGTTATCATAAACAGACCGACCTGAGCGGAAGCCACATTGGGAATCAGGTAGGATGTTATTGTGTTCTATCCACCATTGCATTCGGTTTTTTATTAGGCGCTCAAAGGTCTTGAGAACGCAGGATGTTAATGAGATGGGTCTGTAAGAGGACGCAATATTGCTTTTTTTCCCAGGTTTTAAGATGGGTATTACCGTGACCCTAGACCATTCAACTGGATAGTCAGCATTATTCCAAAATGTGTTAAAAAGTTTTAGGAGATGTAGCTTAAAAATGAGTGGCAGGTGAAATAGAATAGGGTATGTGATGAGGTCGGGGCCGGGGGCAGACCCCCCTTTATTCCGTAGAACACTATTGAACTCGGCTTGAGTAAAGGGTCTACTCAATGAATCATAGCCTATATTTGGGGGTGGCCCACCCGACAGTAAGAACTCTGTTGAATAAGAAACGGATGGAGAGGCATAATTATCTAAAAAATCCTCAACCCAGTCTCCAGGTACAACAACGGGGTTTGGGTCATTCATATTTTTATTTATGCGTTTTAATCTATTCCAAATATCACGGACAGGCGTGGACCTATTAAGCTTCGCACAGTAATTTTTCCAAGACAGAGCCTTTGCGTCCTTAACAATGCGACGGAACTCATCATTTCGTTTGTGGTATAGATTATAGTATTCCTGATTGGGTACAAGTCTATATTTTTTGAAGGCCTGTTTCCGTAACAGAAACGCCCGTTCACAACAAGAGTTCCACCACACTGTACTTTTTGGATTCGGAGAAAAGGGTTTTGAGATAGGGAAAGTCGCATCGCAAGAGTCAGTGATTTTTTGTAGAAATGCCTGATAAGAGTCAGAGGCTTGCACCAGATTATTCTCCAACAGGTGTTGCTGAAAGCTTTGCCAGTTAGCAGCATCTGTTTTCCATCGGCGGGATGGGTAGATGGTGTAGGGTTCATATTGAATGTAATTTGATGTAAATTTAATAAGGAAATGATCTGACCCGAGACTCTCATCTAGCACTTGCCAGGAAAATAATGGAGCAAGTTCTGCAGAAAGTAATGTCAGGTCAATGGCCGAAAACGAAGTGGAATTTCGACGATTAACTAATGTTGGGCTACCGTTGTTCAGAAAGGCTAAATTATTTTTATCTAGGGCATGAACAAAGTTAACTCCTTTACTTGTGGTCACAGTTGAACCAAAACACGCATGATGTAAATTGTAATCCCCAGCATGAATGACTGGTCCTGCGGGTACTGAGGAGAAGAATTTCTCCCACTCTTGTCTGCTTACATTATTCCTATCACAATTATATATACAAACAAGATTTAGCGTTGTACTAGTACCAGGCAGCGATATTTGAGCACCCACCACTTGACTGTTGGCAGGTTTATGGATAGAATGTGTTATGTTCATGTATGGTATGGTTTTGCGAATAATCAGGGCCGATCCTCCAAAGCCGTCTGCCCTGTCATCCCGCAGGATGTCATATTGTCTATAAGAGATATTACGTTTTGGGCTAAGCCAAGTCTCACTGATAAACGCTATGTCAATGTGCTGGTCCAGCAAAACTTGCTCAACTTCATCCTTTCTGTTCCATAGGGAACGTGCATTAAATTGCAGGCAAGTCAGTGGGAATTTAGTCATAAGAATTAGTTAAAAATACCAAAAATACCTCCTGACTGTTACCAGGCACACGTACACATACGTGCATAGGCCTATATGCACACAAACAGACACCCATATATGCACATGCACAGGCACATGCATACACATGCATGCCGCATACATACAAGGATATGCAAAGGGCATAAATGTATATATGTAGTAATTATACGCAGTTAACGTAATTTATTTAAAATAGCAGTACGTATGGTACAAACAGATTCTAATTACCAAACCTGAGAGAGCCATTGCTGATACTATCAGCGACGGCTGCACGTATTGTCTCATCATTTAATTCACAAGCCATATCCAATTTTTCTATAAAATTAATGACTTTCATGGCGAATTCGCAAATTTTTTCTTTGTCAGTCCCAGACTGGCTGAGAGTATTCTCAGCGCCTCTAGTAATCCCCTCCCTTTCAGCGTGATTAGCTGAGTTGCTTAAATTTATGTAGCCACCAGGGACCTGGCGTTCTTTATAGTTATAAAAAACCTCTTGGGGAATCTTCATGCCAGGTGAAATTGGGGAGGTAGGCTTCCTTTTCTTTGGCCTAATATCCCTATTAGGCCTAGGCGACGGTTCAGGTTGGCCCTGAGGTCTCATTCTAGCTTGGGCTGAGGGAGTCCTTAAATAGCTGGGGTTAGCTCTTGTCAGGGGCGGAAACTGAGTGATATTGGCACTGTTAGTGTTTGACGAAAAATTTACTACTTTTTGCGCGTAAGACTGTGCCCCAATGGCCTGTTTGGCTTCCCAATAACTGACGTTTGATTGCGCCATCAATTCTTTAATTTTTTTTTCACTATCAAACTTCTTGCAAAGTGTCTTATCATTTGGTTTGTGAGCTTGTTTACAATTAATACAATGGGGTGGCTCAGAGTCACATTTACCCTTATCATGATCTTCATTCAAAGCCCCCGAACACCGCTCACAGATTTGCTTCCCTTTGCAATTGCTTATTATATGCCCAAAACGGAAACAGCCCCTACATTGGACGGTATTCTGGATGAAGGGTTGCACTTTGCACACCACGTACATAATACGAACTTTGTCAGGTAGGTGTTGCCCCCTTATAGTAAACATAACTGAGGTTGTTGGGACTCGGCTAACTGTCCCATCCTTCTGTACTTCACGTCGAGTCATTCTATCTAACTGTAGTATTTCGGGTTTACCATACATTCCTATACATTCCATATTTTCCATAATTTCCTCTTTTGTGAGGGACGGATCTACCCCTCTAATAACTCCTTTCCTTCGAGTTAAATGTATAGGGATGTATGCACGAAATTTGCAAGCAATTAATTTAGTACTGTTAATTAAATTGTTAGCATTGGTTAAGTTAACCAGGGTAACTATAACCCTATTCCTTCCGGTTTTCTGAATACCAATCACCCCAGGTGCAACTGGAAGGTCTAAATTATTAAGAAGCTTACCTACTGTCATGGGGTGAAGGCGCCCCACTCCACGGGATTCACTGTCCCAGCTCTCAACAACTACAGAATAGGGACTGCTGTCAGATAGACAATACGTATGCTGTATGTTACTCACGCTTTTATCGGTACCCAAACCCTTCTTGCTATTTGCTACCTGATCGGCGATAGAGCTAATGCCTATGCCTAGTGTTGTTTCCATCTGCTGAGGAGGACTGGGCAGTCCCCCTCCCCCTGACTCCGATTTATCCTCATCCTGATGCTCATGCGTATCCTCAAAAAAGGGGGGGAATTTCCCCCCACTTGTGACACTCATACCCTCTCACTTATTAGGCACTAGGAACGTGAAAGGTTGAGAAAAAACGCAAAAAAAAAAAGCAGGGTCCAACCGCACAAACCCAATAAACACACCGCACACCGGTTTTCACTTGCTCAACAACTAATAGGTTAGGTGTTGTCGCTAGCGCGTCCCGACACAAACTGAGCCCGCCATCATATATGTTCATTTCTTTTTTTATAGTTTTTAAGAGGTCGCATGAGTAATCTTCCTTCATGGGAAGGAGGCTCTGTTTGATTGCCTCCTCCAGCTCATTTTTCATGGTTACCTTATTTGAAACCGGAACAGGGTTGGGTTTGGGTATGGCTTGGGGATCCTTACCAACCATATGAGGTACCGGATCGTCTTCTGTGTTTGAAAGACCAACTCTTTTCACGAGAGACATTATTACTTTTCTGATGGTGGCTTTTGTTGGTTGAGCAAAAAGGGCAACTACTTTTTGGCCCACTTCATCAGCCTCAGGTTCATTTGCTGCTGGGTTTTGTAAGTATGCCAGCACTCCAGATAGATCGTTTCGCCGCCGTTCTGTAACCCGTTCCACTAAGGATTCAGTCATTGCAGTTGCAAAGGCCGTGTTTAATTTCCTTAACTTTTTGAACAGAAAAATAAGAGCCACATCTGCGGTGAATAAATTTGCGTCCGAACGACAGAAAGCTTCAACTGTCAACTTCACGGGCAACAGGACCTCTACCACCTCTGCAATTACATCAAAATCAGATTCCTCCAATTTAAATGGATGTTTTAAGTCGATTAAGGCCTTTTGGATGCTAGACTTCAGTTTGATGAATCGTTCAAGCATTGTAAAAAGGCTGTTCCATCTTGTTTTACAGTCCAGCAGTAAACTCAGGGGGGCTCCGTGTTCTGCAATCACATACGCTTCCAATATTGTGTCTACCTTTAAAGGCGATTTTTTAAAATATTTCACAACTTTCCTGACCTTACAAATTACTTCTTTAATGTTCCGAAAAGTTGTCAATTTAGTCATCGAAGGTTCTTGCACCGTATCGTCAATAATAAATTGCCCGTCCGTACCATCACCATCGTCTTCGTCCTCACTACTTTCATTCGAATCGGCCAACGCAGGTGGCGTCGTTTCTGTCGACTTCCTTCCGTATAAAACATCTAAAACTGCTAAATGAACACCATGAGCAAAACAAACTTGATGCTCAGCTTCAACCAACCTCCCGACCTTCAGCATAACATTTGGACCGTCGGTCACGATGGCCACCACGTCTTTCTTAAGAGAGATTCCAAATAAGTCTAAGCGACTTTCTAAAAGTATCAGACAGTTTTCAGCAGTTAGGGAAACTTTAATCCTAACTAAACCCAAACTCCACGATTTCTCTCCAGTATGAATGTTGACATTCATAAATCGTTTGTTTCCAGAAGAGGTCCACTCGTCGAATGTTAAACTGAAGCGTTGTCCCATTGCCTTATGGTGTGTCAGCTCGGCTTTTATTTTGGATCGCACAACCAAACTGTAGCTCATTACTTTGCTTCTAATAGTAGGTTCAGATTTAGGCAAGTTTGAAAAGCCCTTTGCCAGGAACAAATTGCGCAAGTCCTTAGATGTAACGAAAATCCTGAAGGGCATACCGTCAAGCGCTGTCATTCTAGCTAAAACAGCTTCTATACTTCCATCGTCTAGTGCTGGCAACATGTAATCGCTGATTTTTTGACGCTTGCTTGATGTAGAAGGGGAAGCTGTTGCTGGTGCGGCCGAGCCGCCGTCTTGTTTTTTTAGATTTAATTTATGTTTTGCCTCTAAGTGTACATGGAGGCCTTTCGTAGATCCTCCAAGAGTCTTGAGAATACTCTTACAAGTTTTGCACTGGGCACTTTTGCCGTCTGCAGCTATCAAGAAATGACTCCATGGAGACAATGGATCCGCATCTCTCTTGTGTTTAATAAACGAAGGATTGGGTTGACTCTAAAAAAAAAAATTAATTAATGCAACAATGCAACATCCACCTTACATGATTGTTAAACATACTACTTACTCAGTTCTCCAGTAGCTCCGAAAGAAACTTTTTAAATCTTATAAAAGACAATAATTATAGATAATAGGTTAGGGGCTAAGTGGTAGGTGTCGTTCCGGAGTCCGGACCTAAGATGATACTTATACAACTCCAGACTCTAACGATGCAGATGCAGATCAGAGGCAAAACAACCGAACGCTTAATAAAACCAATAAGTGTTTGAATATTTTACTTACCATATTGATATCGTTATCGTGATCGTCCTCACAGCACTAAATCAACAACTACACTAAATGAAAATGAAAGAGAATGAATGCAGGCAGACGCAGGCGCACCTGTTGACCTGCCGAATCGCTGACACTGCAAAAGTGCGAAAGCAGCCAAAAGTCACGTATACATGGTACTAATGGTGTATTGTACGATTTGTACGTGATCTTTCGTATTTTTTGTATAAATACACATAAAATGATTTCTGCCATTGTGTTTTTCTGCATTTTTAGCAATCCCGAAAATCCCGGGATTGTCCTGTTGAAAATCCCGGGATTTCGGGATCGAAAATTGGCCGGGATCCCGGGATTTCGGGATTCGGGATCCCGGGATTTTATTCTCTAACTAGCAGCCATATTGATAACGGTCTCCAGCCACGGGAATCGGGATGCAACACACTGCTCATTTTCTTTTCTTTTAGTTTTGTTTATTTATTTTTATTTTTATTTACTTTGTCATTACAGCCAACCATAATAAAATAGAATACGTAGATGGCGCCCAAACCATAAGCTAAGTATTTCCAAACATAGGTGGAAATCTGCCAACCTTGTGATGCAAAAGCAAAAGAAACGTTTGAAAAACAATTGATCTACTCAACAGGCGCATTAAGTTTCTGCGCATTTCACTCGCAGTCTAAATAGCTTGTTTAAGACAGTCTTAGGCTTATGGCGAGTTCCACCTGCATACACGGGGAAAGTACCATGCATCACGCCTGGTACAACTAATTGTGGGGCGAGGGCCGAGGGGGATGGCTTACTATTCCTAATGCTCTAGTTTTTTTCGATGATCTAAATGTTCTTGGGGTGGGAACATTCGAAGCTGGCCATAGACTCGGAATCTTCCATAATGGTGAAATTATGATAAGCTGGTAAATTGGCAGCATTGATAATTTGTGGAGGATATTCCGATTGATCTGGTTCATCCTCACCTGCGTTGTCAGATTTCTCATTTGCGAGTGATCTGCGACTGCGCGTAGCCTGCAAGCTTTTTCTCATAATCGAGTCGTAAGTGACAAGGGGACGCTTTTTGATTGATTTCCGCGAGCCTGATTTAAAAAAGGTGGTCGGCTTGCCGTCGCTTGAGTTGGAAACCGATGCTGAGCCTGTAATATAAAAAATGCTGTCATTATCATTAACTTGTGCAACATATTTATATATTATACTTAAAGTTATCAAGCAGATGTCAAAATAAATAAAATGGTGGGAAGTGTTCTTCTCATTCTCCCTACAAATCATCCTCCATGTGTCTTCGTCCTGCACCTTCCTCATCTCTTCAGTTAATGGTACACTCGAGCTCCTGCAACCTTCATCACCTGATCCATGAATTCATTCTTCGACCGCCACCTCCTGCGAGCGGTTCCCAGAAAATGTAAGGCAGCATTTGGTGACAGCTAATGACAGGGCTCATGTTGTCATCCAAACATATTTCTAGGCCTGTTTCCGTTACAACATGTACATATGTCCCACCGCACCGGTTCTTACATGGCTCAACAATATTGCTCACACAAACCTACCTAATTTGAATCGGCAATTTGACAATACACTTGTCTTATTCTAAAAATAAATGAATGAATGAATGTGTATTAAATATAGAACAATTTAAGTACAATAATTGTAAAGCCCCACATGAAGACCTGTAACAATTTACCCTACTCTAAAACTAAAGAAAAAAGAAAAAATTCAATTAGACATACTGAAACTAACTAAAAGTAATATTAAGTACCAGCAGTCCAGCAGCTAGGTGCCAAGTTAACTTATTCGCAGGGTTAAAAAAGTTGAAGTAGATGTTAATATTAGGTTAATAGTCAAATGCGTTAACTTGATACCATTGTGCTTCGACTGCCACAGCACCTACTTATAGTGCAATATTATTATTATTTTGAAGGATTTTTACGGACACAAGCCTGCTACTTGTAGACTAGTGGCCCATTATTGAATCTTGTCCCGCTAGGCTGCTAACTCGACCCACAACCCCATTGATATTGTGGGTATTTTTGGTATGTATTACTTCAGTACGAATTTTGGCATATGTCGACCCACACTGGTTACATGCGACAATGATCATGCTCCGACATGCTTACCAGTGAGCATTCACAGATTGTAACAGACGTCAGTGTAAATTAACCAAGCTCTTGTACAGACTTAAGTAAGACTTACCTGTCTTTCTGGACCCATTGAAACTCTGCGATAAAGAACTTTCCTGCAATTACAAAATTAAATACGCGGTTTGCATTCATTGGAACTCAGCAGACAGAAAAGCACCTCGTTGAGTAAATCCCGCGCTTTCAATATTCAATCTTCAATCTTCAGTGCCATGAATTGAAAAAGAGTACGGCATAGGTAAGGTAACTGCCCCTGTTATGTACCAATGTTGAATTTCTATAGTACAAGCGGAGCTGGGGCACGCTTCGCGGCCCCGCCCCTCTTGCGCCTGCCGCGGGCGGCAGCTCGGCCTACGGCCTCGCAGTCACTGCTCATGTAAATTAATTGTGGTCACGCCATAGACATAGTAAAACTATAGACTCATCGTAAACATTCGGATTGAAGCCACCCGACTTCCGCAATTTCCGTTTTAAACAATATGTGTAAGAAATAAATAAATATAATAATATATGAAACAACAAAGAAAACAATAAAGAAAACATTTAATAAAACTATTAAATTTGAATTTCCCGCCAAAATGCACCTGTTTCTTTTCTAAATTTGACAGCACAATGCCAACATAACAAAAAACGTCGTCTGCTTTAATTAAACATGGCCGCCATGACCATTCAACTCAGCTTATTTTCATCGATTTTTTCATCGAAATTAATTAATTTAATTAATGTAAATTGAATGATTTTAATATTTATTCTAATATCCGGGATGGACACAAATCCAAAAAACCAAAAACCATGCAAACCAGCCTTTCTCGAGTTACAACTGGAGTAACAAACCCGACTTTCTTTTATATATTAAGATATATGTTAGAACTTTGAATGAAAAAATTGATGGAATAGTTCATATACTTGGCGTATGTGAAGCAAACTTCACTTCGGTTAATTGCACTGTTTGCGGGTGTACAAAATAAATTATATTGGTACCAAGTATTACCAATGAATATAGGCCTATTTAATTTACAGGCATCGCGACCTGGAACTGATCACGCGCCAGTACAGGTCTGCCAGCATTAATTTCACTGGCACTCCCAGAATGGCGAAAATACTTACGGAAAAGCCAAAGATATTCCATCTATAGACACAGCGGGAGACTTCGGTTTTTATAATCTTGCGTACTTGCTCATTGAGAACACAGCGGAATAGGAAAATGAACACCCCCTGTAGACCGTTGAGGATCACGAAGAGGTAGGCCAGAACGATGCTGTTGTCCATGTAGGCAAGCCCCACCAGCCAAGTCACCCCCAACAGCACCGACAACGATAACAATCCCTTCACCCAGATCCTACAAAACAATCAAGCTAAAGACCTCCTGTAAGTCGTTGAAACAATTAGAGGCCTTAATTGTAAAATATTGTATTTCATGAAGATAACATGTTAGAACATGAATGCGGTACTGATAATTTCTCCTTCGCATTTTGTTGTTGCCCGCAAAAATATTGCAAAATGAAAAATGGAGTGATGAATGTTTCGTCAGATACGGGTTTTAATTGGTTTCTTAATTGCTTGACTGAATAATGTCCGCAGTCAGCACTCGTTGCTAATGTTTAATGAAAGGAAGCTGGTTATTTACTATTTAGAATGTGTTACGGTATGCTGCTTATACAGAACGATGTTGTCAATGGTCTTGTAAACTTATTTACTGTTATATACACTAATTATTGCAATTTGCAGCCTGTTTAGAAGCCAAATAATTGTCTGGAAAATTGTTATTCTTCCATTTAAACTGTATCGTGAATAGATCTGTGTTGAACCAATCTCAAGAGCCATCTATAGAACTTATGCTAGTAACTGTATCGCTATTGTTCTGGAGCTGGTGACAGTTTGTTAGGAAAAATTTGTCCCCGCCCATCCTCACTGTCTGGCAGACAAAATAATATCATTGTCTGTCATGCTGTGTGGGACGCAGTGCCGGATTAACCCATGGGCACTTGGGGCCCCCCAGAAATGCCTAAAATTCCGCCCCCCCCCCAGAATGAGATATTTTTATATCATAATATAAAAAAAATTAGAAATTGAAAGTTTTGAAATTGAAAGTAAAAATTGAAAGTAAACCCCCAATATTTCAGCCCTATTTTTCAAACATTTTCTCCCTGGGGAGACCCTCGGCCCCCCAGTTCCCAATTAAATATATTAATTCTTAAATATATTAATTCCTCTCAAAATGCGTAGAATCCCAATATTTCAGACCTATTTTTCAAAAAATTTTACCCGAACGAGACCTCCGGGCCCCACTAGTTCACAATTATATTAATTCCCTGTAATACATAAATAAACCTTAAATTTATTGCATTCGAAATGTGTAAAACCTCAGCCTTATTTTTCAAAAATTTTCACCCGTGGGAGACCCCCGGCCCGCACCCTTGTTAGCAATTATTTCAGGTCTGATTTCACTCAATTTCTCCCGCGTGGGAGACCCCCGGGTCCCCCTACCTATCCTCCGAACCGAACTATGGTTATTAATTTAAAAGCTGCATACGTCCATGAGAACGGCTTTCCCCATTTTATACACTTTTATGGAAATGGGTGGAGGGGCGCCAAATTATACACCGCCCTCTTTGAAAACCTATCGTTACGCCACTGACAAGTGCCTCCCCCTTTTATGAGGCCTGGGACCAGAGGCGGACGCAGCGACCGGCACTGCGGGCAATTGCGCCCCCCCCCCTTTGGACGGCAGTTGTATTCTTTGCCTCTAAAATCTAAGTGTTACAGCACTCCAAATGCGCAAAACCTCACTTTTTCAGCCCTATTTTTCGTAATTTTCTCCCGGGGGAGACCCTGGGACCCCCCTAGTCCATAATTATATTATTGTACTATATAAGCCAAATTATACCACACTTTTGAAAACCTATCGTTAGGCCACTGACAAGTACCTCCCCCTTTTATGAGGTCTGGGACCGCCTCGTCCGCCTCTGGTTTGCACCCACGCCCCCCAGGGGTTAATCCGGCACTGGTGGGACGGTAGGTGCGCTTGCAGAGCCCACAAAAGTATCTCCTACCAGTTTGGATAGTGCAAACCTAGCTCTGATAGGCTACCTACTAGTATTCCTCAACTCATAAACCACGTACAGTACCTCAAGCTGTCCATGGAGAGGATTTCTTGCCGCAGCTTCGCCGACACAGCCGCTTTCATGCTGATTATGATGACCCCTAAATTAATCTGAAACGCAATCAATTAATCAATCATTGGAAATAGCCACAAACAATAAATCAGCACGAGACCTCCAGTTTGCTTCTTCAACGGCTATTAATTAAATTGCTAATTGCCGCTTTAGAAAGCACCCTCTCACGGGCTATTGTGCTTTAATTTTATATTTTAGTATCCCTTTCTGTTGTAACCAAGTACAATACGTGTATAATACTACTTCATTTATTTTCGTTGTATTGGAAGGGAAATAGAAATTACAACAATACAAAATGTGATGTAGGTAAGAGAACCATGGAGAACAAGATGTTGTTTGAAGAATGGTTTAATTGCTGTATTAGCCTAAATAGATTGGTAGTTCTATAAAAATATGGAGCCTACATTCAATAATAATACATTTATTATTTATTTATTTATTTATTAACACAATACATTTAATAATAGTAGAATATTTAAAGACTTGCCACAATGATGAGAAACACAGGACCATCGAAGCCCCAAATGTAGTCCAGTTGCAGCCAGCACCTACACAGAATCAATGCATTACGAGAGACACGTCACGATAGTCATTATCTGCGACACCAAACAACCGCTACGAGTGAACCCGTACCTATTTATCAATTATTGTAGTGTAGGTAGCCAAAATGGATATTTAAGAGCAGTTCCACGGATCAGGATAAATAATTATCCTGTGGTTAAATTTCGTTTGCCACGATTTTCCCTATCCCAAAGAACTGAATTGGTCGATGGAACGATTGCATCGTCCAAAAAGTACTGACCAATAAAATACTATACCTCTAATCAAATCGTTAATCAAATTTAGACTGAAAAGTGAAAAAGTGTTTTCTATTTTTGTAACCAAAAGCAGCATCAAATGCTAAGCTAACTCCCAACTGGACGTGGCACTACACAGTAATCATGGCATGTATATAATTCGTAGAATATGATAATGTATTGGGAATGTATTTTTTTTCAAAAAATAGTTTTTTTTTTCTTCAAACCCAAAACCTTGATTGGAAAAGCAACTTAAAATACGTAAAACCCATGAAGCATTGCTAGAAGAGTTCCTAAGAAAAATATATTTTTCTGATTTTGTCGGTTTGAGGGATAACACCCAAAAAATGAAAAGAAAATCCAAATTTCATCAAATTCAGTCGAGTAGTTTGGCTGCAAATCGTTTATGACCGACAGAGAGAAAATCACCTTTTTTGGTTCCTTGGACTTCAAAACGCGTAAATCCGTTTAAATCTCGAAATCGAAAATTTCGACCGTCACAAGTTTTCATTTCTGTTTTTCTTTGTTATTTCATTTAATCTTCCTTTACTTCTCCACTATAATTTCAATTTTCTATGTTTTCTTCATCTTTATTATAGGTATGCGACTGCACCTAAATTAGCTTATGTGGTTTTTCACTCACAGTTCGTCTCGGCCATAGGGTTGGTCGTCTGAAAATGCCCCCACTGCTTCTGTAACTATAACTATCACGGCTGGAAGACCGTACCCGATGGCCGTGCTAATGGCGAAGCGAAGGTCTTGTTCCCTCGTAAAGACCACCACGACCAGTTGGTATAGGCGGTACGCTTCGAGCAGCATCCAAAAGAAAGCCGACATGAGGAAATAGTGCAGGAAGATTCCTACGAATGTGCACACACCCTGGAACCGTTTATATGTGATTACAGAGTTGATGAACATGCTATAACTTACGAAGTTAATCAAGCCTACACTATTCTGAGAAAAATCACCAGTAACTTCGAAACTATAAAAACAGGTAGCGAGTCATGAAATGATATTCAAATAAATATTTTCATAGTAGCCTATTGAAAAAGACTCCGTATGGCCAGCTAGAAGCACTGCGTATTGCACGGCTAATTAAGACCTCACCTCTGAAATATTAAAGTTCTTCTTATCGACAGCAGTTACGAAGATAATGTGGGCGATAATGAGACAGACGCAGAGATCTTTACCCATGCGGGACCGGCCGTCGTTGGTGTCGCGACACAGAACGAGGGTGACGAGGGTGGCCACGAGAGAGACGATGCTGAGGCAGCTACAGACGATGCTGAGGACCTCCAGAACCGGGTCGGGCTGGTACTCGTGGACACCGACGAGCACAGCAAAGCTCGACAGATGCTCGCACTCACACGTTGTCTGCTCGGCTGTCGAGGAGATGAGCTTGCAACCAGAGTCTACCCACTGGGATGGTGAGGCTAAAGTGCTGAAAAAAGGCGAATTTAGTGTTGAGACTCAACACGAGGGTAACGAAGATGCTGAGGCAGCTGAAGAAGAGCAACACGGAGTTGGGCTAGTGCTCATTGACACTGACGAGCATTGCGAAGCTCGAGAGGTGTTCACATTTCCTCGGTTGAGCTGCTAGAAGAGCTCGCAGCTTGAGTGTACCCAGGGGGTGGGTGGCAGGGAAGGGTTAAAAAGAGTACACGCTTCGAAGGTTGTGAACTGAGAGCAAATTTCTTGATGGGTGTAGCTGTTAATTTATTATTCATTATTCGTCACCAGATGATCACAGTGTTCTGGGATTTGGCGACACTCATAAAATATTGATCACGGAAAATTTACTGTGAAGTTGTATTGTTATATTGTTATATAATTATATTGATCCAATACAATACATTATGATGATAAAATGCAATCATATACCGCAAGGCATCAGTCAGCCCGTGTGCGGTTTCGCTTTTGGATATACAGTACCTACATGTAATTCAATCGCAATACAATACAGTAGTTAAATAATTAATTATTGGTTAGTTGTATTAATCAAATCAGGTTAGTTGTATCAGTAGATAGTTAGTAAGTTGGTAAATAGTTAATTCAATTAGTAATGTTTGTTAGTAATTAATTTCTGTTCGCAGCCATTTCTCTAAATTTCTTTTAAAGATTGATAGGCCTACATTTTTAGCTGTTTTAATCTCAATGGGAAGTTTGTTGTAGAAATGTAATCCAGTGAATTCCGTTTGTCTCTGTATTAAGGTAGTTTTGGGTCTGACTTGTGTTAACGGTTGAGTTTGTATGTATCGCATGGTATGGTTGTGATTTACTGTTTCCATCGATTTCTTATTTTTGTATATCTGCAGAATAGATTTTTCACAAATATTTGTTGAACAGTAAGTGTATTAGATATTTCAAACAATGTGCTTGTGGGAAAAGTGTTTGGTTTCTTATGTATAATTTTTAGGTTTTTCCGTTGTATAGCATTTAACTTGTCCATGGTGTTTTTAAATGCTCCTCCCCAAGCAGTTATTCCATATTGCAGATGGGATTGTGCCAGGGCATGGTAGATTGTTTTTAACAGTATTGGGTTAGCTATGTTTTTGAGTTTTACAAATTTGTAGATAGTCTTTCGAAGTTTTTGTAACGTATACTGTATGTGTATTTCAACTTTTCATCAATTATTAGACCGTAAAACTAACAAATGTACTTTAATGTGCTCTCAGAATTGGGCAGATATGAATTGTAAAAGCACCTTCTTTCGGGTAGAGCTTTTTAGTGGGAGGTTTCGCAGATGAATCATGGCGGGCATTATTTGCAGGTTTTCCCCGGGCCGGGACGTGACTGGCATGGAGACGGTAACGGCGCCGCAACCACAGAATTAACCCCCGCTTTCAATTAAATTCGGAATTGTCTCGCTGATGATCTCTTAAGATAAGCCCCTTTACGACTTCTAGAGGTCACCTTCTCGCTAAGGACCTCTTTAATGACTCCAACGGCTCATTCCCACTCCTTATATACTCTTCTCAAGATTAGAAAAATCTAATAGGTACGGTACGCCTAATTCATTCTGCTGTACATACGATTCATATTTATAGATATGTTTTAGTAGTAATTTATTTGAAGGCATATTGCTTTCGCTCAATAGAGATATTTTCTATTCCATTCAACAATTAAGTACACTAAGAGAGAGCTAGACAATGTGTTGCACGGTTGAGATTCCATGCTCAATATATTGAAGGAAACCTTTTTCGCGGGGTACTTTAATTTCGTTTCAGGTGAAACGCGGCTGCCGACCATGTTAACCGAGACGGACGCAGCGACCGGCACTGCGGGCAATGCCCCCCCCCCTTTGGAAGGCAGTTATAGGCTTTGCCTCTAAAATCCAAGTGTTAACTGCACTCAAAAAGCGTAAAACCCCACTATTTTAGCCCTATTTAAAAAAACTGCCCGATTTTATTAATTCCCTGTAATATAGAAACCTTATTGGTCTGAAGATGAGTAAAACCCCAATATTTCAGCCCTATTTTTCAAAACTATTTCCCGGGGGAGACCCCCCCCCCCTTCTGCACTATTTTATTCGTTCCCTGTAATATCTTTAATCTTTAATTCCCACAATAAGACAATTACAGTTTGTGACAATTTATATACCACAGGGCACTAGCCCGGGTGCGGCTTAACGTTGGTTACCTATCTATATATTCAAATACTATTTTAATTATACTATAAACTACAATAAATACTTATATGCTATAAGCTAAATACTAAATACTATCTACCATAAACTAAATGCTAATTATAATATTATACTATTGCTATGTACGTATTATTTCTGAGACAATCCAGTTTTGCAATTTTCTCTTGAAGAGATAGATGTTATTTATGTTTTTTATATCCAAGGGCAGTTTGTTGTAATAGGTTAAGCCTGTGAATTGTGCTTGTCTTTGTGTAAGTTTTGTCCGAGTGCGATTTTGTATTAGTAGTTTTGTTGTAAAAATGGTAATGTATCTAGTGTTATGTTGATGAGTGGTTTCTGAGATGTGTGTTTTGTTTTCTTGTATTTCCATTGTAGACTCTTTTACGAACAGTTGTTTTAATAGTTTGTACACCTGCTATTTTGAACAGTTCTCTAGATGGGAATGTGTTGGGTTTTCTATACACAATTTTCAAATTATTTTCTGAATTATACTTAATTTATCTATGGAGTTTTGATAAGCCCCTTCCCATGCTAAAATTCCATAAGATAAGTGAGGCTGAACGAGAACATAATATATTTGTTTTAATAAAATAGGGGAGACTATATATTTCTTAATAATTCTACGAATGACTGTTGTTCTCAGTTTTTTTAGTGTATGAAGAATATGTTCCTCCCATTTTAATTTTTCATTGAGTATTATACCTAGGTATTTAGCTGATTTACTTTTTTGAATATTGTTTATAGTGATAGTTTGGGGAGGTTTTTTGTTGGAAAAATCTATATAGGCTAGTTGGTTTTTGTCAGATTATGGGTTAGGCAGTTTTCGTTTAGCCAATTTTGTACCGTACCAGGTCTGAGTTTGCGTACTTTTGAAGTTCTTGACTGGTACTGGTGATTCTGGTGTCGTTTAAATATATAGAACCCTCTTGGCTCTGACTCATGCGCAAAGGACACTAAGGTCATTAATGTAAAAGGTGCATACGTTCATGAGAATGGCTTTCCCCATTTTATACACTTTTATGAAAATGGGTGGAGGGGCGCCAAATTATACACCGCTCACTTCGAAAACCTATATCATTACGCTACTGACAAGTGCCTCCCCCTTTCATGAGATCTGGGACCGCCTCTGCATGTTACAGACCGCAACATCCCGATTAGAGCATTGTTAAAGGAGGAAGATCCTCCATCACTCTTGTCGTGCCATGGTGTTTTATATTTATTGTGCAACTTTTAATTCAATGCATTTGACTAGGCTCATCGGGAGACAACATTTTTGGCTGCGACGTTGTACCCCATCTCAAAGTATATACTTCCGAAACATGTTCGTACTCACCCTTGTCATTGATTACTGTTCCAGTACAGGCATTTCTTCACTACTTTTCAATACCCATCGCTCAAGCCTCAAGCACACACAATAAAATTGCAGGTCTCAATATCGGCGGTGCACCTATACGATACGTGTACGTGTACATGACAAAAGGAATGGGGGTCTTACTTGAAGTAGAAGCAGGTGGAATTTCCAATAACTGGGGAGGGCAGCTCGCCGTCGTGCAATCGCCTATTGATGACCGTGGAGGGCGGTTCGCGCCCTTTGGCCGCGTGCTGGAACGTGACACGCATGCGGACGCCCCGGGCGGGGGCGATGTCGCCCCCCGTCACGTCCGCCACTGTAAGCGACAGCACTGCTGAATTCATTGTCTTGTCCGAACTGTCCCTGCAATAACGCCAACGTCATTTTTATATCGTGAAAATCAGTATTGTCTCTATTTTTGAGATTTGCCACCCTTGAGCAAATACAGTCTTTTGTTTGGTGAGATATTCGAGGAGGTGACATTTTGATTGTGTTTTTAGATTTTTCACATTGTGTTATAAGACTATGGACGCCCACACTTTCTGCAAATCTTTATCTGCACTGGAAATATTTATCGTGCAAAGATGTCACGGCCTTATAGAATTACTATTTTTCCATTCCAAGTTCAATTTTTGGCTAATGCATGGTATGATATGGCAGATACTACACAGCCACTATCCTGGTCTCACGTCATGTATTAGCACGACTGAATTATTTTATAAAGGCAAATATACTGAAAATCCTTGTCAGTAATACAAGAGCCAATGCTGTGTCCAATTAGTGGTCACACCACGTCTAGAAAAGTTTTCATGTGGAATACTGACGCTATTTAAACGTAGTACCTATATAAGGAAACCTTTGTGATGGTCAAAATTTTCGATTCCGAGATTTCAAAGGATTTACACGTTTTGAGGTCCCAAGAACCCAAAAAAGTGGTTTTTACGAAATGTTTGTCTGTCGGTCTGTCTGTTCGTCGATTTGTGGGCAAACTTCACAGTGAATTTTTATAGATTTCGGCAAGTTGGTTCATTAAAATCATACCTCGGGACTCTTTTTTTTATTTTGGCTAACTCAATTTGGGGGGTTTATTCTCAAAAAACTCCAAAAAAACGTCTAAAAAAAGTATTCCCCAAAAAACTGCTCCAACGATTTCTTTTAAATTCACACATATTGTAGTCGTTATTAATGTTAACAAAATGCAGGGGGTCGCCTGCCCCTTGATAGTTTGCTTCGGGGGGTAAAAAAATAAAAATCACTAAATTTTAATGAAAAATGACTAAGAAATAGTTTATCTGCGAAACCTTTCTATCGATGATATCTACCTTCAGGTATGTTTTAAAAAGAGTATCGAAACCGGCCAGGTTGCTTTCCCAAAAAAATATTTGGTTTTAGGCAAAAAATGATAGAAAATTCACGCTCAAATGCATTGCGTGCCCTGCCATTATTGCTGTGTGGTAATGTGTTGGTCTGACCGGTCTAGAATTTGCAATGCCATCGAATAATTCAGTGCTTTGGGGTTGGTGATATCCTAGGCGATTGCCAGAGGGGGTCCGTACCCCCCCCCCCCCCATTCCCAAATGGTTACAGCGTACACTAGATAGAATGGAGTTTCAAAGGTTTTTAAATTTATTGAGGCTACCTCACCTCCAGTGACGTCAGGTGGACACGCCCCCCCCCCCCCGAGATATCCGAAATGAAACCATAGGAAAATTATTTACCATGAAATTACTTATTTTCTCTATCTACTAATTGATAAATTGGAAAGCATGTTCGAGTAAACCGGTTCTTTTTAGTTCATTGCGATTAACAACAACTTAAAAATAAAAATAAAATTATATCCGGAATATGGGGTTTAGTTTTGGCTCATGTAATCCACCGCTAAAAACAGCTATTTTTTTTTTAAAAATATTTTCAATGTTTATGCCAAATTTTTATAAACAAAAACGCAACCTTATCTATCCTTAGCATACGGTATCTATATGTAATTGCTTCAACTGTCAAGTAGCCTTTTCTAAGAGTGGGACAATATTCTTGTTGTCTTTCGTTCATAAGCAATCCGAAGCGAAGCCGCGCGGGTCCGCTAGTTTTATAAAAAGCCTTTATGAAAAACCTTTTTAAAATCAATGAAAAGCAGCAGATTATAATGAGCGTCCATCAACAGCAGAAAAGGGAAGCTGGAGTAGCCTGCAGCTACCCAACAGGCTTACGTTTTGTTACATTTTGTATTTAGAAACTTCAGTAAGCGTGTTTGCTAAATGTTTCGTCTTTATTGTCGCGCTGGATGGTCTTATGCTGTGGTGGGCCTAGATGGATTTTATTCTGAGAATCCCTTTGTCCCATACCGCTGTTACTCAGGGACCACTAGACGCTCTCCGGTCTATTCCCATCTGACCAGCAAGTGTTTGCGCGTTCTCACCGGCTCTTGACAATCTCAGTTAAAATATAGTATATATATAGTCAGGACATGTAGATTAGTGGTAAGGACTCCGACTTTCACACGAAAGGTTGTTGGTTCGAGCCCCACAATGGCTACATTTTCTGGCCATGCTTTGTAGGGTATGTAAACAGGCGGTCCCGGGCCTTCCTAGTTGAGTGTAAGATAGGGCTTTACAGCCCTAACTCCCCTAGGTTGGCTTAGTAATAAAAAAAAGTCATTATTTATTATATGCACGGACACTGAGACCGTTGATCATTGTAACTCGGCACTTGGGTCGGGTCTTGACATGCTGCTGGTTAGCAGATGTTACAACAATGAAGCTCTGTCAGAATCATTACTTTATACGCTGTACCGTACAGTGCTGCAGGTAATTACTAATTTCACACAAAATATACCAACAGTAAAGGTGCAATTCTTTTTTTTCGCAAATGTTCCGATACTGTCCAATGGTTTCAACTCCTCTTAAAAGTCCAGAATTGGGGGAAAGGTATAATTTTTCAGGTTCACAGGTTCGCTGCACGTTTTCACTTCATTTATTCGGCGGGGCTACAATTTGCAAATTGGCTTCAGCACGGACTTTTAATTTTATTTCGCTTTCAACCTTAAATTCTTTCAAGTTTGAATGGAATCCCTACTTTTGTAATTAAATTGGAAAAACGTTCAGGGGGTGTGACAGCGCATGAGCCAACTTCTCTGACGACCTTGACCATTCAAATTCAATAGCGCGATTTGGGTTTATTGCTTTCCCATTTATACTGAGCTTTGTGTTGGACAATTTATTGTATTTTCCAATAGGTAGTGTATTTATGGCAGACTACTAGAATATGTAACGGAAGGTCAAGGTTCGACACATAGCACATCAGCAAATATTTTCCACCCAACCAACAGTAATTGATATCATCAAGCCTACCAATTCTTCGGTAGGGGACCCATCCGAAATTCACTTCACTTCACTTTTTTTCCTCGACCAGTAACCCCGGACAAGGTGCATATATATGAAAAAAAAAAATTGTTATTAAGTATAATTATGACGCTCAAGCTTCCGCATATCGAGTGATCGTGTGGCACTGCAAGATATAAATTTGATTAGTAATTAATAATAATAAACCATTATAGAGTACTCACTCTAGCCTTCTGGCAAAGAATGAGATCCCTCTGAACTCTGAAGGATGATATTGTTATATATATAATAAAATTTATATATATGATATAAAAATATACATATGAAATTGTACAGTATGTATAATAAAATGGCTAATTTCTGTATTTGAAATTAAGTATTTTTTATATCTTTTTTTTATTTTCCCTATTTTGTTCAATTTTTTTAGTTTAAGTGGCAATTAGTTAAATATCTCTGGTAAACCTGATTCATTGAGGCGTCCGCCGTACTTGTTATGTGTTATAGGAATATTCTGTCCCAATGTGTCTTCACTTCTCAGTTGCCTCTTATACTGTGTTTTTCCAACAATTTTGCTTAAATACTTAGTTAGTTAATAGTTATTCTTTATTATAAGATATTTGTACAGTTTTCCTATTGGTAGTATATCTTGAAAGCTGTATTTTTCGTCTATATTTTTAAATTTTTTGTTTAATTTATTAGATAGCATATTTTTACTGTTTTATTTTGCATTTTTTGTATTTTTGTGAAATAGCTGCTGTTATCTCTCCCCCAAGTTTTTATTCCATAATTTAATATCGATTCTATTAATGCATGGTATATCATTTTTAGGGTTTTTAGCGGAAGGCAATATTTTAATTTTTTGTATATACAATCAATTTCATTCTGCCATGTTAGTCTACTGTCCAATATAGGGAGTGCAACCATTATTAAAAAACTGTATAAACATTACATCTAGTAAATACACGTTTATTTTATTATTTATTATTATTATATTAACCCAAGGTATTTATGCTCCTCCTTAATCCCTATTTCTTCAACACAGTCACAGTTTTTTAAGTTTGTTTGGTGATAACAGTAATGAGTGTGGAAAATAAATTTTTTTCCTCTTATAAACCGGTCCCCTGTTTCGCATGTGAACAATTTTTTGTTTTATTGCTATTTATCGAGACATCCACATCGGGTGTTAGTTTCTGTAGTTTTCTTATTGTTTTGTTCATTTCTTTCCAATTTATACGTAGGTTAGTATAAGGAAAGCTTTGCGTTGGTCGAAATTTTCGATTCCGAGTTTTAAACGGATTTAGACGTTTTCAGGTCCCGGGAACCAAAAAAAGTGGTTTTTACGAAATGTCTGTCTGTCTATCTGTCTGTCGCTCTGTCGCTCTGTCGCTCTGTCTGTGCGTCGATTTCCGGGCAAACTACTCGGTCGATTTTGATGAAATTCGGCATGTAGGTTCACAAAAATCATACCTCGGGACTTTTTTTTTATTTTGGGCTATCTCAGTTTGGGGGGGTTTTATTTAAAAAAAAAAAAAACGTCTAAAAAATTTATTTATCCAAAACGGCTCCAACGATTTCTTTTAAATTCCCATATATTGTAGTCGTTATTAATGTTGGAAAAATGCGGGGGGTCGGTTGCCCCTTGATAGTTTGCTTCTGGGGGTAAAAAAATAAAAATAACTAAATTTTAATGAAAAATGACTAATAAATAATTTTTCTGTTTCTGTTTTCCATTGATGATTTCTACCTTCAAGCAAGTTTTAGGTGTTCAATTGAGTAATAAAACCGAACAGTTTGCTTCCCCAAAAAACTATTGGGTGTTGTGCAAAAAAAAAATGCTTTGAAAAAATGAAAGCAAATTCACGCTCAAATGCATTGCGTGCCCTGCCATTATTGCTGTGTGGTAATGTGTTGGTCTGACCTATCTAGAATTTACCTCACATCCAGTGACGTCAGGTGGACAACCCCCCCCTCCCCCCGAGATATTGGAAATTTAATCATAGGAAAATTATTTACCATGAAATTACTCATTTTCTCTTTCTACTAATTATAATAAATTGTAAAGCATGTTCGAGTAAACTCGGACCGGTTCTTTCTTTTTATGCTTCTTCTGCGCTGTCATTTACTATTACTATGGCAATGTCATCGGCAAACATAAATAATTCTGCTCCTAGAAGTGTTTTGGTATTGAGTTGGTTGCAAGTATATACAATATAGTATAATATAGTTTTTTTCTTTTTCTTTCTTTTCCATGTCCAGTATTCCCTGAACAAGGTGCATATATTACAAAAATACCTTATTAATAGTAATAATAATGCGTGTATTTATCAAAAAACTTTAGTATGATTTTTACTAAAACCGATGCCACAAAGTCAAGAACCGGTCCGAGTTTACTCGAACATGCTTTCCAATCTATCTATGAGTAATTTCGGTCCGGGTCCGGACCCCCTGGACCCCCTCCGGCAATGCATTGCATATTCTAGATCGGACAGAAGAATACATTATCTCACAATAATAATGGCAGGACACGAAATGCATTTGAGCGTGAAATTTCCATCATTTTTTAAAAAATAATTTTTTGCACAAAACCAAAGACTTTTTTGGGAACGCAACCTGTCCGGTTTGTTATTCAATATGTCACCTAAGACATGCCTGAAGGTAGAAATCATCGATAGAAAGGTTCCGCAGAAAATTAATTAGTTAAATTTAATTAGTCATTTTTTTATGAAATTTTTATGTTTTTTTTTATTTTTAACCCCCAGACGAAAACTATCAAGGGGCAAGTGACCCCCCGCATTTTATTAACAATAATAACAACTACAATATATTATGTGAATTTAAAAGAAATCGCTGGAGCCGTTTTTGAGAAATAATGTTTTAGACGTTTTTTAGTTTTTTTTAGATTAAAACCCCCCGATTGAGTTAGCCCAAAATTAAAAAATAATTTTTGTGAACCTACATGCCAATTTTCATCAAAATCAACCGAGTAGTTTGCCTGGAAATCGATGAACAGACAGTCTGGCAGAGCGACAGACAGACAGACATTTCGTTAAAACCCCTTTTTTGGGTTCCTGGTACCTCAAAATTTTGACCGTCACAAAGCTTTCATTATACTATGTATAAATTGGAAAGCAAAAAGGCGGGTTGGGATCACCAGAAATAGGGTACTTGGAGTGATCAAGGGAGGAAAACTTGTAGCCACATTGGGTTGTCGTGGGCTTTTGTTGACTGTTTTCCTTTTTAGCATAACGAAAGTTTTGTGTTAATCGAGATTTCAGTGGATTTAAACACGTTTTCAGGTCTCAGGAATCAGAAAAGTGTTTATAATGAAACGTCCGTCTGTTCGTCGGTTTGTTGGCAAACTGCTCGGTGGATTTTGACGAAATTTTGGCATTTACAAAAATCATGTCTCTGAAATAATTTTTTTGGGCTACCTCAATTTGGGGGGGGGGGGGGTTTACCTTACAAAATTTAAAATCACCTAAACGTGTTTTTTTTAAACTATTTCCTTTGAACTCACATGTAGTGTCATCATTTTTAATCTAAAGAAAACCCAATAGGTCACTTGTCTCTTGATAATTTGGTTCTGGGGGCCAAAAAACTCTCAATTTTCATGAAAAACAACTATAAAATAATTTTTCTGTGGAACCTACCCATTGATGCTTCCTTTTTTCGGTGTTAAATAGAGTAAAAAAATCAAATAGGTTCCTTTTCCAAACAAAGATTCGGTTTTGACCAAAAATTCTTTTTGGATAAAGTTATAGATTATTGATCCCACAATACCCTACCATTATTACTGTATTATAATATATTGGTATGCCTGTCCTAGACTGTGCAATCGTTCCATCGATCAATTAAGTGCTTTGTGATAGGGAAAGTCGGGTAACCAAAATCTAATCATAGGAAAATGGTTTACCATGGAATTACTCGTATTATCTGTTATCGTATTATGCACAGGGTGGATGGCCTATCACACAGTCATACATATACTGTATTGTTGTTGAATTGTAAATTGTGTATCAATTAATCCACATTCTAAATATTGTAAAAAAAATTGGAGGAATATATTTTACTTTATTCTTTAATAAATAAATAAATTAATAAGGACTTTTTGTTGTTTCTATTACTAAGCCAACCTAGTGGAGTTAGGGCTATAAAGCCCTCTCCTACACTCAGCTAGGAAGGCCTGCTTTACATGCCCTCCTAAGCATGGCCAGAAAATGTAGCCAGTGTTGGACTCGAACCAACAACCTTTCGGGTGAAAGTCAGAGTCCGTACCGCTACGCTAAATGACGTGTTGATTTGTGTTTATTCTCTGTCCCGTTAATTTTGTTAAATAGGAAAGCATGTACGGGATCACTCGTACCGATTTAAATGATGGGAGATGACGTCTTAATCATACATCTTGTTACTCTTTACATTAACTAATAGGCCTATGTACATTAACGTCCTGGAGCCCAAAAATTATAACGCTGCTATACAATTTGTCATCAAATTGGAAATCGCGTGGCATGTTTCCTCATCAATAACTGACAAAAATCCTTAGCAATAACTCAGAAGAATCCAGTTGTTTCTTGACGCATCAGCATACTGTTTGGTACCTATCTATACTTTGTATGCTAACCACTTGCTACATTGTACAATATACTGTGTTATCGATTGCAGTAAAATAGTTTAAAATGCTTAAACATTTTGAAAGTCATTTATAAATTTAGTTTTTGTTATGGAAATCGATATTAATTAATGTTAATTATACAATATTACGTATTTTGAGAATAATAGTCAAGTAAGTTGAGTTTCGAAAGACGTAGTGAAACATAAATGGACACGCTTGCCAGTGCATGAACGGGGAGTCCGAAATACGGTAGACGTGACGTGTAGACATTGTGGCAGACAATATAGTAACTTTCAGTATTTCAATCGCAATAAAGAAAGTACTGTAAATAATAATGTAATATAGGTATAATTATCATTTCCGAAATCAATTGAACATGTTAAGAGCCAAATTCCAAAATCACACGCCCAATGAATAAAACCAAAATCCAAAAAAATAGTAAAAACATAAATACAAAAATAAAACATAGTTGTAGGAAACCTACATTGTTACGTACACTGTGTGAATTTGACTCCCCACTTTTGATTAAATTTTTTGCCACCCTTGCTATAGATATCGGGACATCCGATTCCATTCGAATCGATGCGAATCAAGTAATTTTTTCAAAGAAATAATCATTAAAAAACTATTACCAAGTAATAATTAAGTTAGTATTTGGAATCAATTCTCTTCGTCATCATCTCCGAGTGGCATATTGATTCCATATTATATTATAGGTATATATGTATATGTACATATTATTATATGTTTTATGCATTGTATATTATTGCTTTCCTATTTATATGTAATATAAGGAAAGCATTGTGATGGTCGAAATTTTCGATTCCGAGATTTCAGCGGATTTACACGTTTTCAGGTCCCAAGAACCAAAAAAAGTGGTTTTTACGAAATGTCTGTCGCTCTGTCGCTCTGTCTGTCTGTTCATCGATTTCCAAGCAAACTACTCGGTGGGTTTGAATGAAATTTGGCATGTAGGTTTATAAAAATCGTACCTCGGAAAGATTTTTTTATTTTGGACTAACTCAATTTAGAATAGAGAGGAATAATCATTCTTATAAAAGTATTGTAAGCAGATGATTCACCCTGATCCAAAAGTCCCCACCGTGCGCTTTTTTAATTTCAGCTTTGGGTGCCAGGGGGCCCCCTCCTCCTGCGATTGGGAAAAATGAAACCTTGACCCTAGAGGAAAACATTCTCTATTAACGGGTTTGAACCTGGTTCAGTTTTGCTCTGCTCAGTCCGTTTCTATACGCGATACAGCTCACACGTCTTTCTGTTTTGTAAATCGCTTAATTAGTAATACCGTACCTTTCTTATTTCTAATAATTAACCATCATCTCCTTCTACTAAAAGTTTTCACCTTGCCGTCTTGGTACGAGCCTCACGCCTGGCGCCACGCTATCTACAAGACCTTCAGTACCGTAAGCCTACAATATAAAGTAAAGTGAAACACCTCCGTCTTATTCTGTTTATAGAAGTATCAAGCCCTTCTAGACCCTGACTTACCATGTTTATACAAACGTACCTAATTGTCAACTGGCCCCCCTGAAAAATATTGAAATTACGCCCCTGTGATACTGCCTGAATTGTACTGTATGCTGCGTTATCTGTATGTTTGCGTGACATATTCGCTGTAATAGCAGGCTGATATCATTTTTTCCTTATAAAGCCAATAAATAAATAAATATTCGCAAGCCAAATATTTGTCATAAATATTGTCGCACCACTTAAGTTATATCCTCTAGTTGAGCTAAAATGCATAATACAACGCTTGGCGCGAGACATATCACACTCTTCTTTCTTATGAAGCTTAAATTCGCCTGCAAACGAACTGGGTCAAGTCCTGCTTCGATATTGCAATACAACTTACAGTAAAGGAAACAAGGTTGAGCCGGTTTTGTGCGAAAAAAACATGGCGGTCGCCGCGTAAACAGAGTGGTTGTCTGCGGGGAGAGCGGCAATCTTGACAGTGCAGTTGTTTCCCGCCATTTCCGCGACTTCCGGCGTGTCTGTGTACGTCACGTTGAGCCCCACTGCATTTCCGGCTTTTTCGAACGTGAACGGGAACGTTGCATTGTTGACGACCTTTCGCAGCGAAAAGGAAATGTACTCTGTCATGTTGATGGTTAGGGAGACAAGTTCTTCTCTTCGTTTCAAGTCCTGCAAGACCATGTAAGAAAATTGGTTTTGCAAGAATTGCCTTATTTACAATACAATTTACCGTTAATTAATTTTATGATAGCTTTTTATACATAAAGTATAGTGCTTCGTCGGTGCCGGGAGAAGGAGATAGGTCTTAACTGCAGCATAGCTCTATAGCCCTATAAGGTAATTGAACTTCCTAGAGCGCACGTCTTATGTCTACTAATTCTGACTTTTTTGTTCTGTTACAAAGCCAACCTAGCGAAGTTAGGGCTGTAAAGCCCTCTCTTACACTCAACTAGGAAAACCCGGGACCACCTGCTTTACATGCCCTCCGAAGCATGGCCAGAAAATGTAGCAAATGTGAGACTCGAACCATTGAACCAACAACCTTTCGGGTGAATGTCGGAGTCTGTACCACTACTCTACATGTCCCTACTACTACAATATAATATGAAATTCCATAGTCATGTTCACTCAGCTAGGACTACCCTCTTAATAAAATCCAATTTTCATAGTTCTTATACATCGCATAACCCCACTTTCGTTACAGCTTTTATTGTATTATTTGTTCCAACTGCAGCCATTTGCTATTTGCAGTCGTAGTCGACTAAATCATAATTTACATTTATTAACCCATTAACACGGACAGATACAGGGGGCTGCAGCTGCCCCCCCCCCCCCACATTTAGTAAGTCTCTAATAAGTCAATATCTACAATACGTTATGATTTAATGTAAATTCGTTTATTTATTTTTTACCCACCACTAACCCCCTCCCCCTCCAAATGGGCTGGATCCATCCCTGCCCATTACCACCTACGTAGGCTACTATATAGTACTATACGCCAAACAAGATTTGTGAGCCCCATGAAGGTAGCAATTAAGTACTTTGCATGCAATATAAATATCCATACAATCCTGGAGACGCTAAAAACTATTCCATTTTAACACTGGCATGAAATTCATTTAGGAAATAAGTAGGAGGGGGGGGGGGGAAGCGCCTAAACTTAAACTGAAACACTTCATGGAAGAGTTTCTGGTATAACATACGACAACGCTATAGCAATTCCCTGCATAGATTGCAGACAACAAAAAAAGCCTTGATGTAAATTGCAATAGTTGCAGCGTTATCAGACAATAAATACTCACAGTAATCGCCTTCCATTTGAATTTACTGTCTGTAACGTCATTAAGGACTTGTGTATGTGCCGCCATAAACGTCGTGAAGTCGCTTGCGCTTCCGTTTCCGGGGTTTTGCAGAAGAAAAAGCTCGGCACACGACTTTGTTTGGTTAAGTATGTACTCCAGGCCGACGCCCGACAGGTCTGTCTGCATGTGCTCGTCAATTTTCTGAAGAACTGTTACCGCCTTGGTACCGTTTTTTAACTAAAATATTTTTGCTGACTTTAGAAAACCATGCTGATTTACAATCTGACATTTCCCCCATTCTGATGAAGAATTAGAGGCTTCTCACTATGATGAAAGCAACTTGGCCTTCTCCTTGATGCAGTTCTTGACGGAGTAACACTCAGCAGTGTAAATAATTTTCCTATGGTTAAATTTTGAATATCTCAGGTGGGGGGAGGGGGGGGGGGGTTGTCCCCCTGACGTCACGTCACAACAATAATGCAATGCATTTGAGCGTGTATTTTCTATAATTTTTTCAAAGAATTTTTTTTTCACGAAACCAATTATTTTTTTGGGAAAGCACCCGCTTCGTTACTCAATTTAACACCTAACACATGCCTGAAGGTAGTAATAGTAAGGTTTCGCAGAAAAATTATTTTTTAGCCATTTTTCATTAAAATTTAGTTAGGTACTTTTATTTTGTTACCACCAGAAGCAAACTATCAAGGGGCAAGTGACCCCCCGCATTTTGTCAACATTAATAACGACTACAATATATTATGTGAATTTAAAAGAAATCGTTGAGCCGTTTTTGAGAAATAATTTTTTTAGACTTTTTCTTTTTGGTTTTTTGATAATTAAACCCCCCCCCCCAAATGGAGTTAGCCCAAAATAAAATAAAATTTCCCCCCCCCCCCCCGAGGTATGATTTTTGTGACCCTAAATACCAAATTTTATACAAATCCACCGAGTAGTTTGCCCGCAAATCGATGAACAGACAGACATTTCGTAAAAACCACTTTTTTGGGTTCCTGGTACCTCAAAACGTGTAAATCCGTTGAAATCTCGGAATCGAAAATTTCGACCGTCACAAAGCTTTCCTTATAAATTTACTACGTATAAATTGGAAATCAATAAACAGCCTTATTTAGCAAGTGTGTTAGTGGCCTTCAATTAAACAGATGGTTACAGAAGGATTAACTTTAATTTTACCTTGACCACGTGCTTATATAGCCTACCAAAATACCAGAATTTATGAAATGAAAAAACGTTCTTCAGACAATACTTTCTGACCCCCGTTATCACTATTTCCATTTCAAGATCTCATGCTTTAATGAATACCTTCATATTCTGAAGTAGTAGGTAGCTGATCTCCTTAGTAAGAAACTTACCATTTGTCTGATTTCGTCTAACCAAATGGGTTGGCACTGTGAATCATCAGGAGCTCCGATAAAGTGCTGATCTTGGCCGCAGTACCAGGTCGACAGGCCAGACATGTTAGATGGACAACTGTTGGTGGCGAACCCACCGGAGCAAGCCGACCAAATAATGCCTCTCTCGTCGTCGTAAACCGAGCATTTGCTGCTGCAGCAGCTGGTCACTGTCGGTTCAGAGTCTACGAAGCCTGACTTGGTACATTGTCTTCTGGTGAGGTAGATGTCTGAGCTGTTGGGGCACTGCGATACCCTGAAAAGGAAATGAAGTTACACACGACCGACACACCGACCTAATTAGTAAAGCTACTACCAGCCCTTTGCAGGGAGTACTCATAGGCTCTGGGATTCCTGAAATTCCACGAAAAATGTAGGGAGTTAGTTGAGCTGTTCAATGGGCTACGTCAGGGTACTAAAAATATAACAGTCATTATTTGGGGTGGTTCAATCCTGCGGAGTGATGTGTCAGAATAAACGTGAGTGTACATGTTTTTTGATGTTTTTTATGCCTGTCCCGATGTTCGTCATGAACAACAACTTGCGCTTACCATGAAATGTTAGTACTAGGACAGGCAATCCGAACGTTGAGGGTGGAGTCCACTGCCCTGCAAGGTTCGCCGGTTGCACAACAGAGGGAATCCGGTTCGGCGCCCTCAAACACAAATTCTCCATTGACTTGGACGGTACACGGCCACTTCCTGTAACCCTTTTTCCCATTTTGACAGTCAGCAAATGCCAGTTCGCCGGAACATGTCTGAAAAGTGGCGTTGTCGTGCATCTTCCTGCATGCATTCTTGCACCTGCAAATACAAGTTCATACTTCATTTTTTTTTAACGCATTTCGACTTAGACAAACGGTTCATGTTTATTTTAATACAAAAGGTACGCACTCGCAATTGCTGTAATCGGGCTCCTCGGTAGCGAAGTTGCCACCTACGCAGTCCCAGGTGACATTGTTGCCCGCGGGGTCATTGGGGCAGGGCTGCACTGCGGGTTGGCCGACGTCAGAGCAGCTGAACCAGAATTGGCCACCCCGGTCGACAGCACAGCAGTAGCCGCTCTGGCAGTCGAGCCTGTCGTACTCCTCCACGCACCGCGCCCGCAGCTGCAGGTCAGCTATGGACCAGTTGCTCTCTCGCTCGCAAAGGCTGTATACTCGATAGTTGCCGTGGAAGATATCAGGGGAAGTGTGCCAGTTTATGATGGCTGTAATGCAAAAATGAACATTATGAGTAGATGGGTACTGCTTACTGTTGTATAGGTAGAATAAGAAACACTCAGGCTTGAAAGGTTTGCCATTTACTTTGTATTTCATTTTTGACAAATACAATACAATTAATTATCTTTCTACCTACCAAAATAAATTAGAGAAATATAAAAAAGACAAGCTATTTACTTGTGACTAGTCATTGTACAACTCACTTTGGTTCCAATTTTTTTGAAGATAAAGTATTGCAGAACCATTACTGGAGTAGTCGTCCTTCCAGGGAGCAATAACTGCTGGGTCGACGCTGCTGTTCCAGCCACTCCAGACAACGCCATCCTCAGAGTAAATTCCAGATGTTAAAATGGTCACGGCGTCATTTGTTTTGATAGCTGAAACCGACACGCACCCAAATAAATTGCAACAGGATTTACAACACATACCGGTATGTTCATGTACGTTCATTGCTTACATGGGTAATTTCATATCATAGCCTCCCATTATTAAAAATCTATATGATGATATATTCTAGACCTAACACAATTTCACCAAATTTTTGTAGTGAACATGATTGAAAATTATTCAATAAACCTATAGGCATAAGAAATTTCCCCACCAATTGCATCCCTTTTTTAAATAAATAATAATTAGTAATATTAATAGACTATCGGTTGCCCCCAAAGTCCGTTTTTAATCAAATTCAATTTCCCAATAAACATCGATTGTAGAGTCATAAAGTAAAAGAAATGTTCCTCTACATATTGTAAAATAGTATGTGGCCGTCACTATCATCAATTGGCCACAATTCCGGGATTCGTTCGACTTGACATCCTCAGAGACCGTCATTGTTTTTACAAATCGAGTTCAATATCGGTGATCGAACGGTGCTACATTAAAACGCAGGGGAACATTTCTTATACTTTATGAAATAACTCATTTTCGTGTCTACAATCTATATTAACATATTACTGTGAAATTTGTTGTTTTTTTTCCCCGAAAGACGTTTGATTTGACTAACCGTGTATAAGAGACAGTACGAAATAGTTCTCCCCGGTCGTCTCGACGGCCACGCCCTTGGACGACAGCTCCCCTGCCTGGCATAGCAGCTGTGACGAGTTGGCACTTGTTATTTCTGTAAAATTATTTTATTACATGTATGTAGGCCTATATATAATTGTTCTGCCCATTCTTTTTAGGACAGGGAAAATTTATAGGCAGCCCATATTTAACCATGTCGGGACCATAATAATTAATAAATAGGGAAGCGTACGGGTTCACTCGTACCGGCTCTTTGTAGATGATGTGCTCAGCGACATGTCAGATAGCCACTTCTCTCCCTGCCTACTCCACTTGCACACTACTGTAATGCATTCGTTCACACTTAATTAGAATAGAGGTACTGTAGTACAGTAAGGACCCTAAAGAAGTTAGGTTCTCAGTTAATATTGTAGTAATTCCATATCTACAAGTCTAAGCTGAATATTGTACTGATTGTGTCTATGAATGGAATACACTAAGAACTACATACAGTATGTATATTGTATGTTATGCTATAAATCGGTTATACACGATAATTCCAAAAAGACCGCGTCGGCAACAATATGTGTAATAGTAATAATAAATTGGAGCGATTATTGCTTACGGTAGAGTTTGAAGACCAGTAAACTCAAAAGTAAACTCGAAACTAGCGAGATCGTTAAGCTTGGTTATGGTTGTACAGTATACAGTATTCAGATTCTAGCATTGCCTCATTATACAATGTATTATACCGACGACCCTTCATAACCTAACATGTGTTCCTAGAATATATTCCAAGTTGAACGCTCCCTCAAGGCCTCAAGTATACGTAGGGGGGTCCACAAGACTCACTATAACTTATAGTCTATAAGTTTTAGAGGCAAATATTGACCCTTGAGCTACTTCGTCTAATGTTTAATTTGTGCGTTATTTTAATTTATAAAAGTTACAAGACCTTCAACAATTTATAATAAATATCTCATAAATGATTAACGCTGAGCACCCGACAAAATAAAATAATGGGGTTCACAATGAAAAGAGGGAATAGTTTCCCTATTTCGTAGGGATGATAGTCGTTAGTGGGCAATGCATCGGGGCACATTTCAGAAAAAACCTGCACTTTGTTATAATAAACAAATTGTTTTTCTTTCGTGTATGCTTTGGCAGCCATTCGTTCAGGAGAAAATTTGTATTCCACCGTTTTATCTCATATTGTATATTTTCCATATTCACTTTGTAATACTTCGTCATAGTAGGATAAAATAACTTTAAAAGTGGAGCTTGCCGCCAGTTTTTCAATGTCACCAACATAAATATCCCAAACCATTGTATACTTGTTAATTTATGTAGGGTTGTAACTTGTAGCCTACTGCTGAAACCGGCCGCTTATAATATATTTTAGTAATACTTGACAAAGCTAATTTATTTTATATGCTCCGCCGTTTTATTCATAACTACCTTATTTAGATTGGTATAGGTAAGAATTGCTGATTGTTTGAATTAAGCCTTTTGTGTTGGGTGCGTATTATTAAAACATTGCATATCTATTGTTAAGGTTAATTACGGTACCTTATACGCGTGTTTATAGGCTAGCACTTATTTCATAGTATTTGTCGATAGTATTACTCATAAAGTAAAACAATCAATGAAATCTAAATAAAATATTTGCCATGGAAAAATATAATGCAGCCATTTGTTTGCAAAACTGAATAAATGTGGGTATTTGCGGTTATTTAAATGATTGCGAGCAAACTCAATTAGTGGAGCGTTGTGATTGCGTCCGCCCGCCATGCATATTCATCGGCTCATCCCCTAAATCGGGGCTGCACATTAATTGCCCCAAAATTATTAAATAACTTTCCCAAATTGACGCAATTTTGAAAGTATTAGACTATAATGTTCTTTATTCAACGTTTGGTTGCTTATTTCCATTTGGTGGCTTGGTGCTCCATGCCTCGGTTTCCCCATCTTTCATATACAGTATGCTCTTAAAGCTCCATTCTAAAAAAAAACTATTATTTCTCCTCAAATTTTCAATTTGGCACTTATCTGTTTGGCTATATGCAAGAAGCCCACATTTGTAACTCGTTCAATTTTTAATGTAAGTTATATTTTTAACTTTATACTTTCCCCTTTAGGTTATGAACAGCTTTCCAGAACATTACCTAGGCAGTTTAACAACATGTCGATTACTCTAAGTAAAGATGGATTTGCTCTAGATTTTGATTGGGCCAAACCAAAATAAATTAAAAATAATTGAAATCGGTGATTATAAATCGAAAATAAAGAGCTAACTAGATTTTTCGGCCTCGGTTATTGAACTTGGACCTACCAACACTACACGTCTACAAGTCAAATCATGCGCGTGAAGGTTTTCAGTGTTGCCTTAGCGCACACGGAACTGTCGATATGCTGGCATCGAACAGTCACTTAGTGAAAACATGTAAAACGTTTGTTAGAGACGTACAGGGACACTGAATGCCTAAAACAAACGCATTTGGTTAATAGATATGGGATAGAGAGGTCAACTGTAAATTACTCACCATCTTCACATATCTGTTGATGATATCTAAAGAAGTAACAGTGGTCGTTGAAGTAACATTCTTTAGGTGAACACAAATCTCTGACGCACGATGTAGGAGCAAATGTGGAGGAGAAAGTGTTGCAAACTACGGGAGCTTCCGTATGGAAGGTAGTTCCTGCGGTATTGGTTTTATTGTCGGCTTCGTCATGTGATGGCGTGTTTTCAATTATGGTAGTAGTTGTTGGAGGAGTTGTTGTAGTGGGAGAAGCTGTTGTAGTTGTAGGTGAGATAGTTGTTGTGAGGGGACTTGTAGATGTTGTTGAAGAAGAAGTTGTAGAGTCAATCAATTGTAAGCAGCATTCAAATATCTCAATCTCAAATACAGCTGACATGTTGTCAGTGGTTGGGGGCGTGTCATCATCCCCTTCGTCATCACAGGAGTCACCACTTACCACACAGTCTCCAATAAAGACACCACAGTCCTCCCTCTCGCACGTATCCATGTTGTAACAGGAAAACTTTAGTTGCTGGTCCAGCAATGATTCCGAAATTTGGTCACACTGTGCCCCATAGCATGTTACACTGTCATTGTAGCATAGAGCATTAAAACCTTGCGGTGGGGAAAACACTCCAGTACGGGGGGTTAAAATGATGCAGGAGCCGTCAGTACACTCGTGTGAAGTGTCAAAATCTGAGGAGAAATTGCCCACAAGTTTGACTAAGTGGTAGCTGCCAACTGATTGCGATAGGCTAGAGCTGAGGTTTAGTAGTAAAAGAAGGATGGTCAACATGGTTTCTCAGTAAAGTTTCCCTCGAGACTGCTGAGCGGATGGTTTGATTATGGTGTTATCAGAGCAGGTAATTGCTGAATTAGGAAAGGCTCTGTAAACGGGGTACAAGTGGCAATTACTGTGAGATAAGACTTCAGTTTGACAATTAATTTATCAGCAAAGGCTTAATATATGAAGGTTGGGGTTAGATAACGTTGAAGAGGTTCCATTTTAGAACCATTACCAGAAATTTGCAGTCTCGTAATAATAATTCAAAAAATCCATCCGTCGGTCTGTCACTCTGTTGTAGCATAAGCTAAGCAGTGGCAGTACCTCTGGTTCCCTAAACTCCTTGTCCTATTTGAATTATATGGAGTAGTTTGGCACCCTACAACGAACGTTTTGCCCCTTTATTAAAGTTTGAGGGGTAATTCGAATTTTTTTTCCCCCATTCATTGGATTGGCGTTTTTTGGTTGCGATGAGTTTTAAGTGGTTTGCGGACAGTCTTCCTTTTCAAGTTACACAGCAACATATATACAGTATATAGAAAAATATAAAGAACTACTACACACAATTAAATAGTAAGTAAGTAAGTATTTATTAATCAAAAAACGCAATACAATTAATAAATATCCAAGGGCCGCACTAAGTGCGCCCTGTGAAGGGGACTTGCGTCGTGGCCCTTATAACTATTACAAACAAAAACATTACATATTACATTACATAACAAATAATTATAAATAATGGTCTAAAACACTTAAAAATCTTACAATATTTTATCTATTTATTTATATTTATGTTATATTATTTTATTATAATATTATCGCTTAAAAATATCTTTAAGTTCAGTAAAAGGCATATTATAAATGATTTTTTTTTGTGATTGTTCTAAATTTAAAAAAAAAAAAAAACTGTCAGTATAATACCGTACTTTAATTTCTTTAAATTAAATTAAAAACCTTGACGGCTCTGAAATTTGGCGATTGTTTTTGTGGCCTCCACTCCCCTCAACCTTGGCACGCCCTCTTCAGCTCTTCATCCTCCATCACTTGCTGTAGATACTGTTTTCTCGGGCGCCCAGGTCGGGTCGGGGCCTTCTATGGTTCCCTCTGACCCTCTATGATGCAGCTTACGAAGTTCTCTTGTCGAAGGGAATGTCCAATCCAGCGAACTCTTCTTGTACTTTTCGATGGAACCAGAGTTTTTCTTTCGCTGATTCTGGTTAGAACCTCCTCATTAGTAACATGGGTTGGTACAGTAGTGTTGTCATATCAGTAGCTTTGTTGTAGGTAACATTCAAATTGATCTTATAAGTAGAACTTATTTATCAATATAAAATATATAAGAAGACTGCTCCACATTTTATTTAGGCTACATGTGGCAGTCAAATGCATTGATGTGATGGACACCGTGAGAAGTGCGCTAATATGTCAATTTCAAAATCAGAATCAGAATAAATTATATTGATCAGTAAAACAACAACACAATACATTTTTTTCAGCCGCCTTCAACCATAGTTGAACCGCCATAATGACAGCTACATAGTAAAGTAAATCTTTATTACATGTTAAGTATACAATTTAAGCATTGGTGGTTCAGAGCGGGTACCATTAGGATGATTAGGAGGAGCCCCTCAAGCAAAGTTTCATTACCTACTAATATGGATACCTATTTAAACTAACTTGAAAAGTAATATAAAAAAGACTAACTTATTTTTAAAAAAATTATTACAAATTGATTGTTCCATATAAAATTGATTTTTAAAACATTTTAAAATACCCAACAATTTAACATTTCTAAGATATTATACACTTGTAGCTCTATTAGTTTAAAGGTTTCACAAGAAGAAGTCAAGATGTTCTTAAAACTATTTTTTTCAATGCTTCAAACTTATCAACTTGGCCGTGATTATTTTGTTTAAAGCTGAAGGAGGGAGGTCCCATTTATTGGCGTGAAATGTGTGTTACATATAGTATAGCTGACACTTCAGCGGTGTTGCTCGTTAGAAAACCGCACTCGCGCGTCTCTAATGAGATGTTGCCAGATATATTACCTTCTTGTACGACTACCCTTAATTTGTCTCAGTCGGCCGAGATTACACCCTCTGTTGCAGTCAACGGCATCGACACCACCACATGCTTCTCTACTGCCAAGCCGAGACAGGAGACTTTTATCCCCCTAGCTCTTAATTCAGTTGTCTCTAACGCAGTGGCGTTATAGGTAGAGTAAGGCGCCCGATTTACTGCTCATTATAATAGAAGCACATGCTCGTACATCAGTAAAGAACTATAAGTAAGCTATGCCGAGTTGAACTACTGTATACGTCACAGCAAATAAGTCACTGCTGGTTCACGGAAGAACACTGTTTCCCGAAAAATGATAACATACAGTACGATGCAACCATTCGTAAATATTATGGTAAGATGACTGTTGGTCGCACAACACTTGCACAGTATGTCCGAGTCAATTTACGGTGATTTTTTTGTTATGCTCAGCGTAGTATTATACTTAATAATAATATAATAATAATAAGACAAGCAACTTTAGAACATCATATGGTCGTTTGAGTGCATTCTCAGACCTCAGTATGGCTGATAGTTTCCAGGTAACAAGAATAACACAGTTGCATAGCTATATTTTTGCAGTAAGTACACATTTTATAAATCAATGACAATGCTTTAAGGAAACAATATGCACAGCAATTCTAGTGGAAAGAGGAAATGCTATGTACTTCAATCATAATTAGTGAGAGAACGAGAAAGAGCTTGCGAGCAGATTTGAAATCGAGCTGAGGAATAATAGCCGATAATGGGTCAGAGGGGACCGGAAGTTGGGGGTCAGCTGACCGGAAACTAGTGTATTTACTAGCCAGGCCTGCTAACCAGCACAAGCCTGACACTTATGATGGATGGCCAGCCGAGAACCGAGAACACATTACTCATGTCATTGGGGTTGTGCCCAAATTTGAGTCAGCGCCAGTCTAACACCTCATTATTGCATGATGAGCATAATATATTCCAAATTCTTTCAGAAATTTCTGGGTACAGGTAAAAAAGAACCGGTCCGAGTTTACTCGAACATGCTTTCCAATTTATCAACATTAGTAGATAGAGCATGTGAGTAATTTCATGGTAAATAATTTTCCAGTGGTTAAATTTCCGATATATCGGGGGGGGGGGGGGGGGTGCCCACCTGACGTCACTGGAAGTGAGATAAATTCTAGATAGGTCAGACCAACACAATAATTACCACACAGCAATAATGGCAGGGCACGCAATGCATTTGAGCGCGAATTTTCTATCATTTTTTCAAAAAATGATTTTTGTGCAAAACCAAATATTTATTTGGGAAATCAATCTATCCGGTTTCGTTACTCAATTGAACACCTAAAACATGCCTGAAGGTAGAAATCATCGATAGAAACGTTTCACAGAAAAATTATTTTTTAGTCATTTTTCATTAAAATTTAGTTATTTTTATTTTTCTACCCCCAGAAGCAAACTATCAAGGGGCAAGCGACCCCCTGCATTTTGTCAACATTATTAATGACTACAATATATGAGAATTTAAAAGAAATAGTTGGAGCCACTTTGGATAAATAATTTTTTTAGACGTTTTTTTAGTTTTTTGAAAATAAACCCCCCCAAATTGAGTTAGCCCCAAATAGAAAAAATTGTCCCGAGGTATGATTTTTGTGAACCTACGTGTCAAATTCCACCCAAAACCACTGAGTAGTTTGCCCGGAAATCGATGCACAGACAGACGGACAGACAGACATTTCGTAAAAACCACTTTTTTGGGTTCCTGGGACCTGAAAACGTGTAAATCCTTTGAAATCTCGGAATCGAAAATTTCGACCATCACAAAGCTTTCCTTATACTACGTATAAATTGGAAAGCAAAAAGTCTTTCGGGCCTCCTAGGTTGACTCACCTTTAAATTGGCAAAATACAAAGTCCTACAAAGGTTAACTTCGTCCTTCGCACCTAGTGGATAATAATTATAAAGCAGACCGGAATATCTCTTAAAGTCTAAAACAATAGTAGTCAAAAAAATGGAAATCATTGGGTTATACGAATATTATGTAGCTCCACGTCATTATGAGGCTTGATGGTAGAAAAGAAAAACAGAAAATTGTCTTGACTTCCTAGCTTCACCATCCCCAACGTCTAAAACGTCTACCTTACTATTCTTCTCGGTTAGCAGACATGTTGCTGACCAGAAAAACTCAAATATAGACACGTAGGTAGTCAAAATCCCCAAAAAAGGGAAATGATCGTGTTTTATACAACAAGGCGAGGCGTGATAGTGGAAAATAAAACAGAAACTATGTCTTAGTATATAAGAAACGACCGACAGAGGAAAATTTCCCACGTAAAGTATTGTACTGTGCATTTGAATTAATAGGCGTAATTTACCCACTCCGCGGTACATTAATGACTCAAGAAGAAGTAGACTTCATAGCAACCTCCCGCCCAGTTTCCGCTTCCGGATTTTCTGAGAGCGGGAAATCTTAAATGTTGGCGGGAAACTGCTGCACTCTTGGTTACTGCGACCGCTCCATTTTCTGCAACCAAGTCAACAAAAGGCTAAAAAACAGCTAAAAATAAAATTTAGCTTTGAAAGGAAAATTATTTGAAAATTTGGCTATTTATTAGACATTTTTGCGTAGACTTGAGTGCAGTAGTATTTTGAATACAACCAAATTTTGAAGCTGTTGAACGGTGCTAAAGAAGTGTGGCCCGGTGCAAAAAGGCTGGCCGTATATCAAGTGGGGCTCTCAGCTGTATATAGGGTAATTGTAATGTATCGTAGCCAAGCTCTGGAATATTAATGCCACCCGGTAATTGGTTTAAGGATTTCTACGTGTTTTGCCCCGAGATGGGCCAAATTCGGGGATTTAAATTTCGCAGGAAAGAGGTTTACAGCTTAAGATTCACAAGGTTTACTTTCGCGAGTCTCGGCGAATTATAAGGTAAACGTACGTGGTGTTTGTTTCGTATGCAAATTATGGATTATGGAATATATTTTTTTGTGAACGCTTACAACAGCAATAATTTAATCTCAATATCATCACGTGTAGCGTTTGATTGAAGAAGTGTTATTTAGTTAGAATCTTTGATGCAGATTATTAAGCTATGCACATAAGCAAGAGTGACGCAATGTTGTATTGTAAACTTTTTAGATGAATTCCTTGTATAGGTTTAGCTTTAGATTATGCAACACCTTATACCGTCAAACCGTCTATATTGGGTCAGAGAGTGTATTATGGGTCAGCGCGCTAAAATGTTTAAAAAAAAATTATTCTAGAACCACCGACAAGCATCATGGCGATGTTGATGTCTGTAAACACAGTACAATAACTAAAGTAAATAATTTAGGCAAAAGTGAGGCACTCCTATAATGGTGAGTTAGTTTATTTTAATTCCTAGTTAAATTTGAAATATTTGAATTCCAAAAACCCTGAAAAAAACTTCAGTTGTAGGCAATTACTGAGAAAAGCTATCCAGTTTTGCCGCTAATATTATGGAATAATGTTTATTTGGACATTCTCGAATAGTTTTAAGAGTAACCTAAATGAGACGCGTAGCGCTTAACTGTTTTACAAGAGGGAGGGCACTAGTTAAGAATGAGTTCTTTCAGTGACCCAATTACCCACCCTTAGAGTCCAAATTGGGTCAGTCTTTTTATTTTTTTATTCTTAGTGGGACCATTCTATTCGAAAAACTAGACTCCTGCTAAATCTCGTGTGCGTGCTGCTATGTATTAACGTCAATAACTGTGAAATATTATACACAACAAACAATTTCAAGAGTTGAAAAATTCACTGAAAATTGACCCAATTTAGGTGGTTTTACGGTACCAGTACTACAGATAGGTTACAATCAGGATTTAGAACTGGGCGCGGTGCGGAAACTGCTTTAAACAAAATAACAGAAGATATCAGAGAAGGCATGGATAAGCAAAAAATTACGTTATTATCCCTATTAGATTATAGTGAAGCTTTCAATTCGGTGGATTTCAATGTGTCATTATGTAGATTAAAGTGCCAATTTAACGTCTCAGTTGAGACGCAGGGGGGGTTCCGTTAATCTTATTTAGTCGGTCGAAAGCAACAGTGGGTGGTTGGCATAGAGGGGCAACAATCTGAGTGGGTCAAATTGGAAAGATCTGTGCCTGCCGGCACCATTTTGGCTCCACTCTTATTCGCGTTATATATTCAAGACTACTTTAAAAGTAGGCTAAACAGGTACTGTAAGTAGACTCACAAAAATGGCAGACTATACAAGAATGAATACAATATGACACCCCTTACTATGGATATGATACGGTACTGTGCATTCGTATGTGCCAATATTTATGTGGATCCAAGGCCTTGTGTACATCTATAGCCAGCAGGGTCTGCATTTTTTATGAAATGCACGTGTAACTGCAGAGCCTATAATACAACAATAGTAAAAATGAGCTTATAAGAAGCTTCTTTATGGGTACCTACCGTTACTACCGTAGTTACAGCATCATAGATAAAATATAAAGAATTCTACTAGACTCCTTCTGCAATGATTTATTATTCAGAAACACGAGCAAACCCAGCCTCATCAAGTCAAAAAGAGCATTTTTCATCTCTTCAGAGTAAAAACCACAAGAAGCTGTAAAAAACGTTTTCCTCTCGGAAAACTCTGCAAGAAAGTCAACTTTAAAAATGTCATAAATGGTTTCTGCAAAAAAGAAGAAGTCAGAAGGATGTAAAGTGAGGATAAATAAGTCTCTAAATAAATGAAAAACGAGACAAGTTTGGGGGGGGGGAAGATATAAAAAAGAAGAAGAAAGTGCTTTCGTTTTTCATGATGTCGTCAATGTGGCCATCAAAATGAGGCCTGTTGGAAAATGTTGAAAACAAGTTGAGAAACTCGGTTTACGAGTAGATCTGTAATTATAAGCAGTAGTGTTGAGGAATGAATTTTTTTGTTGGTCTTGAGTATTTTTTAAAAAGGGGGCCAGCTGTTAGATTGTAAGATGTTATTTCCGGAACATTAACCCACATTCAAATGTTTTGCGCTTTTGTTTCAACTTTTCCTTTGCTAGAATTATTGTAATAAATGTTGTAAATTATAAGAAAGGGGGAAGAAAGAAAATTGTCTTTATTTTCCATATGCAAATTTCGGGTCTTACAAATTAACTCATAATTAATAATAAATGTTACAATATAATACAATAAATTTATATTTCCATAAAAGTTAAGTTACAGTTATACAGTACATAATATGTTGCACAATATGATGCTATTACAAATTTAACTGGAAAACAAACTAGAAAATTTCTGAGTCGCCTAAAATCAAAAGCCGTTCTGACTACCATGAGTCATTTTTCATGAACCGCGAGGTTCTCATGATGTCTAGCGTTATGGTTTTATCCTTAACACTTTCATTTTGATGTGTTTCATTAACCTACCAAAGAAATAGTTCCAACTAGCCTATGCATAATTTTCCCGATTTTGAGAAAAAAAAAATAATGGAAAGAACTGGTTTTGTTCCTAAAATGACAAAACTTTGATTATGGCGGAAATATAACCCGACAGAACTGTTTTTGATTGCAAGGGAAGCAAATTTAATAGGGAAAAGACTTCCAACCGAAATTCAGAAACCAGCCAATCAAATTGAGAAATGGCGCCAAAACCTAAAAATTGTAAATTTTGGAGGGAACTGATTTCATTTCAATTTTAAAACATAGGCCTACTCTTAAAAATACTAAAAGGCCATTTACTTACCATTCACTCACCGAAATAAAATCGTCGTGACTGATAACTGAAAACAACCAGGCTGGCATTTCGAGTAACTACAGGTATGCATGAAATGTGGTATATCATCACCATTTAATATTGTAGGAAAACCGGTAACCCCATTATAAATACAGGGTGAAATTGCTAACTTATGTTTCTAATGGTGATTATTTTTACTTCATAGCTCTTTGATACCTTACAGTAGTAGTACCTATCTGACATTAAATTGGTATTAAAGAACCGGTCCGAGTTTACTCGAACATGCTTTCCAACATTAATGACGACTACAATATATGTGAATTTAAAAGAAACCGTTGGAGCCGTTTTTGAGAAATCATTTTTTTGGACATTTTTTAGTTTTTTGAGAATAATTAGCCCCCTCAAATTGAGTTAGCCCCAAATAAAAGAAATCTCGAGGTATGAGTTTTGTGAACCTACATGGCAAATTTCATCAAAATCGACCGAGTCGGAAATCGATGAACAGACAGACAGACAGAGCGACAGATATTTCGTAAAAACCACTTTTTTGGGTTCCTGGGACCTCAAAACGTGTAAATCCGTTGAAATCGAAAATTTTGACCGTCACAAAGCTTTCCTTATACTACGTATAAATTGGAAGGCAACAAGGCAGTGCATTATTGGCCTCTATGAAATAGGTACTGTAGTTGGCAGACCTGTTCGGTGCAGCTGTACTAACTTGTCTAGCAATACGAATCTTGTCGAAGAGCATGATATTGATGAGGATAGAGTGAATTCTGTACTGGACAGGCTTGTGATGTAGTGGTAACATAATGCCCGGCAAGGCGCAAATCGTGGGTTCCAGTCCAGCCAAGTCCGGCTTTTATTCAGGATTGTTATTGAATCTATAATTTTAGGTTTCAGTTACCGATCGTGAGGAAATCTAAGAACGCCTCAGCTGACTATAATAATAATAATGTTCTGAACGACCATTTTCTCATTGACTAGCCATATACCATCTAGAAACGGAATGCCGCATCTAGCCGGTTAACAAAACTTGATCAAGACATTTGAATGATAAGTAGTGTGTGTGCCAAGTTTAATCAAATTCGGATAATATCTACGGAAGTTACAGTGTTTCCTAAATTCTATATACATACATATCATACATACAATACATACGTATATTACATAAATATATATATATATGTAGCCTATATATTATCATTATAAACGGGGGTGGTTTCAGCCACATGGGTCATGAAATGTAAAAAGTTATCAAGAAATTTTCACAACAATTTTTTCAACATTGGTCGCCATGTCAATATAGGTACCTATATATGGCGGGGTTTCCACAAGTACTTCAATGGTCAATGGTAAATGTGGTATTGACGTTTTAGTAGACATTAAAGACATACTAAAAATGTCTGCTACCACGTCAAAACCATATTTACCATTGACCATTGACGTATGTGGAAACCCCGCCTATGGATATATACTAATATGGATAGGGTACCATATTTTTCGGCCTTCAACCCCGGACAGGTGACCAAGTGCAATTCTATCTTGTCTAGTGTAAATTTAAAATTAATGATAAAACGTTTAAGCCATTAATTAAAGGATGACAATAGATTTAGTGTAATGGTTATTTTTTCATTTCATTTTATTTATTGCCGGTACTTTTCTGAACTACACACCTTGTCAAGAAATGTTTTGTCGCACCTGATTTTCTCATAAAAATCCGGACAATATTTTCGGCTGCACATTTGCGCCAAATTTTAAATTTACGTTTCAAATTTCTCGTTAAAGTTTTCAATACAAAGCCCAAAGGGCTGGCAAATTATAAACCCCGGACCGGACGCAGGCAGTAACCCCGGACGTACGGTAAGCCTATACATGGATGAAGTCTCCCTAAAATTCCAGATTAATAGAAAGAGCATCACGACTATATCTACCGGTTCAACCTGAAACCACGGAGCCATCAGGGGAGAGGGGGCTAAAGGATGACGTCAAAATTGTCAACTCCATCTTACTAAATTTCTTGCAACCTCATATTGAAAAATATTTGAACCAGAAAGGATAATATGAGCCCATCTTCCGGTCGATGCTGAAACTACAGTGCCCACAGGGGAAAGGGGGCGAATTGATGACGTCAAAGGGAGGAACGCAGCTGCACTGGAAGTGGGGCAAGGCCACCCCGCACCCCCGCGAGCTCTGGTGGCAGCCCTCGCAAACTACGCTTGCAAAAATACCAAAAAATCTGTTGGTGAGGGTGTGTGCAGTGAAAACTCGCAAAAATTCGTTCAGAGTGGTGAAGGATTTAAAACTAGGTCAGTGTAAACGTACTGTACGCGTTACCTGACACCCAGGCTGTAGTCATGAGTGAATAGTAATAACTAGGGCAAAAGTTTTGGTAAATTGTGTTGGGGGATACGCCCGGGATAGCAGCAACAAAACGAGGTACGTATTGTATTGTACAATTTTGGAAACCTGACCAGTGGGCAACCTATATTGTATACTTGAAGATTTTCATTCCAAGTGTTATGGCATATTGTAGGGTGGGGAAAGTGTTGTTTTCCATTTGATTGAATGTAATACAAGGCGGGAAATACATTGACCTACATTATGTCTCCAAATTGTAGAGTTTCATCAATGAAATGACCTACGTTATTTTGTCCCTAAAGAACTGTCTTGTTTTCCATTGTTTAGCACTGCGCGTTCAGCAAACATATTACTATTAATATGAATATTATGTTTTTATTATAAATAAAATTGGGACAGAGAGCATGACAGGACTGGTCAAAAAAATTTAGAAACAGCTGGGCCTTCAGGTGCAAGCCTCTCTATATGCGCACTAAATAGACAACGACAAGTTCCTTTATGGTTATAAGTTAGTATAGACAAACAACCTGTAGTGCGGCGTCTAGGTATATGCTATTGCAAGTATACCTCTTGTATTTATTGGTTAATTGCATCGTCTTATTTAACAGTCTCTACTGCAAGAATATGGTTATGCAATCGTATTTTTTATATTAATATTTTAATGTAATCGAGCAATCCAATATCATATATATCCGCTTTAAGCACTATATCAAATTTCAGAGTAAATATTGACCGTTTGCCTACATCATTGTGATAACATAAATTAGTTTCCCTAATTTTCTCTTTTTATACTCAATTTTGTTGTTACAGTACGGTAGGCTAGGTGGCCGTCGCTAATAAGAACACGGTTTCGCCGCATTTTAAAGTTGTTACCGTATGGTAAATAACGAACTGAAAATCCTACTCCTGCACTTATAAATGATAAGCAGCAGCTTCAACTTCAAATGCCCCATCTGTCGAAGATTGGCGATCATCATGGCAATCGTAGTCATGATGACTACACTGGGGAACTGTAATACAGTGGTTTCCCGTTGCCTTCTGCATCTTTATGCCTTTGCCTCCTTCTGAGCCAGTCTCCCAACCCCTCTGCACAGAAAAGACTGTGTTTTTCGTTTAATCCTACTCAAACTCGATCCCCTATCTGTTCAGTCGCCAATACGCGCTTCTGTCATCACCATGAGGAGCTAGCTACAGATAAGGGATTTTCACGTCTTCACCTCCGAGACGTTTAGGCATCAGAAGCTCAGCTACTTTGTTAAATAATAATGAAAATTAACAGATTACAAAAGACTTGGCTTCGGGAATGCGGCCTGTACTGGTGCTGGTACAAGCTTTCAGCAATCAGCAAGCTGCGTTTTTTCAAAGTAAAGTTTTAGCTGATGTCAAATTAACAATTATTTGACTGTATAATTATGCCCCGGCAAGGCATAGATCGTGGGTGTAAATCCACAGTTTTATTGATTCTATAATGTCAGGAAACAAAATGGTGAATGGACACCATATTTCGCTTTGGCGCCTCAAGTCCATATCTTTGAGTATCACGTCCTTCACTTCTTCAGTTATACAACCGGAAACTTTCAAATTAGTCACAATTTAAATATTGGCGCTTAACCTGTGACTGGCGCCTCGTGCGCCACCCATGAAAAACTATCATCTACTTTCAAGTCCACACAAATCTCTCTCTGTACATCTGCAACCAAAAGTTACCAGTACTTCATAATCTTTATAAAATCTTTTACCTTTATCATATTATTTAATCCTCAACTGCTTCTGCATAGCTACTTTAGATGCAAGAATTTATCTCAAGAAAGGTGATCTTCCATACCGAGCTCGAAAAAGGTTGAAAACCACAACAATAAAGAAAACAACTAAATATCAGTAAATAAAACAACCCTAAGTATACTAATTAACGATCTACAAATGAACTGAGCGGCGCAGACTGACATAATTAGGCCTAGATCCATTCGGGACATTATTGGTGCAGTATCGGGTATAATAAAGAGATAAGACAGGTTATTCCTAAAATGATATTGTTTTGTATTGTTTGATTCGCTTCATTGAAGAATAGCCCAGATTAAAAATTTCTCACCCACTCTCTTCACACGCCAACTATTAAAATCAAAACTATAACAGATCACACGATATATTCAAAATGGCGTTAAATGCAAGGTATATAGTGGAGCCAGTTCATTAGGAAGAAAAGTCAAACAGTCCACAGAAAATGGCAAATTGGGAAGAAACAACACAAACACACTTGCCGAGTAAATAATTAATATTTACATAAAGAAATCAGGAAGGAAACGTGAATAAGGCAGCTCATGTATTTTAAAAGTTGACGTTCTTGCACAACATCAAAATAGTAGTAATAAAGTTTAATTTCTAAATAGTGTGCAATGCAAACAATAACATAGGCATTGTAGTAAAATATGAGGGTCATTATAATAGCATTACTATTATTTTGAAATTTAACTAAGAACATGAACTCAACGAATCAAATTTCATGAGTTTGAATTTAAATATCACTCTGCAGCCGTATTATGGCGATTTGGAAATAGCATAATACCGGTTTTTTTTTAAATACCGCATTAGTAATGAGTCACGTGACGGTGTTAAAATATGCACGGGAAATTCCAATTAATAAATTATTGCACTACAAGAGAATGGTTGCATTGTTCTATAATCGAAGGAAATGCTAATAAACATTAAAATGTTCAGGTAGAATTTTGAAATATAATAAGAATTTTAAATAATTTGTCTACATTTACGGGGGGAAAAAATGAAAACACACCACCAATATAGTCGAGGATTAATTTATCAATTTGAATTTCCCACTCATTTTGCACAATTGAATTAACCCCGGTATTACGTAAATTCCTAATCGCCATAATAGGGCTGCTGTACCTGTAAGTTTCATGCCATAAATATTTATTGCTTACTCGGCAACTGCTCGTAAGAGAACAGCTACAGGTAATATGACACTGAGAAAACATTTTTACCAAAAGGGCGATAGGGCTAACTATTACAAAACACAAAACAACATGGAAGATAATGCAGTAACTTAGAGCATTAGGTTTAAGTTAAAATAGTGAGAAAAATAATGGAAATTGGCAAGTCACAGTGTACAACGACTGTGAAGAATACTGGCAAGTCCTAACAAATGAAACAAGATACTGCTGAACCAGCAATTGAAATGAACCAAACACTTTGCTTATTCAATAATTCCAAAAGCATAGATTAATAAAATGGAAAGAGTATAGTGTTTCATTCATTTCAAAACCTACTATGCCGTTTAGTATTAACATCAACTTAACCTGGCATTAAAAATGTAAACAATGTAAATAATTTTAAACTGGAAAGTGCAATTCAAAATTGTCTTGTTTACATTTTAACACCCAGATTAAGTTGATATCAAACGGCATAGTAGACCCGCGGATAAAACACTATATCAACACATTGAAAATAATGTCTATCGTACCTTTGCATTAATAGGTAACCCGCCCACGACAGGATGACATTTCCAACTCTTTGTTTATTCGAAAACTTGCATAAGCGGAACACTGAATTTATTCGAATTTTATAAGTGTTCCAAATGTCATCCTATCATGGTTGGGTAGTACATATTTACCGTTGCATTATAAAATTTACTGAAAGTACATTAGGGTTAACTATCACTCAACCCAAAACAGCATGGAAGATAACGCAGTAACTTAGGTCTAAGTTTAAATTGTGAAAAAATAATAGGAATTGCCAAGTTATTGTTTACCTTACAGTTGCAGTCTGGCAAGGTGTTAAAATTGACACCAAACTCTTTAAACCCCAAAACATGAAGCAACATACCAACACATAAAAAACAATCTATATCGTACTTATTTACAGTAGGTACATACCTATTATGTATCTGCAGTAAAATTTTCATGCCAGCCTGCACGTGAAACTTGAAAACAGTTATTTTTTTCAGTTTCCGGACACTTGGAGATATAGAAGTCCCTTTCATACATGGAAACCGATTTTAGGGCGACAAAGGCATAAGCTTACTGTTCGTCCCATGAAAACGCAACGCGAAACAGCAAACTTTTCGTGGCTCTAAAAATAATTAGGCCTACGCAGAAAAGGGCAAATCATACTTTAAACTAGAAAACACACTGCCCAAACCCAACAGGGGCTTGTTACATTATTTAATAAGTCAGTTCAATGGTTCGAGTATGCAGTTTGTAAATTTATTACTCGTCAATAGACCAAACATACAGTAACTTTTTTTTTTAATAGTTTAGGGCATACCCCTATAAACCCAAAATAATATTCAATTTACTAAATTTGGGAGCAATTACAAAACTCTTTGATCCCCAAGACAGCTACTGTTCTTCTTCTAGCTAAGGTAAGCAGAGGTAAATTATTTGTCACACATTTCTATTGACTTATTGCTATTTACTTGTAAGACCCCACATAAGTAAGCGACGTGACAGCTTTAATATAATCAGGGCTAAATTTAGGATAGGATAGGATAGTAGAAGAAATATCCCGCTACATTTGGACATATAGTATGCGGCCACCACTAATACGGGCCACAGTTGCCGAAGGCGTAGGAAATTTTCGGAAGATATGGAAAAAATGTCACTTCTCACGCCATCCTTAGCTCTAGCCTAATACCAAAACGTTGAGGAATATTTTTTCTGCATAATCAGACCCATTGGTAGCTCTACGATCAACATTCTTGTGACATTTAATCTATAACTAAAATACTTATGGTTCATATAATGATCAAATAAATGGGTCATGATCCAAAAGAGCATACCCGAACATTTGCAGTGACATTCGGTGATATTTTGACTACTTAAAGCTAACCATTTACTGAGTACAAAGACTTAACTTAAACATACATGAGATCATCTTCAGTGAGCATTTCAACAGTCAGCATCCGGTCACCGAGCATGTTCATCTTGTCGTCATGCAGCGAGACCTCCAGCTGGGTGGGGGCATGGTTCACCCTGGCCTGCAGCTCAACCATGCCTAGGAACGTGTTACGAGAGAGCGTGTTGTGCCGGTACACCTACACCAAAAACAAAGTCTCAACAATTCGCATGGAATACCTAGCTGGATTAGGAAAAAGCTCTCGCCAAGGCATGTTTTTTTTTTTTAAATTACATCTGCCATTTCCATTCTCAACCAATCAGAGCACAGTTTTGGCGCTTCCAGGCAACAACAACTCCCGTCGTGGCACCAAGGTCAAAAGATTGGCTGATTAGTCAAAAGAAGATGAATCAATTGGCTGAAGCTCTGATAAGTCCAATAAGTTGACATGAAATTGAAATGCAATAAAATCCCTTGGTGGGAGTGAATGTCCCATCTCTCCTCTATAAGTCTCTAGATTTCAACTTCAATCAAACTCCCTACTGTATTTACTAGTAGGTTTCTGTCCAATGTACGGTACTTATGATTAATGAGTCACCTAGATTCCTATGTAGGAGAGATGGGGTATGTGTGTACGATCTTGAGTCGGGACCCAGGCTACAATTTAGGCCCATAGGTCCAACAGTCGTACTGGTCGAGTTTTATTGCTTCTGCGAATCCGCCATGGCATCAAGTTGGATTACTAGAGTCCAACCGTCATTAGCAACAGCGCACCCTAGATGCTCAAGTCTGGGGTGCCAGATGACAATCACTTTCGGCCTCCATCGCTCAATATCGGCACAGACTTTCCACTTGCACACCAATCCGGGCGAGGTGATGTCAGAAAGGAGAGATGGGGTACTTGCTCTCGCCAAAATATTGTTTGAATTTCAGGTGCCACCTACAACGTCCTTTTCAATGGTTCTTGCTATTCACGACAAGAGCTTATCAGAACTATCCCCAATGCATAAAAAAATTGCATATACCTTTATACAGATAGGTTTTTCAGGCTTTCGTCTGTAGAAAACGACGGCGTCGTCCCAGATGACCTCTTTCCCCTCCCCCGACACCGCCGTTCTGGCCGCTTGCTTCTCACACTTGACCTTACAAAAAACGTTTTTTGTTCCTGCTGGCAACCCGACAGCCGTCTTGACGGAGAGTACGGTGACCCAGAGCGTAGGCGAAGCTATGCAAGAGAGACCGCACAGCTCCGTAGGAATGTCTTTGGCTGCCTCTCTGTAAGCAACAGATTAAAAAAATTAATAACTCAAAGTGCATCATGATAATTATATAAGCCTTCTCCGTTCTTCACTGTCCCTTCATTTCTGGCCATTCAGCAATTATCGTACTCCAGTCCCATTCTCCCTCAATCTGGACGCTGTACCTCTTCCATTGTCCTCGAATTGTCTAATCCTTCATGTAGCCTCTACCCATAGGATAAGGCACGAGAAGCTATAACACTTACCTCAAGGACAGAGAATGATGAGAAATGACCCGAAGGTGGAACTTCCCCGTGCATAGCGGCTTCAAGGTAGAAGGCACTAGGACGTAGCGCCCCCTGGTGAGCACCCCCCGGTGCATGATCTCCCTGCGCCGTTGGTGCTCCACTTCGAGCACGGTCGGCGTGAAGCCCCACTGTCGGTGCAGCCGGTACTTGCGGTTCACCTCGACGCGGAACAGCGCCAGGCCGATGGGGAGGGGCGCATGGGGAGCCGAGTCTTTGGAGGGGGAAGTCACTTCGCAGCCTTCCCACTGAAGCAGCTGCAGCACAATGTCATCCTCGTCGGCGGAAATGTCGAGAAGGAACTGTGGGTTGCGTAGAAAGGTCTCGGAGCTGATGTCTCCACCGCCACACCTATTAAAACACAAAAAAAAAACAGTTGCAGATATCATTCAGTGCTTATATTAATAATGTTTACAAGTTGTTAATGAAGAGCAGGAACATACCTGCAAATCAACCCCTACGGAAGAAGTAAGATTGTGAATTCAGAGAAGAGCGCAAGCGCTACATAGAACCAAAAAATTCATATGAACCGCTTAAAACAACTCTATCGCACTTTGGTGTACTCATAATGAATATAACAGGCCGCATGAGGAGACGCTCTGGAAACGTCTCTGTCGTGCCGCCGACCCTCCTTGAGGACGAAGGTGACGTAAAAGTACGTAAAAGTAAAAGTAAGTGCGTACCTGTCGAGGTGTGTCCCCCTGTCCCCTTCGGTCCAGGCACCCTTCACAGCACACTCCCGCCACTTCCTGCCCGCTGTGAATATGTTATTGTTGTACAGCCTGACAATGATCAGCTCGTGGAAGTAACGCGCAAAGTCTTCAAATGGCATCCTGAAAAGTTCAACCAATCGATTGGCCCACTCACCCGTTGATTCATATCCAAAATACAATACATGGCGAAACATATCGAATCTGTCCCATATAAACCTTCACTAGCTGCAAACGACAATTGATAAGTAGAGGCTTGCTTGCATTGGCACAATAAGCCAAGCATGGTTGCGAAGAAGCCTAGTCACTTAGTGACTTAGAAGTTACTTACCAAACTTCACTTTCGCAGTCCTGGGTAAGTCCGAACTTGCGTCTATCCTCGTCTTTGAGCTTCGCCCAGGCACCGTTACGGGACAGCATCCTCGTGAGCTGCGAGGCGTTAAGCGTCCTCCCCGAGTCCTCCTCAGCACTGGAGCCAATGCTTTTCGTCGGACTACTGACAGCCGAGTTGCCCTGCGACCCCCGTGTGTCACGCAGTCGTATAACGGCTACTTTCTCACGGTTCCTATCACAACAAAATTATAGGATACAGAGCTGGAAGCGTGATGGAAACCGTTCTTTCCACAACTGTGGTACACATCTCCAATGAAGGCGCAGACTGCCAAGGTTGTAAACCTCGTTGGTTCTCAGCTCCGTTTCCCAGTCAATCCTCGCAGTCTACGTCTAACAAACCGAAACGATTGGTTTTTTTCAAGTTATATTCATTAACAAATGCGGCATTGGAAACTTAGCAAGCATCAAAAGAAGATTAACTAAACGGGTTGTTGGATTAGCTGGCGATCTGTGGTCAATTACGCCATGCAAAATACGAGGTTTGGCGAAAAAGAAAGCTCTAAACTGTGAAACTTAATTTATTTAAATTAACAACATGAGTACTTGCGAAGGAGCCGGGGAAGCCTTTTATTTCCTTTTCAAGTGCTGAGCAACTGTTCTTCGGCACTAGAAGCTAAAGAACTACCTGCGGTATAAACGTCATTGCTTTCCAGCACACAAGCCAAGTGGATAACGTATTTAGGTTTGTGAAAAAGATACAGGTTTCCCCGCACCGTGCACAATTTTTGGTGGGCTGGGAAGCCGGGAAGGGTTACCATACAGGTCTAGACGAAGTCAGATGGAAAACAGTGATCAGTGATCACCCTATTTTAATACTATATGTCGTCTTCTTGAGTAATGACAGGAGAGTCTAGGAGCGAATTGGAAGAGAAAATATGTCAGTGCCAACCGTCAAGACTTGCAGAGTACGGACTCTCAATTGCACCCGAAAGGTTGATGCTTCGAGTCGCAGAAGAGTAAGTTTTAAGAACGGTTTAATTAAATCTGAATAATTTAAATAGGGGTATAGGGCATGAGTATGTTTGGCGTATTCGTGGGATTTTTAGGAAAGAGTAAGTGTGTGAAGAATGGACAATATCACATTTAAATTACAGACTTTGTTAGGTAATCTCACTTACAAACCTTTTTCCAATGATGCGCACTGGCATGTCCCCTACATTTAATTTGCAATTGTACCTAGGTATTGTAGGGTAGATACCCATGTGTAGTTTCGTGGACGCTGGACCCTATTTTCAGTTCAAACCCGCCCAATGGCCTCACCAGAATAATATAGGAGGGGTAGGTATGTGAGGTTCTTACTTGAATAAGTGCCTGAGCTTGAGGTCGACGAGATGTATCTTCTTGAGGGCAGTGATGTGGTACATGCGCCCCCTGACCAAACCCTCCATCGTTGTTTTCTCCAAATTCTCCGTTTCCTTAGCCTACAACCAGAAAATTAGTAAGTCAGAATATTAAGTAAAATTAACAGCCAACTTTTACAAAAGTAGACCTACCCTAGTCTATAATGGCCCTCCTTGGCATACTCGTAGAGTGCTCGTGCATGTGCGAGACTCTACAGTCTACACACTGCAATCCGAACTCAACACAGCTATTACCAACAGAGGCGACTCAAGAGGTCAAGAGATTAAATTGCTCATAATATGCTACTAATATAAAAAACTAACTGTTGCATAGTCTCATTTCTCCAGATTGAAAACAAATCTGTCATTGAATATTTATTTTATTTCATTTCATTGGAAGACAGTTGAGTGTAATAATATGTGATAATGCCCCTATGGCTATAACAGGCAACATCACAAGGCTGATGATACTCAGTGATGAGTCAGTATAAACATTAATTTCCACAGAAAGTGCTGACATATCGGGCATCAAAACAACAGCGCGGGGCTGTCAGCTACATATTCATTGGTGAGCACTGTTTGTTTTTTACCTCAAATACCCAGACTGATTGATCCCCTGTACCCAAAATAACCCAACGGGGGGCCGGAGGCTAATCAGGGGGCAGGGGGTCAGAATTCTATTTTAATATATCCCACCGGATATTGTCTTTCACCCCTCAGTGAGAATCTCGGATTCATAGTCTTGGAATGTTGTCAAACGTTTTTCGGCCGACGCCTTTCCTACAATTGCATTTCTTCGTCTATATGGTCTATAATCTATACATATGGGCCATAGTTGACAATCAACAAGGGGCTGTGGTTGGAATCCAGCAAAAATTCATCTCGGCTGCCATTCTGTAACTTATTGAGCGTACTACCTACTTACTGTACAATCTGTATACACCCTACAGATGTTGAGACAACCGAATATGCCACTATCCTGTTCTTGCGTCCGATTTCACAAGAAATATCTATCTTACAGCTATCATTGGGGAATTAATTTAGAGAACAAGTGTCCCTGTACATTCTGATATGCAGTGCATTGTCGTCATTAGCACCGTCTTTCATTAAATAATTCCTCAATTAATTATTGTTTGTAGTAGGCTATAGATGTGATATCAATATTTTATGTAAATTTGAATTTTTACGCCTATAAAGCCCTGCGCTTCCGTTCGCGCCTTAATTTAGTCTATATTTGTTTGTTTCATAATAGGTATTTTTCGAAGTACATGTATTTGCTTATTCATTACTATATTATAAAGAAATAACTGGAATCCCTGCCTAAGCCCTCCGCAAGACGATTATACACGTGTGACATGTCGACACCTTTCAGCATGATAGCGCTGGAGCTCGCGGGGGACTGGCACTTCCGTCTATTAATACAGCGGGCGTTTAGTAGCCGCCCGTCCGAGCTATAGTGCTGTTGTGTCACTAATCTGCTGTCATGCCGTCAGCGTCGTTTTCACAGACTACAGAGTCTCAGGTTCGATTCAATGCTAATATTGTAATTTTAATACAGAGGGTGTTAAGTAGCATTAAGTGCATTGCTGTTGTGTCACTATTTGTGTCATGCCAACTGCTATTGCCATTCTCTCAAATGTACAGTCTCAGGTTCGACTGACATAATAATTGTAATGCAGCACGGTCGGTTAGTATTGTCGCTGGTCATAGCTCTAGTTCTGTCAACATTTCTAAAACTTTGCGGAATCAGTGCGTCGTCCTATCATAAATTCTCAGGTTCGATATACCGCAATAATTTTATTACAGCTTCGTCCAGTGCTATTGATTTTTGTTTCTATTGACAATGGGTTTCAAAAACTCTTTCATATATACTGTATATTGAAAAAATAATAATTAATAGTGTGCTTACTAGGCTCACAGAAAGAGAATGGAGGAGAAAATATAGAAATCATAGAGGAGTAACAGGACTATAGCTAATTGATATTAGTTTGACAGTATATTTAAGCCAGCAGAGCCGGATCTTGATTTAAAAAAAAAAAAAAATCAAGTAGGTATTTGCTACTTGTATTTAATTGTACTTTAAACATTTCCTACAAAGATTTTCTAGAGGCAATAATTCATAATAACAACACTAATCACAAACTTGGCTCCACCCGTTACTCGAACCCTTGCTGTACTACCATGCCATTTCCTGATCACTGCCTTTCTTTATAGATATAAAATGTAAAACCACGTGAGTGAGAGCCCACCAAAAAATGGTGGCCAAAAAATTAACTACAGTGGAGGAGCCGGCGCTGAATGGAGACACATACAACCTGAACCTGTCACTGTACAGTCGCATATGGCTGCTGTTGTTCCTGCCTACGGCGCTGCACTGCGCGGTCTACATAGCGGACGTCGCGACCGACATAGCGCTAGTCGAGCGTCACTATGCTGAGCAGCGTTACCTGCTGGCCGCGCTCACGCTATCGCTCATATACGCCCCTGCCGTAGTCTTCCTGTACTTGATGCTGCATGACAAAAGAAGATGGCCGCCAGAGAACCTGGCCACGGGGGAAAAGGCGGGCTGGGTCCTCAAACAAGTCGCCAGCACCATTTTGTTTCCTATTCACGCAATGCACAGGTGATGATGTTTATCATCTTGGAAAACTTCCTTATTTACTTCAGCTGGGGTAGAACTTAAGCTAACTGCCATATGATGATATGAATGATCAGGGCTATATCAGTAGTAAGGTCTCCGTATAAAATAGTTTTAAGTTCACTCTTGTCCGTCGTAGGGGCTGCTGCGTGACGCTATTTTCAGTCATCAGCTTTTCAGGCCAATTTTTTCGTAAAATTTTCATTTCGCACTTCCATTGTGCGGTCTCTGACACGCCCGTTTTTTTTCATAATAATTCCACAAAATTAGGCTGCCCCCTAACCCTGCTCTGGTTGAAGTCCTACCTATGGTACTTTGCTATGAAAAGGCCATATCAATTGTACATTACCAAAGCATTTGCCAGTTGACAGGCAGACTTGCTGTTTAACGAAAGAATAGACAACAATAAACGAATTTAATGAAACATTCTCCTAATTCAAGCACAAAGCGAAACTCTCCCACGCCCCATTTAAGTCTCTCGTATATCCAGTTTTCACATCTCAGTTTTGCAAGATTACTTGGCTGATCCTTGCTGAGACGTAAATCAATAAGGAAAGTTGTGAATATCTGATACAGTAGGTATCAGGGCCGTACCAAGAGTAGCTCAGCTAATTCGGAAATTAAAGGAAAAAGACAAGTTAGACAGTTTTCAATAAGTTGTATTCGGTATGAAATATATTGTAGCTCTACGTAACACCTTTCTTCTAGCAAGTTTTGTAGTCTTCTATAGCCCAGGACGTTTTCTAATCAATCAAACAATCACTACAGTTGCAGAACATCGTCTCTCGAAGCCGCCTTCCTCCTCATTTATGCACTATCCACCCTCCTATTCTTCGGGAAATCATTTAATATCAGCATGGTTTTCTAGGTTTGCGAGAAAGCTGTTCTGGGCGCTGGAAGCTTTGTCCGGACCAAGGGAGCAACTGGAGGAGTCCTTGGCAGAAGCATTAAAACCTTGCCTTGCAGAACTCTACCTGCTTCTACAGCCTTTTTTGCAGGCAGCACCACAAGCGTTTTTGCAGACGTACACCATCATGAGCTATAAAGTCCCACAGGAACGCACAGGTCAGTTACAGGGCGTCCTCTACAGCGGTTGGAAAAATATAATTTACCGCATTATATTTAGAGGGACTTAATAGGCAATATTTAGTAAAATAACATAGGCTATTGCTAGTAAATGAAAATAATTAAACAAAGCGAGGAGGGAGTTATATTTAGTTGGACAGCCTCTCGAATTTTAGATACTCGATATCAATCATGTCTTGTCCGCACAGTTACACGTCTAATCCAATCTCAAAGCAAGGGCGATCCATTGGAAATGCATAATCAAATGACTACTTTACGTTTTCCATGCGATACGGCAGGTTCTCTTCCGCAGTCGTTGCGATTTTGTACTTCGGACTTTCACTTCTACCGTTAGCCTGGGCCGTCCTCGTCTTATTTTTCCCTCAGCTTCGATATGTTTTATCCACTTTATCAGGTCATCTGGCTGCCTTCTTTCGACGCGGCCCCACCATGCCAATCGTCGTTCACGGGTCGTGCACTGTATTCACTTCAGCTCTTATTTCGTGGTTCCGGCGTCTATGAGCTAGTGTCAAGGCCAGGGACCGTCGCAGCATCCGCATCCCGGCCACATGCAATCTGAGCCATATAACATGCTAGGTTTAACCACTTGCCAGTAAATTAGCCCTTTTATACATTAGTAGATATTTGGGCATTTTTCTGTCTGTTAGGATACCACTCATGTCCCGCCTCTTCAGCCAGCCTATCGTGATTCTACTGCGCACGTCCTCTTCACACCCACCTCCCATTTTTAGGGTGAACCCTAAGTATGTGAAATTGTTCACTTTTTCGAGGTGGGTGCCTTCTATTTCAACAGTGCTCTCATCAAATGACTACTAACGTAGTTAACCTGTTTCAAAACAGTACTTACTAATTAATTGTACAAAATACCCTGTTCCAAAAGTAAATCTAAGACGTTTATCGCGACAGCTTACGACTTTAAATGGTTTCAGGTGTTGTCCAGGTGCTCAGCATAGCCACTTCCATAACGTCGGCAGCTATCGCAGCAGCTTGCTACATGTACTTCGAGTCTAAACGAGCAGCCGGGAAGCCGACACCATGGGCCTTCGACCGGAAGAAATGCCAACCCGTTTTAGCGCACAAAGAGTCTCTCATGACCACCATAGAGAGCCACATGACCACCAACACCGCAGGAAATTCACCTGAACCCGAGGGATCGCCCAAACCTACACTTCTCCCCAAAGGCGTACCTCACACCGCAATCCTGTCGCTTCCGCCTCTTCCACCAAATATCAGAGCACGACTACTCAAAGCCAGCGGGGACGACCTGCCTGAAGACCTTCAGAAGGAAGTTTCCGACAGTGAAGAGCCTCTCAACATAAGATCAAGTCTATACGAGGCGCATATGGGCGTAGGGAAGGGAGAGAGTGATTTAGACACTCTAGACTTCACCATAACGCTTCCCTCGATAAGTCCAGCTTTGCCCAGATCCCCAGCGACGTCGCTGCCCCCCTCGCCATTGCCTCCGTTACCAGCATCACCTGCAGAATCTCCCCTCGGGTCACCACTTCATGAAGCACCCGAACTACCTCCTCTACCACCTATCCCTCGCTCACCGCCTCCCTCTCCTCAACAGTACCCCGATGAGGAAGAAGAATCTTTTGACGGATCTGTGCATGAAGCCCCCACCAAAGAGGCTACAGGCACAACCACGCCTGAGACCAATCTCGTAGAGCACCCTAGTCGCGAGCCTCTCATCGACCTGTCGACCACTTCCCTGAACCAAAACCCGCCCTCGCCACCTCCAAGGTTTTCCATTTCCAAACCTCTACCTCCCCCGATAACTGAGTTGACTATCCCCGGGCTAACTGAAGATGAGATGATCGGAAAGGCCGTGGCATTTTTCTGGTGGTTTCTGTTTATATTTGCGCGTATTCTCACAATAAGCTCGCTAGCTTTCTTCTACCCTTGGGCGTGCTTGGTGATCGTCTCCCTTCACTACATCGCCATGACGTCCTACCTCTTCTCCAATTCTTCTTCAGAACGCACATCAACGACAGTGCTGAGGGTCTCGTTAGGCTTCGTTTTCTTGGTTTGCTTTCTCGAAATTCGTGATCGATTCCGCGACTCCCGTAATTTTGCCGTGGGCTTCGTAGTTCTCTGTGCGGGTGAGAACTTGATTTCAATGGGGGTCTGGTTCTTCCTTGCACAGTGGACAAGTTGGTGGTTCTTGTACACATTTTATCTCATTGGTGGATGTACGACTCTCAGTACTATCCTAATGATTGTGTACCATTTCGTATTGCCGGTCGGTACAACGAGAAAATCGTAATCAGGACTAGATGTAACATTAAGTGCTGTGTGTACCTTTAATTTCAATTTACATTTTAGACTATGCCACTACCTAACTAACGAATTCAGGTGATTTAAGAGGGTTTTCATAGGTCTTATAACATCGTTCAATTGTAGTAAAATCAGACAATTCAAATTATTTTGAGCAATTCCAGTTTAGAAATGTTTCGAAGAGCAAAGAATTAAGCATTCTCTAAAATTATCACCGTCAATGAATAAAACAGCAAAATATCTAAAATGTGTAATTAATTAATTACTATAACTGGTTATTAATAGGCCAAAAATGTGAGGAAATGGATAGAATGGCTGCACCTCACTCAAAACTATCTAGGCCTAATCTGACGTCCGTTTCCTTTGATTCGTATTAATGTAGGATATAATATCTCAATTTTAAAGTAAGATTTTGTGAGATGATGAATACTCCTTACGTCCTTGCTCAATCAAGTTGAAATGCTCTACGATGCTGTACGATAAAAGAAGCTTGTTTTAAATTTTATTCGAGAAACTGTATACTGTAAAGGTTTAGTCGAGGGCAGGCTTGCCATGCAGCAATGTTCCCTAAGCATCCCCAGACTAGTCACAAACAATGTAAGGACTACCTGAATGACAGTGGTGAAAACAGTCACACTTGCATCCACATCACAACACACAACAAAGTTTCATTCTTTTTAAACTACAATATACTTGCACTGATGGACTGTTTCCCCAATTATTTTTTTTAAGTTAGATTAAATAGTCGCTTTGCCCTTCTGGACTTCCAGGTTCATGTTATTGCCAACCTCAGACTCTCGTTAAAGTGTTCTGACGAGGCGGGTCGACTTGAGGCACAGAGCAGAAGGGAAGGAGCTCACTTCAAATAAATAGATAAATAGGGACGTTTGACACATTACTAAGCCAAGAGTTAATGCTAGATTACACTCAACTAGGGGCCGCCTCCTTTACAAGCCATTCGAAAAAAGTGTAAGACTCGAATTGAAAAACTTTCGTGTGAAAGTAAAATATGAGTCTGTACCACTACTCTTCACGTTGGTTTCATTGCATCTACTGGCTATTTCTTAAAATATTGTTTTAATTTATTATTTAAAAAAAAAAGCTTATTCGTATACAAATATTCAATGAATGTATCCAAATAACCTCTTCAGTTGCCTCTGTAGGTAAAACTTGTGTTGAGTTACGACAGGTCACCAATAGCCGCATAATGCGTAAAGATTCGCAAAAGTACGAACAAGCTACCACTATGTCATCGAAGTCCTTTTTGTTTTACTAATTTTTCATTTTCTAGTCTTTTTTTTTATGACACATGTGTCAGTAGCGGTATCTGAACTGGACTGGCCCATTGGTATCGCTTAACTAGAAAGAACTTGCGTCGCCGTTATTTTGGTCACCCTGGATGTCAACAATGCCGCAAAGTAAACCTGTCCTCGAGAACAGGTCTGCATTAAATATGTACGCCGTATTTTTCTCATCAGTAGCAAACATTTAAATTTGTATATAAGAAAACGAAAGAAGGTACGGTGTATAGGATGATAATTTGAAAGCTATGATATGACTAGCCTTACTATAGTAAGTTGAATTTGGGCATGTTTTAGAGTTTATCAGAGCGTATATTGCTGTTCATGCGATAAATTGTATTGTATTGTATCATTGTTAGAAAGATAGCCAAAAATAATGCAACCTGACCAGCAGGAAAACGTCTTCAAGGCTAACGTTCATAATAATTTTTATGTATGTAAATATAGAGTTCAGTAGACAATTTTATTAGGCCTCGGTGTTTTGTAGACTAGGCCTATAAGTTGAAATAAGATTTTGATCGATCATACATTTTAAGTAGAGTTAACTTATTTTTGTCGGAAATCTACGATACAAGCAGGACCAACAAGTGTGTTTACGGATATTAGGCATTAGCCTACATGGTCGTATTTGATTATACTTTTGTGTTTACCACAGTTTAATTTTCGATTCCTACAGTACAAGTTGCAAAATGGTGCTAAATTGAAATTAGAAAATTAAATTAGCTATGAACCATTTGATTTCGGCACAGAGGTTTAAAAATAATGTAAATCACTTGAGACTAAAAATATTTGACGACATTTAATTATTCCTTTCTCTATGTTATGCTGCTAAGTGGTAAGAAAAAAACATAAAATTTATCAGCTATTCGATTCTCCAACATACACCTGATATTATGCAATATACATAAATTATGTGCATTATACCAAGTAGTGCAGAGAAACAGTAAATGAGTCGGTTTACAGTCAGGATGTGAAGGAAACTTGTATTTTTTATGGCTTTTTCAACTGAGCGGAATTACTTATCGTTTAAAAAATGACACGGTCACCATTTCTTTACCAAATATTTATAAATCTCTCCGCTAAAGAAGGGTCATATCGCACAATATTGTATTAAGTCTAAGCATTATATTACATGTATGCTGTAAGCGAGACAAAATAAGTAATTGCCCTGATATGAATATCTTTATAATCGTGACCACTACAAAAAGAACAAAACCTATAAAAAATGCAATGGCTTGAAACGTGAGCTAGCGACATGCGTGCAGGGAGGTGTATTGGCAGGCTTCGGCCTCCCCCCCCCCCCCCCCCTGTCACAGCAATGTATGTTTGTAAGGATAAAATTCCACCCTGTTCTCCCACACCACTATACCCATTTCCAAAAAGTAGCCCAATGAAGATAATGCGAGCAAAAAAAAATTCGTCAACTTATTTATCCAACCATTTTATGACTATAATTCGTTCCCTCTTTGTACAATATAACATATGCAACAGGGAGCCATCAAGTTGTGGTCAAATGTGAAGTAGATTTTGTGTATAGTTGCTAGTTTGCAATTCAATTAAAAACTTACCGGGATTGAAGCGCACACAATGGAATGATCGGTCATTTCTGTTGTCAGCGTCTGGTAGAAAAGAGCCCTGGAGTCTTCGTCTACTAAGAGATCTTCGAAAGTTCTCAAGTCCATGATTTCAGCGACTCCTCCTGTCAGGTCGACCACAACGTCCGATATGTGGACCCCTTCCAATGCCCCGTACGAGCCAAGCAGTCTGCAAATTTCAACTTGAAATTGTGTACCGCATAATTATAATAATAAAATAAGTCGTGCTGTAACATGGAGCATGTACCTTAATGGAAAAGATTTGGATTCTTTTAACTTAATATGAACACTAAACATATTACTTTATATAAAAATTATTTTAACTTGTTAACGGGTTTTTTTTCTTCAAAATAACTGATAACAATGGTAGGAATAGAAACATTAGTCTGTCCACATGAAAGACGTATTTATTGTACTGTACGTTGCGAAAATTGTAACAAATAGTTCGTAAAAACAGCCGCGATTGCTCTTTTTTTTAACGAAAATTGAAAAATTCTTCCTAACAAAACTGATTTACGGTATTTTAAGTTATAACTTTAATTTGTTACTGGGAAACCCATTCTCATCAGGTGAAACACGCACTTTCCAACCTATTGTCATTATTATACAATATTATCAAATAAATAAGTAACAATTAGTTCAATTTAATTTCTAGTCGATTCTAGACATTTATGACACCGATTTGTGTTCTTTATTGCAATTTGTGATAAAATGGTCCTTGAAATTATTCTGTACCGTAAACAAAATAAACCTAACAATAAGTAAAGTTGTCTTTAATTTTTAGTCCTTGCTTTATTTCTATTTTTAAGTATTGTATAATATTGAATACAAGGCACAAAAGGCAAGCCATTTTATCTGCTGCGACAGCACGCTGTACTAACCGGGTTGGCAAATGGGTTGGTGAGCAAAGGCACACAATCGACGCCCGTTGCCAGAAAGAAAGTACTCAGCGTCATTACTGTTATACGTTACTGTTGCAGCAGAAAAACGATTTTGGTTCACCGGGCCTTAGAATTAGCCCGTTGCCTACTACTATTGTAGTAGCATAGCCATACAGAACGTGATTGAAATAAATTATGTCCAGTAGTACCTACCGTAGTTACTTTTTCGAGAAGTGTCGGCCATAACAGTGAAATCTCTCAGAACCTGCAAAACAGGAGTTTTCCGTCAAGACAGGGCAGCAGGACCATGCAGGACCCGAGCCTGATTATCTATACTTACTTGGCATAGGCCTTTTCGAGGAGTGCGGGCCAGAACTGTGAAGTCTCCCGGGACTGACAAAACAGGAGTTTTCCGTCAAGGCAGGGCAGCAGGTCGTCTACGACGACTTCGACCCACTCCCCGAACCTCCAGAACTTAAACCGGAATAGACCTGTGTACCTCTCAGGTTCTTGCCATTCTTGCTCCCCACAGTCTACCATAACCTGCAATCAAATTAAGACTATTTTTATTTTTTAATATTATTCATTTATTAATGAACGAAGCAATTAAAAAGAATCGTACAAAACATGAAATAATAGAGCTTATAGACTACTTCGCTGAGTTCGTGTGAGAGCACAGTCTCATGGAAGTCCTCGTGTGCTGAGAAAGCTGCCCACTCTTAGCCACGTCGTAGCATGCCTTACCGATAAACAATGCTTTCGGGTGCTTTTAGAATTTAGCACCAAATCAAAAAAATACTCGTAACTCGAGACTAGGATTCTCTCTAACGTCAAACTTGGAAGTGTACCTTAAATAATAATTCTTTCACCCCAGCGAGAATTTGCAGGGCTTGTAGGAACCAGAAAGAGACCAACTGACCTCCTGTTATGTAAATCATGGATGGGCCATCCATGAAAAGCTTTGGACGGTCACAGAGATCCTGAAAGTAGACACAATCAGCATGATTAATGAAACAGGAAACTGAAAGAAACACACTCCTTGCAATGGTCAAACTGATGTTGTGAATAGTTGAGAATAAACTAAAGGGAAGATATGCATATACTTATTGCCGATTAAGATGGCCTCAAAATATGCACAAAGGTAGGATGCAAAAGTTACAGAATTAAAGAAAGGAAGATAGGAAAAGCCAAAATGGAACTTAGTGCAGCAAATACAACTGTTATCTCAGCAAATAAAAGAGGTAGAGCCAAAAGAGACGAGCCCCTTCATGCAAGGCCGTAGCCAGGATTTTTTTTTCGGGGGGGGGGGGGGCCTTGCCTTCATGAACAATGTCGTAGCTTCTCTTAAGGGGATATAGGTATGGAGTAGTACCATTCAACATGTAGAGGGCACAATAGGCGACTAATAGCTAATATACATGTCTCGTGTAAGCTAAGCAGCATCTAAAAAAAAAAATTAGAACATAAGATACCTTAGGTCGCTTCCACTCGACATGTTCAAATTCTAGAAGCCCAACAGCGGCGGACCCCAGAGAATGATTTGAAGAGGGAAACGTGTTATCACAGAATATTGTCTTTTGCTCCTCCAAAGTCTTCTTTATCTTTTCATACCTTTGATCCTTATAGTGAACAACGCCCGAGTTCATACTGTACTGTATCTGCAAATAAAACACCATTGTTAACAGACAGTCGGTCTTTTTATAAAGAATGAATGCATTGCCACGCGGTAAATGCTACGAAGTGCAAAAATTGCCGTGGTCCATACAGGGTTTAGGCCTGAGGAGTGGCAGAGGACCCTCCTTCTTCAACACTGCTCAATGTCAGATATTCAGACCGGCAATATGCACGGCAGACGTATTTTTCCCATCCGGTGAAGGTGGCCTTCCCATTAAAGCTGGGTGAAAGTGGTGAAACCAGGCTCGCCGAAAAAAAATGTCGTTTAGAGTCGTATCTCGAACCTTGAGCTTCGTTTGATTGTTCAATTGTCTATACACACTGGACCACAACGGTACCCCATCATGTGGACAGTCGGGTATAGTAATGTATGGTCCGGAAATGGCCAACAAAAATAGAGGGAGTGACCAACTCTGACCAGCCACAACCCCACAACACATACTCAATGTATGCCCTGCAATCGTTTAGTCGATGGTATATTAATGTTCAGACAAATTTTGCAATGAGAAGCTAGCTCATTGAGTACGGTTTTAAGAGAGAATCGGACACCAAACAGTCAGTTTTTCGAATTGCACAATTTCAATAGAGCCATAACAGCGATACGCGATATTTAAGAACTGGTTTTTCGCAATCGGGAAATCTATAAGGAACATGTTGGTTGACATGTGACTCAACGATCGATATTAGTGATCAAAATATTTACACTCGTAAGGCTTCCCCTCCGGTTGTCTCTTAAAGTATCGTAATTTACTGGATGTAGTGTTCAATTAATTGTTTCCTATTATTTGCATGCAAGGGCAACCGTTCCGCAATGATTTTTAGGGCTATAAGCCGTTTTCTAGTATTCAACTTGGGTAGCCTGAGACCGCCTGTTTAACATGCCCTCCGAAGTATGATCTGCAGAGAATGAAACAGCTGGGTGAAAATCAAGACTCCTAACCGCTGCTACCACTACATGGCCTGGTGGAAGCAATGCGAAAGTTATAGGAGCTCATGAGCCACCTTTTTACTGCTGACGACACCATATGTCAGCATTCCCATTGATCCCCTTCAAAAATCAGTGGCCCCATAAAAACCAAAAGGGCATTGTGGGAGACGGAATATTATAAAGAGGACTGAATATGAAAACGCCTTGACCTTTCGCTGACAGCAAAAATCAATTGTGTCAGCATTGAGGCCTACACAGCGGGTACATTAGGGCCCTCATTTGTCAGACACCTGCCAAGGCCATCAGCGGAACTGCTGGTTAGCAACAGACAGCAATTAATGCTTGCCGCCCACGTTCAATAGCTAACATTTATTCGCACCGTATTGATGCGAGAAGTTGCTCAAACTTAACCTCATCGGGTGAGAAAAGACAACTTTACTGTAAGTGGGGTCGTAGGCATGGCATTAATGAGTAAGCCAGTAATCGCGTATATATGCTTTCCTGTTTCAATAATTAACTGGAATGGGTATACCGTAGCCCGTAGGTGATAATTTCACAATTATGAGTAGTTCTATGGTAATTAATTCAAGTTGTCGATCGTTTTCGATTTTCTACATTGTAAAGCAATGAGGAGACCAATATAATACTACACAATCATAATAATAATAGCTTGGCATGCAATGTATTCCAATTATTGCAGTTTCATCACTTCAAAAAATAATTCATTCGTCAAAACCAAAACCATGCTTGGGAAATCAATCTCTTCTGATTTGTAAACCTATTTAGCCCCTAAACCATACTTGAAGTTAGAAAGCATCGATAAAAACGATCCTCAAACTAGTTTTTAGTAATTTTTCATGAAATTTGAAGAAAAAAAAATTTTGCCCTGGGAACCAAACTATTAAGGGGGGTGCCACCTATGACTTAAAGTACGATTTATGCCGCATGATTGGTCCGATTTGGAGTCGGTAGTTCTTTCTCGCCCCCCCCCCCCCCCCCCCCCATGGCAACGTCGTAGCGCCACCTGGCGGCAGAGATTTACAATCTACAAATTGCAAACATAGTAGTATAATTACTCATCCAAAAAATAATGTTTGTTACTTTTTGGTCAGATAATATATATCATATTTAGGCTATTGTACAATATATTATATCATATTTTATCAATTTAATGGAGTTTAAAATTAAATTAAAATGAGCCACAGAATGATACAGTAGTATTGTATATTGAGCATGAGGGGTAAACTGTCTACATACTTTAAGCCTATGGATGCGACTTAATGAACATATCCAAAAAATTGAAAAACCTACATCAGATTGTATTGAGTAGTTTGGCCAGAGATTGAGCGACACTGCTCGTACATACACGGAATCAGCTTGAATAATGGTGAATCTGAACCAGGGAATAGTTACCGTAATGTATTTAGGACGTACCGTATTGTGCGTGTTGTGTTATGCCCGATTGTTTGCTATAAATACACGTACTGCATCTTGGGATTTTGTAAGGAGAAAACACATAACATCATGTCTGAGAGCAAACAACCAACTGTTGTCAGACACGAAAACTGCTTACAGAATGAGGCCAACCGATGACGTCCCGCAAGTATTTTGGCCCCCTTCCAGGTCTCACCTATTAATTTCGATTTTTCAATAAATGGAGAACCAAGTTGGCCTTATGTAAATCCTATATCTTTGTACCTTAAGTTCAAATAAAGTAATAATAATAATAATACGTGTATTTAACCAAAAAAACATTACACATTTTTCTAGTAACCGGTGCCACAAAGCCTATAAAGGCGCGTTGGGATCACCGCACAATTCACTTTATTATGTTAGTTTTTAATCTGTACCTGTGAGTAGACTTAAAATATAGTTCTTAATTACAGACAATGTAATATTTTCTGGGTATCCGGCCCTGATCATTTCATTGTAGTAACTTAAACCTCTATAGTTGACAGAATCTCTGCTGTGCGTTAATTTGTAATTAGGAACCGTGAGGAAACCACGTCCTGTTTGCCTAGGGCTGATGTTATTAGCAGACATTCTGTCACCTTGGAAGTTACTCAAGTTACTTACAACCATTGTTAGTAAAATTTTCTTGTACAATAGTTCAAATGACAAAATTCCTAACTCCTTAAAAATTATCCTCGTACTAACATTGTACCCTGTGAATATTGTTAATATAGGGAATATTTATTTATTATTTATTTATCACTTCTAGGACTATTCTATCACGAATGGAGAGAATAGACGCCAAAATATGAACCAAGAGTTCAGTGCTCTTTAAAAAAAAAAAGGTTTGTGCTTGTGACCACACGGTAGAAGTAAACTTCACAAATCAATTGAAGGGCCTAGTGGAAGCGTGCGTTAAGTCGCATTTTCATAAAGTCCCATATTTTACCATGGAAGAAGGTGTTATATAACCCACCCTTTCACATATATTTGACAGGTCTGCAGCCTGATCATGGCGCTTATAATACCGGTATTTATTTAATCCTTGGTATTAAAAATGTAAACAAGATAATTTTATAATAGAAAGTGCTATTCAAAATGTGTTTGTTTACATTTTTAATACCAGGGGATTAAATAAATACAGGTATTATAATCGCCATGATCAGGCTGCTGGTAGAAGGTGGTTGTGAGCACAAAATTGAGTTAGCCCAAAACAAACAAAATTGTCCCGAGATTGTTTTTATTAGTCATTCCAGAACCAAACGATCGAGGAGGGATAAGCGTCCTAGTGGGTTTTAATCACACTAACGACTACAATATGTCGATGTAAAAACAAAATAGTTTGAGCAGTTTTTTTAGCTTTTCAGGAGTAAGCCCTCCAAAACTGGGTTAGCCCAAAATAGAAAAGAATACCCCGAGACACGATTTACATGAACCTACATACTCTGCTTTAAGCCTATTCCTATTGCCCCCCCCCCCCCCAATGGGATCTGTCCCTGGCTATGGAAAAACTACTCGATGAATTTCGTTGACATTTTCATGTGGGTTTATAAAAATTATATATATATCTCGCGACTGTTTTTCTATTTGGGCCAAATCAATACAATCAACACTGCGCGATAATACTACCGGTTTTCGGATCAACACTTAACCACTGGACGCCCGGATCGCAGCACAACGACCCGGAAAACGTGATAAGTCCACAAAGTCAAGTTCATTAATAAAAATTAGTTATCGACACTACTTGGTATTTTATATTTGCTTATCACTGTACCTACAGTAACTTACTGTAACCTAAAGTTAACGTAATCTTGATGGCATGAATCATAATAGTTAAGCCGCCTCTCGCATCTGATTTCTCACTGGGCAAACATTCACTTCAAAATGATACATACATGAGCTAGTAATGTCACTAATGCGCAGTGCAAAGGAACGTTTCTTCCAATTTACAAGATGTCATTTTGATTTAAATGACTCTACAACTGATATAGGTCTATCTATCCCATGAAATTAGGCTTTGTTGCTTTCATATTTATGTATATTATATATGACGTAGAATAAGGAAAGCTTTGTAATTTTCGATATCGGGAATTACACGATTTGCGGTCCCTGGCACCCAAAAAGTGGTTTTCACAAAATCTCTGTAAGTCGGTCTGTCTATCAGTTTGTGATTTGAGGACAAACAACATTTCGACTAAATGTTGCATGAAGGTTCAGATAATTTTGGGGGGTTTTTCCTCCAAAAATAAAAAAATCCCCTTCGGCTCCGGCCGATCAGGAGTAGGGAGATTCCGCAGACCCTGATTTTCATCTACGCTATCTACGCTATGTATGCAATAACAAATAAAAAATACTTCATTATTTTCCCGACCACAACATCAACACACAAAACACTCTTATGTTCCAAACAATGACGACTATGAACTTTTACTTATTAAATTATTTTTACTTTGACTGGCCGCCATCTTAAAATGGTTGATTTGCCGTAAAAAGAGGTGATTACCATTATCGTAGATAATAATACGGGCTTTCAGTCAGATTTTAATTCATTCCTCTGCGACCAATATTAACTGAGATATGAATTGTACAAGGTTTCAATCGGCCGCCATCATGTAACTAAATAGTGGATCTAGCTGGTTAACGAACTCGATCAAGACATTTGTACGATCAATTTTTTTGCCAAGTTTCATCAAAATCGGATAATATTTACGGAAGTTAGAGTGTTTCCTAAAATCGATATACATACATACTGCACATACAGATATACCTAATAACATTTTGAACGGAGGGTGGTTTTAGGCTCAGGGGGTCATGAAATGAAAAGTTGTGAAGAAATTTTCCGAAAGTCGAACAATGGTCGTCATCTCAATAGGTAGATGAATCTCCCTAAAACAAATTATTTCCCAAAATCGGCTCCAACGATTTCTTTTCAATTCACATATTATGCATAAAAATAATGCAAACAAAATCCACTACGTTATTTGCCTCTAGATAGTTTGGTTCTGGGGGCAAAAAAAATATATATAAAAAAAGACTCAATTTTCATGAAACTTACTAAAAATTATATTTTTCTGTGGAACCCTTTTATCTATGCTTTCTTACTAAAGGTATGTTTTAGGTGTTGAATAGAGTAACAAAACCGAACAGGTTGCTTTCTCAAACAAATAAATTAAATAAATAAATAAATAAGGACTTTATTGTTTCTAATACTAAGCCAACTAGCGGAGTTAGGGCTATAAAGCCCTCTCTTACACTCGACTAGGGAGGCCCTAGACCGCCTGCTTTGCATGCCCTCCGAAGCAACAACCTTTCGGATGACAACAAACATTTGGTTTTGAACAAAAAATTATTTTTTTAAAGAAATTATGGATAATTCATGCCCCAGCATAGCGTAGCATACCCCGGGTTCACTCGTACTGGTTCTTTTTAAATGGTAAAGGTCAAGTTAGCTAGTCGACCCCGCGGAACTAAAAGTAAATGGGGCTCTCTTAAGCTAAATAAATGTTACATAACCCAATTTTGTTATTTATTTTATCAGGGGGATCTTAACTCGACCAAACCACAAAAAAAGTAGTGTGTGGTTGTCTCTGAAATTCGCCCAACTAAGCTATTTGCACTGGCCGCATTACTGTTCGAATTTAGATTGTATACTATATAGATAAAGTGCATGTAAATAGTACTTACTTAGTTACTTGGAGGCTATGGCAACAGAACAAACGTTGACCTAGGCCAGGTGGACATGGACTCAGCCGTACAATTTACGCAAAACGCACCCACAAACAGCTGACAATGAGAACCCGGTTAGCGGTAAAATAGGGGGCGTCAACAATGCCTCTTGTCAAAGTAACATTACGAATATACATCTAGCAACAACACAATATAGCCTAAAGTATTTTATAAAGCACACAGTGATTTATAACAATTAAAAAACAACTTTAAAATTGTTAAAATAGCCACACGGATGAAACAACTTTGAAAGATTGAATGTAAATACTAAATAGCAAAACACAACGCCGTTTCTAAGCAACGCAAATGTACATGGACATAGAGTCTGAGACGAAAATAACATTTTTATGTTTCATTTTATACTTTGTGGCAAAATATTTATTTTGAAATATAAAAATTGTAATTCTGAATAAGTTTTCATTTTAAAAAAAAAAAATTAAATCTGTCATGCAGAGTTTTTTGATTAAATATTTAAAAATTTATGTTTTGGCGCAATACATTAGTTCGAAAAGCTGCCGATAAGCGTAGACAGAGGTTTCCCGCGTTATGAATAGTTTTTTAACAGTGTTATATTTTCTTGGTAGAATATATTTCTTATCCAATGAATAACCGTTATAAATATTAATATATTAAGTACTTCATAGGCGGCTGTTCCACCTATTCCACTTCATAATTGATAATTGACGTTTGTTTTGTTTTAAGGCGACTACCAATCAATCAATCGTGTATTTAAATGTTAGAACCATTTATGGCACACATTACGTCATTTTTTTTATCAATTATGTCCTAAGTTAAACATAATATTTAATATTTATAATAAAAAAATATAATACAATAAGTAGCCGATAAAGATCCTTATCAAATATTAAGCCAAACCGGAGGGGGTCACGTGACTGCCCTGGAAATGTCTTTGCAGAGGGTTCGTAATATATGTTTTAAACCGCAGGGGTATAATAAAAATCGATAGAAGGGTAGGCTATAGTATACGCGTAGGCATGCTAACACATTGACTAAACCAAAAATTACAATTGTATTAGGTCTAAAATTTGTGCATGAAGCAATTAAAAACATACCTTTTAGAACATTTTTACGTGCCGCACAGGGAAGAAAAACCTCCAACTTTTGTAATGAAATGCACTTTAGCCAGAAGCTCAACACTTAATTTGAGTAAAGCGCCAGAAATAGGTAAAACTGCAATTATTTGAAATAATATACAAGTCAAATACGGAACAAGTACATGACGCGGGGCTTTGTTTATAAAATGGATATTGAACCATCTCGTGGCTGGAGACCGTTATCAATATGGCTGCTAGTGTAGCCTGCACAAGCTAAGTACAGAGTTTTTGACCGGGTCCAGGTATCCGCTTTGCTATGCTGCAATGTGTAAGACTTCGATATTTTTTGCGTCGGTACTTATCTCTGATAGTTGGCTTATGGTTAACGGGTGCCTCGTAAGGCACATTATGGCTCCCACCGCTCCAGTTCTATTATATTTGTATTATTCAACACTCAACGTTCAAGGTCAAAACTCTCCGTCTTGGCCTTAACGCAAAGACTATTATGTAGATAAGTTAAGTATCTACATAATAGTCTCCTTAAGACAAAACAAACGTCAATGACAAAATCAAATATGAAGTAAAAGCACCGGTGGAGTAGCCGCTATAACACCACTTTCAAGAATTAATTAATTAATGTTATCTCAGTACCTATATGTTGAATTTCACCTACCAAACCGCATAATCCTCAAGCAGTCTTGACCCGAACATCTACTAAATCCTGCAAATTATGTATTGAAGCAACTCATAATATCGGTTAATTTCGTCTGAAATTTTCTTTTTCCGATCCTATTATGTGCTCCATAAGAGTCGAGATGAGAGATAAAGGGCAGCGGCTTAACAGGAAGCTGGCCGTGCATATTGGCCACCCCCGAAATAGGCTTGTTTCTGTATTTTTTGATAATATTCGGATGGCAACCTTTATTAACCCTAGCTCCGCTGCGTGTGTACCCCCCCCCCCCCCCAATGTAACAAAATATTAAATTATGACGTGACAACGTCCTAACAAATCGATGAGCACTGGCTGGAATACTATAGGTGCATACATGTACGAAAAGGGTGACGCGGGTCGGGAACGTGAGTCAGTAACGCGGGTAGGGAACGCGGGTCAGTAACTTTTTGAGCAGATGTAGAAGATCTATCTCAATTTAGATTATTCCCATGTCTTCGTCTATTCTTCCTCTTTCAGGCCATGCAATATTTGTTGTGATAGGGCAAGGGGTTCGACTTTGGGGGGGGGGGTGGAAACATGAGGAGGTGCGACCAAATTTGAACCGAATTTACCGATTTTAATCGAAAATAGGCCTTTTTCGGCCGCGTTTTTTTGGGGTGTCAATATCAATTTGAAAACTTCAAACTACCTTTGTTTTTTTTCACTATTCTTGCTCTCTCCTGACATATATTCAGTTTTACTATCCGTCTCTTCGTTCAGGCTCAAGTGAGTTGGTAAGCCATCCGTGTTTCGGCGAAAAACTGGTTCAAAGGGTACTTTTTAATTTAAATCCATAGATTAAAAAAACTTTCCACAGCCTGCAATTTTCAACCGAAATGAAATTAAGTGTCTCATTACAAGCAGTATAAATTAAGGTTTCAAACGAATATAAATACATATTTTCAAATTCACTGCTTCACCCCTTAAACACGAGTGGAACACAAAATTAGTAAAAAATGACGTGAAAAAATTAATTTCCAGCAATCCCACTTGAATTACATGGGCGGGTTTAAAGCAATTTTTTGGGCAGATGTGGTAGGCCTATCTTAATTTAAATTATACACATGTCTTCGTCTGTTCTTCTTCTTTCAGGCCATGCTATATTTGTGGCGATCAACCAAGGGGTTTGGCTTTGGGGGTGTGAAACGTCAGGGGGTGCGCACGATTTTCAAAAGAAGCTAAACTGCTTGAAGGCTTTTCCACATTTCTTTCTCTTTCCAGCCATAAATTATTTAAGTAAGATTTAGTAATTTATGCGTTGTTAAACTATCATCCGTAAGCCGACTTCACAACCGACTTACCGACAACCAAATTTTTTCCAGAACATTTACTTCATTGAATCGGATTAAGTCATATTTATGCAACTTGATGGCAAATGAGCGACTATAACTGGTTTTGCTCATTACCGTACCTTATTACTGTCACTAGAGAGGAAATTTGTAACATTTTTGTTAGTTATAATAGAGGTTATTTTAATGTTATTCTTAATTGTATTTCCCTCCTGGAACAAGGTAAAGTTCTATTAGATTCATATGGGCAACAGGGCCCCCCCCCCCAAAAAAAAAAAAATAAAACAATCTGGCAACTTCACTATGTTACCAGCCTTCGAGCCTTGCTCCCTCTATGTTTACCCGCTCAAAATATTATTTTTTCCTATTTTTATTATCAAATGATAGATAATTAAATTAACAAGGTTAAGAAATTTTATTTTGATGTATTTTTTAGGGAGATTCATCTACCTATTGAGACGGCGACCAATGCTCAAATTCCGGAACATTTGTTGACAACTTTTCATTTGATGACCCCCTGAGTCTAAAACCACCCTCCGTTCAAAATGTTATGTATATTATACAGTATATATTTTATGTACTTAGGTGTATGTATGTATGTATGTACTGTATGAACGTACTGTATATCGATTTTAGGAAACACTCTAACTTCCGTAGATATCAGCCGATTTTAATGAAACTTGGCACAAGAATTGATCATACAAATGTCTTGATCGAGTTTGTTAACCAGCGTAATCCGCTATTTTGTTTCAAGATGGTGACCGAAAAAAAAACGTAAAATAATCATATCTCAAAATTGTTATTGGTCGTAGAGGGATAATACAACATGTGACGTGAAGCCCTTAGTTTTATCTACAATAATGGACAATGGTAATTAACACTTTTTACGAAAAATGAAACATTTCCAGATGGCGACCAGTCCAATGAAAATGATGCGACACGTTCAGATATAAGTTCAGTCGTCTACATAGCGTTATAGAGCGGTCGGCGATTGTGCGAGATATGTCCAAGTGCAAATTAATGGTGCAATAATGTTGTCATTTACAAAATATGAAAGGGAAACCGCCGCCGGTGCTTTTATGGAAACTCCCTACACCTGATCGGCCAGAGCCGAAATGGATTTTTGATTCGGGAGCAGAAGCAGTCAGAAAGTGCCAAATTGGGTGGTTGTAGCATCAATTCATAACGTATTATATATTTCCCCAATTTAACCCTAGCCATCAGTGAACAGGGGCGTTTTCCATTTTGAAAATAAGTGCCACTCCAAATAAGCCCAATGTCTCTTTCCTTCAATGTGTAATCGTGACACCCATTTTCCATGCCTAATTGAACCAACCTATTTTGGGATAAACCTGGGTAGAATACCTATAGCCAGCCAAGAACGAATACAGGGAGGGGGGTAGAGGGTAGCTGCCCCCCCCCCCAAATTTGGTAAATCTATTGTACATTGTCTTATTTCGCTCTGATTTAATCGATTCTATATATGTTTTTCCTATTTTGACCCACAACTACCCCCCCCCCCCCCTAATAAATCGGTCTGTAGCCAGCTTCCCTTGGAATTCATTTCAGCGTCATTGCATATCCAAAAAAAGTGCAGGAAAAGAAGGATTACTATTTCAGACAGTTTAGGTAGGTAGGCTACTGGATTATCAAAAAGAAAAATTAATTGCAATGAGTCTCGAATTTAACCCTTGTTGCAAGATCATCATCTACTCCCCTTCAGCTTCTCTGCAGTTCTCCTGCTCTTCGTCAACAAGTCACCTCATTCTCAGTCGCCTTCGTCTGACTTTCCGCGATTCTGTGTAGTGGTCATCCTCCTCCGATTTCCGCCTAACATGTCTTAGTCTCTTATGAAATTAACATGCAAGAAATTAAAGGACCAAAATAATATAATGAACAATAGCTGGACAGTTGCTTGGTATACGAATTAGGCCTACAATAATTTAAAATGTATAAATGAAATAATTGACCCAGTGCAACAAACATCAAATTCCTCCTTCCCCCATTTCATTCCCCCTCCACTCCCAGTCCTAGTCAGACATGGCTAATTAGGGTACAACAATAGCAGGACAGCAGACAGCGTACAGTAGGTGCGTAGAGTTTCTGAAATGCGTATCGATCCATGCCCGATCCTGCGCCCAACATCTCCCCCATTCCAAAAACGTGCTGGCCAAATTTCGTCTGATGCAGCACAAAGCCCTTTGCAACTAATTCTGTGATACCCCGAACCACCTCATTAAGCAATATAAGGCTCCAGCAGTGCCATGTCTACTGTATTTATTGTAATTCTAACTTGTAAGTATTTCGCAGACTGTTGGCTGTTTTACTGACCTGGTTTCGTCAATATGATCTTTAATCTTTTTTTTAACAATATTGAAAGTATTTTTTTTATTTCTAGTGTTAGTGGGTACAATATGTTGTGGAACAATATTAAAGAAGAAGGCGGATGGCGATATGACACCCCTTTCAGCGCCTAGCGGGGTAAGTTTAATTCTCTTGTTTACGTTGGTTTCATTCATTTAGTTTCCATTGATGAGGTCATCCATAATCAAGATTAAAGCTGAAATGAACCATCCAGTCGCACATGCGTCTTTCTTGCTTGCGGGTATTGTAAATTTGTTGGTTTATGCTGCATTTGTTGTATAATCTCCCTTATTTTGCGTGGTTAGCTATATTGCATGCTATATTGTCTGATATATTTTTATGGCGCCCCTATATCATTCAAGGAAGCAAGATCTATACAATAACAATAATTTTAATTTCAGTTACCGTCTAGTTTAAGTATAGAGAATTTGCAGTTGAATAATAATACCAGAAGAAAATCTACCCCCGGGCCGATGAGTAAGTACTATCATTACTTACCCAAATTGTTGAGATAATATACCTACTGTACATAGGTAACACACTCAGCATGCATACATGTATGGCTGTCGGAGTTCGTGGAAGCAAATTTTGGCAAGAGTTCACTTTGTTTCCCTTTGTAAGTCAGTATAGTATTGCTTTCGCCTTTTTAATAGGGCCGTGTTACAAAACAGCTACCAAATCGATTTTATGGTTTCTTAATTGAGAAATAAAAAGAAAGAAAGCTATTTTGGCGGAGTTTTAAGGTCCATATTTTTTCAAGGTAACAGATAGGAGCAGGCTACTACTATATGCAGCCTGCAGGCATGTCACCATGCAAAGGTGATGAACGGAACAGAGTTCTGACGTAGAAGTCAAACTGCATGGATTGATTTAACGATTGATTTGTTGGTTGATTAAGTGATTGATTTACTGTAGTAGCAGCCCCTACGACAACAACAACCCCTTCTCCTCATGCAATCAACAGCGAACAGGACGGGGTTATGTACCGCCTCAACAACAGAGAGGGGAAGGCTTGCATTCTGATCTACACAGACGCCATTATACACTTTTACTACATTTCGAATATTAACTCTGATGATGTAAGTAACTATTTCAGTACAAGTACTATTACAAGAATAGAATATTAAACAATAAAAAAACTAGCATAGCCTTGAAAAAATACTGTGCATAATAATATTATAAACATAATTATATTACATAGTTTATTTAAAATAGTGTTATATGGAGTCCAAAGAGCATTCAATGTAGGCCTAAGGCCAATTAGCCCTGCAATGATTGATTCCGTTTGGTGGAATTCGAACAAACTCAACGAAAATGCTTGCTGAAAACTCTGGTCGAAAAAGACGTACCAATTGGCCGAAGCTGTGATCGAGTGATTGATCCAAGAAGACATGGCAGGTGGCACCGCGAATTCAAACAATATGTTTGGAGGGAACACATTTCCCATAAATAGAACCCTAAGACACCTCATTTCTTGAACAATTAATTTTCGATTGCGCCTACAAATTTACAGTTATGCAACCTGCTCCATAACTATTTAAAAAAAGTATTTTTATTTTCAGTCGACAGCCGTGTACGTTCCAGACAAATACGAGGCCACAGGAGAATGTGACGAAGACAGTTCGAGGATCACAATTACCTTTGGTAATTTTGCTTGGACGACGTACTTCGCAAAAGTAAGTTTAACGTACCCTACAATTGTTCCAGTAATAAAATTTGGTTATGTGAACTCAGGAACTTATTATTTAAAAAAAAAAATGCCCCCTTATATTATTCTAAGCTACGCATGCGCAACCCAGCTCTAATGGCCTAATGTTCTCTAAGTTATTTATTTTAAAATAGGTACCGAATAATATTTTGTGTTTCAGACTCCAGGTGGTGACCATTGGTTCGTAGAAAATGTAAGAGTGGACGCTAAAGCCTCAGATAAGCATTTAGCCCATATTGACAGACAAGGTACTCAGTATACCGTACTACAACATTTTAATTAATATTTAGATTGTTAAGATTAGCCCTTCATAGTAGCTGAGCTTCTAAGTAATGCCTCATGGTCTTATAGTCTTAGTCTTAGTCTTATAACCCCTAATCTGTAGGTACCTCCTCGTGATGAAGGTGGAAGTGCGTATAGTGGCAAGTGAACAGATAGGGGACCGGGATAAGCGAAAAACACAGTATATTCAGTGTAGGGCCCTGTTTTGTCATGGGATTGGGAAACTGGATCAGAAGGTGGAGGAGCTCAATGATGAGTCAAAGGCATAAAGATGCAGAAGGCAACAGGGGACCATCGCAATAATACAATTCCTTAATCTAGTCATCATGACTATAATTGCTATGATAATGATGATAATCTTCGATAGAAGAAGAAGGAGATTATCCATATCCTATTCCATAAAGCAGGGCTACAGGGAAAGTATAATGAGACAATATAGCCAGTTGGGCTGTGATGGCAGGGGTAACGAAACCTCTTGAGAAGTGAGCAAAAATCTGAAATAAATCGTAAAACGGCTTATCAGCGAGTCCCTACCAGGTGTTATACACCAGACTAAGATGCACAGTGTAAAAATGAACATCTACAATACACAATTTTCAGTATCTATAATATAGGGGCGGTATAATCTGGTTTTTGAAATGTTGCAGCCACCGAAACGCTGCACTTCACCAAGTCCAAAAACCAGGGCATGCTGTTCCCGACCCCCATCGGCAAAGCCTACGACTGCGGGGAGGAGGTGTTTGTCATGTTGTACGATGGGGATGCCAAGGCCAAACTGCTGCTGAGGAAACTGGTCATGCAGCCTTTCATATTCAAGAAGGACGAATTCGGGCCAAGTAAGTACGAAAGTAGTTGTAGGGCCTACTGTCTGATCAGGAGCCCAAAATGCACATAATATTCAATTTAAAAACGACTAGCCTATTGTACCTAGCTATCAAGACCCCGATTTTCTGTATTTTTATAGTTAGGTGCCCATTCCATCGACCGGCTAGTACGGCTATTTATAAAAACGGTGACGTGGTAGCAGACATTCAAGACTTAGGCGGGGTTTTCATTGATCTCGCATTGCAGAATGCAAATGACATTAACGGAAATGTTTGTTTTTCTTTTTATAGAAATCTATTAAAATTTTTGTAATTAACATATCCCAAGAAGCAATTTTTTTAATTTTAGTTTGTTTGTTTGTGATTTTACTGTATGATCATTGATCAATTTTAACTATGAGGAAAACAAACATTTCATTTGCATTCTGCAATGCGAGATCGGTGGAATCGCCACCTAAGTCTTGAATGTCTGCTACCACGTCTCCGTTTTTGTAAATAGCCCTAGCCGGTCGGTGGAATGGGCGCCTTAGGGAATGAAGCCCTTCATTGATCAAACTCCCATCATTGCGGCATAAAAGCTGTTAATAATTTTTTTGGCCTACTATGTAATTTAGTATTAACGTATTCTGGGGGTTAAAATCGTAATATGTTTAATAACACTCTCCATTTTAAAATGGTCTTGTTTAGATTTGTAATCCCATGTTAACATTTAGAAATAATCGTCATAGTAGACCCGCTGAAAACAGAAAATGTAGGCTATTAAATCTTTGCAGAATAGTGTTTATGCAACCTTGCCAGTGTGGTATCAGATTTCTACAAACTGACGAGTGACGCCGCTCTTGAATAATTGTTACGTATTGTAGTTCACTTATGAATGTTTTAGGGAGATTCATCTACTTATTGAGATGGCGACCAATGTTCGACTTTCGGAAAATTTCTTCACAACTTTTCATTCATGACCCTCTGAGCCTAAAACCACCTTCCATTCAAAATGTTATATACTATATACTGTATATATATTTGTATATCGATTTTAGGAAACACTGTAACTTCCATAGGTATTATCCGATTTTGATGAAACATGGCAAAAAAATTGATCACACAAATGTCTTGATCGAGTTTGTTAACCAGCTAGATCCACTTTTTAGTTCAAAGATGGCGGCCGATTGAAACGTTATATAATTCATATCTCAGTTAATATTTGAATGAATTAAAATTTGACTGAAAGCCCGTTTACTATCTACGATAATGGTTATCAACACTTTTTACGGCAAATCAAAGATTTCAAGATAGCGTCCAGTCAAAGTAAAAATAATTTAATAAGTAAAAGTTCATTCGTCATTGTTTGGAACACAAAAGTGTTTTGTGTGTTGATGTTGTGGTCGGGAAAAATAATGAAGTATTTTTTATTTTTTATTAAATACATAGCGTAGGTAGCATTGAGGAAAACAGGGTCAGCGGAATCTCCCTACACCTGATCGGCCAGAGCCGAAAGGGATTTTTTTAAATACTGTATACGTACAACCTCTGCTATAGACAATGTTTTACTTAAACTTAAACTTACTTTAAACAAATTTCTAACGATTTATATATAGTGGTCGGAGGAGATTATCATCGGGTATGCCAAACAAACAAATCAAACAAAGATTGACATTGACCAATCGAAAGAAGACTAACTACTCCAGTGCCGGATTAACCCATGGGCACTTGGGGCACAGGCCCCCCGGCCCTCCCAGAAATGCCTAAAATACCGCCCCCCCCCCCCAGAATGAGATATTTTTAGATTAAAATAAAAAAAATTAGAAATTAAAAGTTTTAAAATTGGCGGGAAATAGTGTTATTTTTTTTCCTGCAATGCTGGTAGGTAGATTTATGAATTTTAGAGGAGGTTGCAACTTGCACCAGAGGCTGACGAAGCGACCTGCTGCCGCCTCCCTTTGGAAGGCAGTTATATTCTTTGCCTCTAAAATCTAAGTGTACAGCACTCAAAATGCGCAAAACCTCACTATTTCAGCCCTATTTTTCCAAACCTTTCTCCCGGGGGAGACCCCCGGGCCCCCCTTGTCCATAAATATATTGATTCTTTGTAATATGTGAGTAGGCTTTCTTGCTCTCAAAATGTGGAAAACCCCAATATTTCAGCCCTCTGTCTCCTGAGCAACTTTTATGACAATGTGTGCAGAGGCACCAAATTATACCACACCTTCGAAAACCTATCGTTACGCCACTGACAAGTACCTCCCCGTTTTATGAGGTCTGGGACCGCCTCGTCCGTCTCTGGTTTACACTCACGGCCCCCCCATGTCTTGTGCCCCCGGCCCCCCTAGGGGTTACTCCGGCACTGAACTACTCATTACGGACATCAGCTCAGCTATGACTACAGAAAAACTCTGCAGAATAATGATTATGCAATTATGTAGGAGCAGCATCAGTGTGTAGGCACAATTTTACGTTGCCGAGTGAAGTATTTTACATACAGCGTTCCATTGTTTCCCACAGGACACACATGTTCGCCTGGGGGTGGCAAGTCGTACAGGGACGAGACCGCGCCGGTGGCGGTGGGCAGTACATTCGCCGTAGTCACGATCCTCACGGTCATCGGCTACGGCGTCTACCGCTACATGAAGGTCAAGAAGGTGCAGTACGATACCATGGAGTAAGGTAGTCTACACAGTACACAGTTGTCAAGTCAGCGAGGGCCAGGTTATTATACGAAGGAAAGTTAGGGTGCGATCGGAGTGAGTGCCATAAAGAGGAACACCTAACAATCATGCTGCGACAACCATTAAAATTATAGGCACCGGCATAGTCAATTTAATAAATATCTATATCAACTGGAAGGTCGAAATTTGAGACTCGACACAAAAATACAAGTATTTCGCCGGGTCTGGGACTACCCAACACCAACCTTCACAGGTTGGGGAACAGTGCGGCTGCCGGGCTAGCAGCTGTCTATATCATCCCAAAGTGTGCAGTGTCACAGGAAGATTACTAGTCCTTACAATTAAACCCTGTCGTGCCGTGACTTTTTTTTTTCTATTTCGTTAACCACGACTAGTGTTGGTGCCATATAATGGTATTCAAAGCTACTAAGGTCCCACCATCGCTTGGAAAGTATCAATAATGAATACGGGATGGCACAGCCATCTGCCAATGCAAGGTGGTGCCGTGCAGTATTACCTGCCGAAGCTCTTCAAGCGGTGATGGGAGCAGCCCCAAGTTAAAATAGTGGCTGCTTTACTAAAAGCTTTGAATTCCCCGCTTGGTGGACGGCTTATGCGGACCACATTTCGAACACACCCTTAGTTTCATAGCTTGCGAATAAATGCGATTAGTAAGAAATTTTGCGTGAATGTTAATAAACTGAGTAGGAAATTATTGTTGATGATTTGACTGAAGTGTAATTAAGTAATACAGTAGGCTATGGTGTTAAGTTATTTTTCTTTACAAACTATTCAATGAGTTACCGTATATAGGAGCAAAAAAGAGATATACATGGTATGCTGTTTAATATTTTAGGTAGTGAGTTTATTATTTCTAGTCAGAATTTGTAAGCTTCTAGCGTGGCCCATGCGGTCTATTTCTTGTATTAAATTAACGACTTGACAAGTTTTTTAGTTAGGCTATCATTAAATTCTGTAGACTTTCTCGTTCATTTTGTACATATTAATATTGGTATTTCCATAAATTCGGGGCAACGTTATGAGCGGCATTGGAAGTGCGGTGTAGAAAGGTTGAAACTATCTCCAATAAGCCTGAAATGTAGAATAATATTGTACTTTACCAACTTTTATACAATTTCCGACGCTGATAAAGCTACTAGCAGCTGAGTTTGAGGTGAAATCAGTATAATTTATTGAGGAGTCATCAATTTAATTTTACTACAAATATCTTTGTTGTGCAATGTAGTGTATCATAGCCAGCCAATTTAAAAGTCAATTTCAATACAAATTCTTCCTATTTTTATTAATCATGTAGCCTCTAATATTAATATATACAGTATACTGCACTTACCTAGGCCTATACAGTAGGTACTCGTATGTGGCCTACCGTTGTAAATAGCCTGCATGTTAAAAAGTAAGGCACGGGAACATTGTATACTGTATATTATCGTGTCAATCCTACCACAGAGAGCTCATGTTGCGTATATTGTCTGCTGTAGGGCTGCTAGCAGCACCTTAATGACAATTTTCTTATTGTACCATATCGTATGGTATCTTACCGAAACCGGTTGCATGTAATAAAATTTATTGTGGATCAATTTTATACATCTACACTTCTACTCTACACGCCATGCGATCGGAGACGTGTCGTAACTGAACACGGGTACTAACCTACAGAGGCGACTGGAGAGGTCAATCGGATACATTCATTAAATTGTTTGTATGCGATTAACCTTAAAAAAAAAAAATCACAGCAGTGGAGCTTGGAATTATAACCCGTAAGCTACGAATCCGGTCCGGTATGTAGGTGCTCGTATAAATGCTGTGGTGGGCTGCGAAAGCTCAAATCCAGTACCTACCTTACATAATTTAATATGCAGGCTATAAGGTATAGTCATTTCCATGTAAGCATTCTTGTATAATTAGCAATAGGCTAAAATTTGCTTGTAATAAGAAAGTTAGGGGATGTTAGCATACGAATTGTTGTCAAATATTACCTACTAAACATGGATTGGATATGTATACATCTACGCCTACATCTGCAGCCACAGATATAAGAACCGGTCCGAGTTTACTCGAACATGCTTTCCAATTTATCAAAATTAGTAGATAGAGAAAATGAGTAATTTCATGGTAAATAATTTTCCTATGGTTTAATGCCCGATATCTCGGGGGGGGGGGGGGATGTCCACCTGACGTCACTGGATATGAAGTAAATTTAAGATAGGTCAGACCAACACATTACCACACAGTAATATTGGCATGGCATGCACGGGGGGGGGGGGGGGGGGTTGTCCACCTGAAGTCACTGGAGGTACGGTACCTATCAAGGGGCAAGCGACCCCACGCATTTCGTTAATATTAATAACGACTACAATATATGTGAATTTAAAAGAAATCATTGAAGCCATTTTTGGGAAATAATTTTTTTATACGTTTTTTTGGAGTTTTTTGAGAATAAAACCCCCCCCAAATTAAGTTAGCCCCAAATAAAAAAAATTCTTCCGACGTATGATTTTTGTGAACCTACATGCCGAATTTCATCAAGATCGACCGAGTAGTTTGCCCGGAAATCGACGCACAGACAGACAGAACGACAGACAGAACGACAGACAGACAGACAGACATTTCGTAAAAACCACTTTTTTGGGTTCCTGGGACCTCAAAACGTGTAAATCCGTTGAAATGTCGGAATCGAAAATTTCGACCGTCACAAAGCTTTCCTTATACTACGTATAAATTGGAAAGCAAAAAGGTTTCCATACTTTTCCTGTGTAAGGCCAGACCGGAGGATTGTGGCCTTGGCCGTTGAGCGTTGAATACATAGAAATACGATAATCGTATAATAGAACTGGAGTGGCGGGAGTCATAATATGCCTTACGAGGCACCCGTTAACCATAAGCCAACTATCAGAGATAAGTACCAACGCAAAAAATATCAAAGTCTTACACATTGCAGCATAGCAAAGCGGATACCTGGACCCGGCCAAAAACTCTGTAGTTTAGTAGTTAGCTTGTGCTGGCTATTTCCCCTCCGAATTGCGTACTTATCTTGTGCAAGCTACACTAGCAGCCATATTGATAACGGTCTCCAGCCACGGGATCGTTGAATATCCATTTTATAAACAAAGCCCCGCGTCTCGTACCTGTCCCGTATTTGACTTGTATTATTTCAAATAATTGCAGTTTTACCTATTTCTGGCGCTTTACTGTCAAATTAAGTGTTGAGCTTCTGACTAAAGTGCATTCCATTACAAAAGTTCGAGGTTTTTCTTCCCTGTGGGGCACGTAAAAATGTTCTAAGAGGTATGTTTTTAATTGCTTCATGCACAAATTTTAGAACTAATGTAATTGTAATTTTTGGTTTTGGTTTTTGTTCAATAGTGTAAGCATGTCTACGCGTATACTATACCCTTCTATCGATTTTTACTATACCACTGCGGTTTAAAACATATATTACGAACCCTCTGCAAAGGCATTTCCAGGCCAGTCACGTGACCCCCTCCGGTTTGGCCTTAATGCGTGTGAAAACAGGCCAATTCCTTAAGTTAGATTTAAGAAGTAAGATTCCGCGGTTGGCGGGTAAAGAGCAGGATGAGGTTGCGTTTGCCACTCCAACAACCTTTTAAAGGTACCTACGTTAAAGATGCGTCATTGTAAATTAGTGTTATCTTAAAGATAAACTTACCAATAATTGTGTCGATATACTTGTATTTCTTCGGCGCTTCTTCGCTATTTATGATTGAAACTGTTACAAGAATAGGTACACAATATTTAAAATTTTAGATAGTTCTTTGGAATTTTAATGCATCCATTTCAGACCACAATAATCTAACACAACCAATAGACTTGTCATTCATTTGTCCAGGAACGGATATAATTCATTTCATTTTGTATGAAATATTAAGCACAGTACTTAACAGGGTTGCCTGGTATGGCATGGTATGGTGTGGGTCAATTTTTAAAATAACACTAAGGAACGTGCGTCGCACGCGCCCCTAATAAAGCATTGTATAACTTGGTTGAAAACGTAAGCTAAGCATATCATTCGTTGTGGTGTCGAATTAACAATTGTCTTCCACTTAATAGCAAGAATATTTGGGGATAGAAGCTCAAAGGTTAGCTATAGGAAACATATTAAATTAAAATTTGTACCTACTGAAAAGGGTAGCTTACAGGCCTGCCCTCTCAGTGGCGTATTCAGACCCTGTCAATGCATGATATCATAATCTGTAATCAATTAGCTGCAGTCAAAGTCAAATGTAGTCTAGTGTGAACCTCCTCCACTCTTTCCAATTCTGACTACATGCTCGAGATGCAACATCCTGCTGTGCCTTTTTCTTGGTCTTTCTTGCCTTCCGGATACTTGCTCCCTCACCGGCTGCTATCCATTCTCACCATGTGCCCGAAGTATTGACATACAATTGCCGCTATGACATACCTACCGTATCCAGTATTCTATCTCGTATTTGGAATCGATTTCGAGTGGCATCGATTCATTGAACTTACAATTTTGTAGACCGAAGAAAAATCTTCTTTTAAAAACTTTTCCTCCTTGCCCTGGTGAATACGCAGATTGATTGTAAACAACACACCTTGGCTACAGGGCAACAGGTTAACATTAGATGTCACATCATTTGCTTCAAACTAATCGTTAAAGAGACGAGAGACACTGGCTGAAGGCTTCTTCAAGGTAAATTAATTCGTCGAGTGACCAGTAATTAAAGCTCTTCTTCACAAACCGAGTCTTCTAACTATCCTATTAGCAAAGAATATCGGATCAAATCTTAGCTTGTTCCATAATAAAAGCTCAAAGGGTCAATGGGGGAATCTATCCCAATTCTGAGTAAAATCATATATTTTAATCCGCTTTGACGCTCGTATCGAAATCGAATCTGTACCCGATTCCAAAATCAATTAATTAATTGGTTGGAGTCGGACGTCCCTAAGACCTACCAAAGCATAGGCAGCACCTGTCATAGACAAAGTGTAGATAAGTGTATATTTATTGATTAATTAAATTCTCTTTAGCTTTCCTTTGAACCTATAATCCCAAATTAGTAAATGAACTAAGTTTAATTATTGCATGCGATTAATGTATGATAAATGTTTTATCAATTTCTTTCAAACTTGTAGAAATAGACTAATTTTATTAATTTACCATCACCGTAATATTTTACAATATTATAAACATAGCAATAATAAAACTACAATTTATGTTATAGGCTAATAGTCCATTATTTCCAAGTTATTGGGGCAAGTTATTTTAAACAACTATATTATTTTATTGTGGTAATTTATTGAATTTATTAATTTTAATTGGGTATTCCCAAAGTGTCATAAATTAGCATATCTATTGCCCTAACGACGATTAACAGGCTAAAATTCTAAAATTTTAGATGCCTGGCTTGTATATATAGGAGGTAATGTACGTATTGAAAACATTCAAACAATATTTAAAGTATAATAGATGTTAAATCCTATAATATTGAGAATGATGCATAATAAACAGTATATTTACGATATATAAAGAATTATTCAGAAATATTCTTGGAGCTATGTTCTAATATTATCCAAATCGAAACTATCCTATATTTATTGGTGAGTTTTGATTGGACTAAAACGTTATTCGCTATTTTAGGTTATTCTTAATTCTTACTAACTTTGCCAAATAAATGGATTTATATTATTTAAAATTTATTGAAATATATAGATATGAGCTACGGCATTGAATTGAAATTATTGTGCATACATACTATAGATATAGTACATATAAAAACCACTAATGGTTGTTAGTTGCAGGGCAAACAACCCAGCATTAATAATTGCCTATATTAATAGAGATGGTGTCAATCTCCCAAGTACACGGTACACATTACCATTGAATTTATTGTGAGTTAAGTAGATTCATTCATATTACCAATTTTCCTTTCCACTTAAATGTATAGTGTAAATATACATTTTACTAGCCTTGTAAAGTGTATCTATTGAATTCTATGCTACGCTATAAATTAATTTTCTGTGTAGAATTATACTGGTATTGTACGATGTAAAATGCGTGCATCGAAAGTTGATATTATTATTTTATTCTATATGCATGTTACTAATAACAATAAGATATATTATAAATTCAATGTGCGTTTCATTAAATACATAACTCGACTTCTTTACTTATCGTCCTTTCCAACGCTCAGACCATAAGTTAAGCACTGTTGGACCTGCCTTATAGAGAAAGGTTGAAGGATACTTGCTTTGGAATAAATGCAGCGTTTCATGGCTTTTATTTCCTGGGCAAACATTATATCCCATTTGTTGCAGCGGTAATGTCCAGAACAAGCTCCATATAGCACAAGTCAAATATTCAATGCAATGGGCTAGCATGGCACTAGTCGATGCCTAATTCAGTCAGTCGGTTTTTTCTGAATCTGTCAGGACTAGTCTATATTTATCATAGTGAGATTCTTCAAAGTGACTTCGTGGAACTTCATCATACTTAAAATTGTAGAAAGAATATTGTTACCTAATACATTTTATTGTGGATCAGTTGCGTGTTATTCTTTCTACAATTTTTACTAGTCTATTCATTACACATTTGTTACGGATTTGAATATTGGCGGGACAGCGCCACTAGCGCCAGTGGAACAACATGGCGGATGTTCAAGAATAGAAGTATATAAAAATGATTTGAAGATTTCCTTTATTCAACCTGCCTTAATATATTTTTGTATACTTCTATTCTTGAACATCCGCCATGTTGTTCCTCTGGCGCTAGCGGCGCTGTCCCGCCAATATTCAAATCCGTAACAATATTGTAGGTAATTTCCAATTCAATTGTAAAATAAGTTGACGTAACCATTTACTTGCTGTACCATCCCTTGATCACAAATTAAGTGTTAAAGTTATACGACTGCTAAGTGCTGGGTCTCTTCCAATCAGGAGCAAGCTGCTACTAATTGATTGCATCATACTATATATAACTAAACTTACCGTACTTTATGCTGCGCTGATCGCTTATTATAAATATTTTGTAAACTGTACAATCTACACTCATTGTTTGTTTACTTGTGAAACGATAAATCAATAGATATTATACAGTATAAAATTGTAATTAATCAATTGGACAACATTCTGATGCATATAATACAATATTAAATTCAATTGTACAGGACTGCTGTATTCACTACAGGCTTATTACAAATACAGAAGAAACTTATTGAGCATGCTGATAGTAATCTGCCTTTTTTACTAAGTTTAAGCTGATTGGGGCGCCTAAAGCCAAAAGGAACAAAATTAGAGGATATAGAAAAATCTGGACTTGGCGGGATTCGAACCCACGATCTACACCTAACCGGGGCGTCAGCTTAACTGCTGGACCACACGGCCCGGCAGTCCCTCTACATCAAGTCAAGACATGTAGCGTAGTGGTACGGACTCTGACTTTCACCCGAAAGGTTGTTGGCTCGAGTCCCACACCAAATAGTTTTTTGGCAAAGCAACCTGTCCATTTTCGTTACTCAATTTAACACGCAAACCGCAAAGCCCCCCTCTCCCCCCCCCCCAAAGGAGCTGGGGGGGGGGCAAGATCCCCGCCAACTTTACGCCCCTGCATATACTTACATACGTCCGTAGGTGGAAAAAAAATACCAACTGAATGAATTTGAACCACTCTGTACGACCGAATACTGAATATCTTCGAGTTTTTTTTATTATTTTTTTTAGATGTATGAGTTAGCTTTATAAATAATTTAATTAAATAATGACTTTTTTGATTTATTACTAAGCGCAACTCAGCGGAGTTAGGGCTCTCTTTCACTCAAGTAGGAAGGCCCGGGACCACCTGCTTTACATGCCCTCCGACGCATGGCCAGAAAATGTAACAAGTGTGGGACTTGAACGAACCACCTTTCGGGTGAAAGTCGGAGTCCGTACCACTACTCTACAGGTCCTGACTTTATGACCATGTTAAAATGATGGTCTTAATAATTCCCCATGCTAATTATTGTTTAGCTTTGGTGCAGATGCATCATTTAGGGCGGATCCCGCCATCCTGTAAAAAGTCCCGGTAAGAAACATCATCCAAACATTCGCAGATGGTGGCGCCTTACCGATACTTTCCAAGCGTTGGTGGTCCCGACTTGATTAACCGCCAACGGGCAGTAAAACAATTAAAACTAAAAATGATTGTAGAAATTGTTGGCATTACGAAAAGTCTAACCCTTACACTCGGACTGGTTACTTTCACAGGCTTCAACGACACAGTCCACAATATACAAATGTATAAGTTCAGTAAGAAGGCACTACCTGACGTCGGAGCGGGCACGTGCCGCCTCACGAGTGCGTGGCCGTGTGACTGGCCGGGAGGTAGGGGTGGAACCGCTCGGACTTGACGGGGCCGAAGGTGCGCTGCGAGTACGGGTTGCTGTACAGTGGCCTTCCCGTCTCGAACGTCATGAGCTTGTTCAGATCGCCATACAGCCGGCCGCCCGGGCAGCACTTGGGGTCACTGAGATCGAGGCCCACCGGGGACGGTAACATGTCTGCGCACTGCAGTACGCCATCTCTGCAAAGAAATATTATAAGAAAATTTTAAACTGGTTGAGATCACCCAAGGCTCGCTGAAAGTCGAGGACACCGAAATTTAACCCTAGGACAATATTATTGCTTTCCTATTTAAACGTTAGTGTAAGGACAGCTTTGTGATCGTCACAATGTTCTACTTCGAGATTTCAGTAGATTTCCATGTTTTGGTTTTTACGCAATATCTGCCTGTCTGCCTGCCTGTTTGTCATAATGTCTGTCTGTCTGTCAGTCCGCAAATTTGTGCAAACTACTCGGTGGATTTTATTGGAATTTGAAATGAAATTAAATTAAATGAAAAACGTATTTATGTTTATGCGAGCTTCAGCCCAGGAGGGCTACTTTGGCATGTAGGCTTACAAAAAAAATTTTCCCTTGTTTTCCTGTCTCGGTTTATACCCCTACTACTTGATAAATAGGAAAGCATGTTGATAAGGGTTCACTTGTACCGGTTCTTAACCATGTAATTTATCATTATAATCTATCTCGGTATACTAAGTATATAAACAGGAAAGCATGTGCGGGTTAATAATACCCTTATATATTATGCATTTTTTAAAGTAGTCTCCTACAACATAGGCTACGGGTAAATGAAGCAATATTTGAATAACTTACTTAGTTATTTAAATGAATACAATAACAAGTATTAAATTTTTGGCTGCCAATTTCCTACGGGTCGACACTCTTAATAATAATATCAACTTAAATTATGATGATCATGAATTTCTATTGGGCTGCATTTTGACATCGCTGAAGGAATTTTTAAAAGCCAGTCACAGTTAAGCTTTCGGCTTATTACTGATAGGTTGATAGGGGTACTACATCCCGTATGGTATGCCGTGCAGTAGCCTATTTTTACTTGGATTTAACTTTGCCAAACTCGGTTATTGGCTTACTTATTGCATACAATGTAAAGGAACTTTTCATCTGATTTGTGGTAAGCTTGTCTCAACAAATTTGGGTACGAATCGCACAGAAACGAAGATATTTTGTATTGTACAAGAAATCCGAGTGTAGCATCAGGCGAGGGTTAGGTATCGGATATTGGCGTCTGAAGCGCTCGGGTTGCCTAGCAACACGTCTCGTATTTCGTCCTCAAATTATGCTGGAGCTGGAGCTGGAGCATTAATCTTGCCTGGCTGGGAAACCCGACCTCCCCCTCCCCTCCCCCTCCCCGGCCCTTCATTCACCCTGCCATTGTCCCCCTCCCCTGCCCGTTGTTACATTTGCACCTGATTTCAGCGACTGTGTATATACTGACAATGACATTATACAGGTTTTATTGGGTTGGGTACGAGTCTAACTAGAGGTAAGAGGCAACAGCGATACAATACAATACACTACAATATATATATTTCCTTTAAATTATACAATACATGTAAAGTATAAAATAAAATCGTCAGAGTATCGTCAAAATCAGGTAGTGCTGTTATTGCCATTGCGCTAGTGCCTCAGTGACAGTCAGTGTCAAAAGCTTTCTCTAAGAGATGGTTTCTAAGCAAGTTAGGGAACTTAGAAGCATTTCTCGCCGCTCTCAGTTCAATCGGGAGTTTGCGTGCGTGGCGCTGGCCTTACAAGGTCTTACCGTTGCCTCGTGTTGTAGTTGTGAGTGTCCCCGTTTTTGCTTTCCAATTTATACGTAGTATAAGGAAAGCTTTGTGACGGTCCAAATTTTCGATTCCGAGATTTCACGGAATTACACGTTTTGAGGTCCCAGTAACCCAAAAAAGTGTTTTTTACGAAATGTCTGTCTGTCTGTCTGTCTGTCAGACTGTCGCTCTGTCTGTCTGTTCATCGATTTCCGGGCAAACTACTCAGTCGATTATGATGAAATTCGGCATCAGGTTCACAAAAATCATACCTCGGGATATTTTTTTTTATTTTGGGTTAACTATATTTTTTATCCTCAAAAAACTCCATGTCCATGTTCCCTACGGAGGTCCCTCCCCAGGCCAATATGTCGTAGTTTATATGGCTCATTACAAGTGAGTGGTAGTTACCACCGGAGGACACACATCGCTAGGCCGCCTGACTACTAAGAGGCCACTATTTAGTTTTTGCTTTCCAATTTATACGTAGTATAAGGAAAGCTTTGTGACGGTCGAAATTTTCGATTCCGAGATTTCAATGGATTTACATGTTTTAAGGTCCCAGGAACCCAAAAAAGTGGTTTTTACGAAATGTCTGTCTGTCTGTCTGTCTTCAGGCTCATAACCGGCCACGACTACCTGCAGGCGCATCTACACCGCATAGGCCTGGCTGACAACGACACCTGTCCACTCTGCTCACAGGCCGCTCAGACAGCTGCCCATCTACATAGATGTCCAGCTCTCGATTCCCTTCCTGAAAATCTTACAACGCGATATTGGGAGACTCGACGTCGAATGGCTCACCTGCCACAGACGGGCGTTGGCTAAAGCATGTCTGTCTGTCTGTGTGTCCGTCTGTTCGTTGATTTCCGGGCTAACTACTCTGTCGATTTTGATGAAATTCGGCATGTAGGTTCACAAAAATCATACCTCGAGACCATTTTTTTTATTTGGGGCTCACTCAGTTTGGGGGGTTTTATTCTCAGAAAACTCCAAAAAAACGTCTAAAAAAATTATTTCCCAAAAACGGCTCCAACGATTTCTTTTAAATTTCACATATATTGCAGTTGTTATTAATGTTGATAAAATGCGAGGGGTCGCTTGCCCCTTGATAGTTTGCTTCGGGGGGTAAAAAAATAAAAATATACACGTACATTTTAATGAAAAATTACTAAAAAATAATTTTTCTGCGAAACCTTTCTATCGATGATTTCTACCTTCAGGTATGTTTTAGGTGATAAATTGAGTAACGAAACCGGATAGGTTGCTTTCCCAAAAAATATTTGGCTTTGCATTCACAAAAAGTTATTTTTTGAAAAAATGTTAGAAAATTCGCGCTCAAATGCATTGTGTGCCCTGCAATTATTGGTGTGTGGTAATTAATGTGTTGGTCGGACCTTTCTAGAATTTATCTCACTTCCAGTGACGTCAGGTGGACAACCCCCCCCCCCCCGAAATAACGGAAATTTAACCACTGGAAAATTATTTACCATGAAATTACTCATATTCTCTATCTACTAATGTGCCTCAAATGGCCTACCAGCCAAGGAAGGGCGTTGACTGAAGAAGAAGAAGAAGATCTACTAATGTTGATAAATTGGAAAGCATGATCGAGTAAACTCGGACCGGTTCTTTTTAATAGCTCAGCCACGTGTTTATTCCAGTTTAAGTCTTTGTCAACTTGCATTCCTAAGAATCTGACGCTGTCGGTTGCAGTTACTGCGGTTGTCCTGCTATGCATGGGTCAAGCTCAGGTTGGGTGTTTGAGAACACTGTTAGTTGCGTTTTTGTTTCATTTAGCAAGAGCCCATGCGTGGCAAATTCGAGTCTTATGTCATCTAGCTTTTTAGTGCACTTTATCGCAGTTTCTTCTATTGAAGGACCAGTTCTGATGTTGTTTGTGGCTACTTCTGATTTGTAATCCTCTGTCTGATCTTCCACTTCTGGATTTTGCTCTTGGATTTCTACGTATTGTTTTCGGTCAGATAAGGAAGCTTGCGATCCAGTTTAATGCTTCTCCTCTTATACCGTAGCACACTAGCTTTTCCAGTAGTAGTTTATGCTGTACGCAGTCGAATGCGGCTGTGAGATCTAGATAAGCGCCTACTGTGATGAGCTTTTCGACTTTGTTTTTCAATATGTGCTCGAGTGCTTTGATGACTTACTAAGTCACTGAAGTCCTTTTTGACGGGTGCCTACATATACCAGAGCTTTAATCGATACCGAGCTTGTGAATATTTATTATTGAAAGTTACCAGTGCACCGGCATGCCGGGTTTGGCTATGGGGCCAGGAGGGTTGCCTACAAAAAGCCGCAAAATATAAAATTACAATACATTAAAAAAAAAAACTAAAAGTAATAAACTTTCAAATTTCAGGTCCATATAAACCAATCGTTCGTTTCTTATTAAATTAGTGGATGCTTTGTTTCTTTCCCCATTATTTTGAAAGTAAAATGGTTCCTGTTGTAAAATATAAGTACGGTACATTTGACAAATTTTAGAAATAAATATAGTATATAGTATTTCGGTGCAAAATATAGTACAATGTAGTGTACATTATGTAGACTATATACTAATTATAGTACGGTTGGCAACCCTAGTATAGATGGGTAGGTAGCCTAACGAGAGGACGGGAGCGTTCCGCCCGGGGTGCCACAAGTGCTTAGGGCCAGGGGCGCCCAATCGGGCATAAATGGTCGACATGCATCAACAAAATTAAGATATAAAATTAATAAATTTAAAAAAAAAATGCAGCCTACTGTCATTATTTGTATTTCATTGTGGAATGGTTTATATAGCCTATAGCCTAGGCAGCAGCCAACCTGTAATAACGCTGCTTCATAAAGTTGTTGAGAATTTGTCCAACGTTGCCACATGCGAGAGGTCTTTGTGAGAGGTCGTTCTCTAAATGAAAATTAATTTCAAAAACTGTTTACGAACTATAATGTCCCAAGACCACTGTAAGCCCCGCGAGTTCTTGAGTTGCAATCTATTGATTGGTTTGCAGCGAATGTTGTAGTCTTCTTCTCCACTCTTGACTGTCTTGTGTGGTCCTTTTTATTCCTTTGTAGCCATTGTAGGTGTCACACCCTAGGTCCTTTGTAGCAACTCACTATTTTTGACCTTTTTATTAAAAACTTTTCCCCCAAGGGAGATCCGCTCAAAAAGTATAGGAACATTTGATCTACTCTACGTCATTTCATGTTAGAGTATTGGACGTATGTACGTAGGTACTAAAAATGTATATATATATAAAATGGCATATATAGGCTGGCTGTGAAAAGAAACTGTGTGTTATTATGCATGTCTGATTCTGGTTATACTGTTATAGACCTAGAGTTATATATACGCACAACAGTGGCATTAGGTTTTAGGATTTTGTTTGAGCAGCGCAATATGACACTGCTGACTTATAACTGGATTAAAAATACTCCTTATGACACCGTACACCATGCGACACACATAAATCACAATATTGCACGTCGCATCGGACCACCAGGCATCAGATTCACAGAACTAACTTATTTCGTCTGTGCTACGCTGGTGGTCCACAGGGCGCAACTATGTCCACTCTGGGAGTTTATATTAAGAAAGTGACAGGCTCATACAGGAACCAACCGTAGCTAAAACCTGCCCTGGGACACAGGGCCTATACGTCTATGTACATATATACAGTATATATAAAGTATACAGTACAAAAGGTACCTAAGAAAATGTCAACAACTCACCCTCTACCCGCACTGGGCCTATCCCGTTGTCTCCTATTCTTGAACCAGTTGCTGACCTGCGTCAGCGACAGCCCCGTGCGTTTTGACAGCTCCTTCTTATCGTCCGGCGTGGGGTACTTGTTGCTGCTGAAGTAGAATTCCTTTAGCGCCATACGCGCCTTCTCCTTGAAACAGTACACCGTCTCCTCCCCGTCCCAGATCGTCTTCGGTAGCGGGTACTTCTTCCGCAGCCGGTACTTGTCCACAGCACCCAGCTTCCTTCCGCGGATCTTCTCGTGCTCTTCGTAGTGCGCCTGGTACCACATGCTCTGCAGCTGTGCGTGGTGTCGCACGTCGAACGTGTTCTGCTCGAGCAATTTGTACAGATGCCGGTAGTCTTTGGAGAAGAAGGCCACAACAGCCATGGATTTGAGGAGGGACTCGGTGGGGACGGTCCGCATGACTTGCGGGATGTTCTGGAGGAACCTTCGGAGTTTCTCGAACTCCTTGGCCTGCTGCAGGGCTTCAACGATGCAGTCGACCTGTTCGGGGGCGAAAAGAAACTTGGGTTTGGTTGTAGGGGAGTAGGAGGTATACTGCTGGCTGGCAGGCGAGGAACTGTTGTGGTGGGGGTACCATACGGGCGCGCGGGAGATCTGCTGCCGTGGTGAGGGCTGCAAGTCAATGTCCAGCATGTCTTCGTCCATGGTTACGAGCACATAGTGTCACCAGGGGTTTTTGGATGGGGAAGCAGTGCAAGTGCTGAAGAAATGTAACCTAATGTGTGCAAAGAGTCGGAATTTCTGCACCAAAGTCACACACTCACAGCTGAGGCACAAAACATGTTGACTTGATAAATAAAGAAAGTATTAGTAGCCAAGTTGAGTCTGTATTGACCAAGCGAAGTTCACCTTTCCTTAAATTTTAAAATAATTCCGCTAGTTATCATGAGGAAACCGGAAAGAGTTGGGCAACTTTGTTGGTAGAGAAAATATTTCGCCACAATAACATGTGGAGGTGGAGTAAGATAAGATATAACCTAAAACAAGTCGGTTTTTTTAATAAAATAAAATTTCACATGAAATATCGATTAACGATTGCCAGTTTTTAATAGAAATGTTCCTCTACATTTTGATATGTGAGGTATTATGTATCACTATTAACAATTAACACAGATTGACCACCATTTTTGAACTTCTTCCTTCTCTGACCATTGGCGTAAATTCCAACAATTTCTAGAGGGGGCTTTAGGACCCCAACACTTTGATCCCCCGGAGAAAAAAAAAAGATAATTAGGCCCAAATTAGTGAGGTTTTACGCATTTTGCAAGCAGTACAGTTGAGAGTTTACCGACGAATAAACCTACCACTGAGGGGGGCCCGAAGAAAAAGTTTGAAAAAATAGGTCTGAAATATTGGGGTTTTAAGTAATGTATTTTCGTGAAAGTACTTGGTCAATATGTTTTTTCCATGATGTCTTTCATGTAAAACAAAGAATACCAAGAATTAATTTCCCTTTCGTTGTAGTGGATACTATGCCTTTCGCCTCCATAACGTCTTTGTCACCAGAAATCCTGGGGGGGGGGGGGTATACTTGGACAGACTACATAGGTAATAGGTTGTAAATTGTAATACGTAATGAGAATCAGACAAATTACCTAGGTACTTAGAGAAAGGGAAGATATAAATTTAAGTAGGTACACTGAAGCCTTCAGGTACCTAGAGGATGGCAGGGGATATGTAATTACGTAGAGACTGTTCGCTGGTGTCTGCAGACTGAGCTTGGTTACTAGCTTCCCAATAGGCTACACACCTGACACCACTCTCAGTAGTTTCTCCACAGTCCACAACAGAGGGTAACTCGAGCGACACGTAGGCTACACACACACGCTGTGCACAGAAGAGTCCCGAAGAGATGACCACCCACGGTAAATAGCACGTAAAGACACGCAGGCTGTCGGCAACAGACTGAGCAAGGCGACAGGCTGGGGACGTAAGCGCAACAAGCCTAGGCCCGGACCTACAATTTTGTATACACGCCTACTGTTACTTATGCTGGCTGTATAGATCTTCACGACCACCCACCTACAGCTGAAATGATAGCAGGGGCGTAGTCAGTATAGTTTGTAATACACCTTTAAAGCCCCATTGGAATCATTTTGACTCAATTTAAATGTCACTGCAAGTATTGATTGTATGCTTACACAGTACAATCTGTGGGACAAAAGAATTGTTTAATTTTAACTAAAACGTAGAGACTTATTTTGAGAAGGCTCGGACCCGAATTTAAGGTAACGCCTGTTGCATTATGTCTGCAATGGGAAGCTTGCCTCACCTTGTCCATTTTCACTTGTAGCCGATGTAGGTTGACATCGAGTACCAGTTTGGCCAAAGGAAATTTCAGACGGAAACAATGTCATGAAATCCGTCGGTATTGGGCCACGTTCAGTACTTCACAACAGGTAAGTTCGTAAAAACATTCAAATAATAATATTTTCCACCATGTGGGAGGCCATAGGGCCATGAGGAACATGTGACTTAAGTATATGAAGGAAAATATTGAAAATAAACGCAGCTTCCATGCCGTCCGTAACTGTGGCCAATCGGTATGAGTGACAGCTACACACTACATGTTAGCTGTTAGAGTAGCTTGCGGGCTAAAGCTCGCCTATAATAAATTTTATTTTATTTCCTCTACATATCACAATGTAGAGGAATATTTCTTCAATACCCAAGGCCGTAGCCAGGATTTTTTTCGGGGGGGGGGGGCTTACAAATTTCATTGGATATTACATAGAAGTTTTTATTTTTCCTCTCAAAATCCGATTCTATCTAGTATGAAGCCATTTCATTTCGGGGGGGGGGGGTGAACCCCAGGAACCCCCCCCCCTTGGCTACGGCCTTATCTATACCATACGAGACCGTAATGATAGTTCTGTAATAAACATTTTCTGCACAATACAGGCAGCATTCCTGTAGGTAGGGGTTTACCGTTTTAGCAATGTATGTTAGGTTTGGGCCTACATTTTGCTATTTCCCTGTAAGTTCTTCTTTTGATAAAAACCCAGCATTAACCTGCACTGTTACTCTGCACTGTTATTAAACACCAAATAAACTAATCTATATTTTCGCACATTAAACAATTTAACAAAAATCGGCCTAATATTTTAATGCTGGTCCGTAATAACCACCCGCGCTGTTGCAACAGACTGAGCATAGGCGACCTGTTGTGTTTTGGGGGAGGGGCGAGGAGTCCCGCCCCCCGTCCACCATTCGCCACATATCTCCACCCCTATCTGTCAGGGCCCAGGGGTTGTATTTCTGTAGCCGTTGCGTAACCATTTAAATGTTCAACAGCAAGAGTTGTCGGGCCAATCGCTGTAGCCAGTTGAAGGACGTCAGTTGTAAACACAGCACTTGCCACTGGATGGACCAACGTAAATTAAAATAAACAGCATTAGATAAATATTTGTAAGTCGTATCCAGATTTCCCCGTTGTTATGGCTAGCCTGTTCCAGACCATATGGATATACTGTAGTCTGTAGCTCATCTTCGTAGACGGCTCGAAACCTTTTGCGTTACGTCAATATATATATAAATATAAATAAGGAGCATGCACATGCAAAACGCGTTAACCAAAACGTAACTGTAAATGTGCAGGACAGGCAAAAACCTTTTAAAATGTAAATGCTTCTACTACATTGACGGATGTAATAGTTTCATTAATATTCTTTGATAATATAGGAATCAAATTTGATTATTTTTATTACATTTTTTTGTAGCAGTCAATCCGACGATTCCGGTGATACCACCAACTCAAAAATTACTTTTTTGTGACAAATCGCCTCTACAATGCTCCTCAAATAAGCTAGCCGGAACCTGGTCATGGCGAGGTTTTTGTTGATCCTCTAATTTCGGTTATAATGGTGGGTGCCTTCAACCGTCAGTCGATTTAATGACAAAATTGATAAATAAAGAAGCTAGTTTGACATCAAGAAACATTTTAATACAGGCATGAAAACAGCCACTTCACTCTGTTTTCTTGTTTTTTTTTTTTTTTTTTAAGCGAGTTACGCTGGCCCCAGAGCCCTTCTGCCGCTCCCCCTCACTCTGCAACACCTGCTGGGAAATGACGAGAAGGTAACCTCTCTCGTCATAAAATTTCTAATGTCAACCCCCCTCTTCGGAACACTCTGAGAAGGGTTGGGTTTGGCGCGATAACAACATGAGCGCGGAAGCCCAAAACGGGCAGAGCGCCTAGCATATTATAAAAAAAAAAAAAATACTGCCCTAAAGTCCCGTAAAAAAAAAAACAGAAGCGTCCACTTAAATCTTAATAATCAGTTTAAAATAATTTGTTGATGGCTAGATACGCTCCTGCTGGCAGATCAGTAAAAAAAAACTAGTAGAAGTTATGTTGCAGCAGCAGAGACATGTTGCGCCCATGTCGTGATTATGAGAAGCTCGGTGTCTATCTGACATAACGGTAAGTCAGCATTCCTTATTATTGCAGGCAGTAGGCACATACCAAAGCCCTGGTTCCCACATTCATACAAACGCTGACTCGACCATTTTAAATTGTGTTGTAAACATACTGTACTAATGTAATTTTTGGTTTCGGCGATCATATGTCAGGAAATTGTTTCCGTTGAATTTGATTGTCTTATTGCTTTCCTATAAGGAAAGCTTTGTGATGGTCGAAAATATGTTCAATTTCAGTGAATTCCGTTTGTCGATTTTTTAGTAAACTACGGTGGATTTGGACGAAATTTTGGCATGTAGATTGACAAAAATCATACCTCGAGAACATTTCGTTTATTTTGGATTACTCGATTTTAGGGCGGTTTTCCTTCAAAAAAAAAAATATTTCTGAAAAAAGGCTCCAACGATTGCTTTTAAATTTCCATAGTATGTTTTAGCCATTATTAATGCAAACAAAATCCAATAGGACACTTGCCCCTTGATAGCTTGCTACTGGCCCAATCTGGGAACAAAAAATTTTTCATTAAAAATGACTAAAAAACAATTTTTCTGTGGAACCTTTCTATCGATGCTTTCTTACTTTAGTTATATTTTATGTGTTAAATTAAGTAACATAACCGAACAGGTTGCTTTCCCAAACAAAGATTGGGTATTGAACCAAAATAATATTTGTTTGAAAAAATAATGGATAATTCACCATGCTCCAATACATCGTATTATCGTATCGTATTATATTGGTCTGCCCATTCTTATATTCAGCTGCTATAATGAAACATGTATATGTAATATTTCCATCGGTCTATCCAGTGCTTATTGATATTGGGAAACTCGAAATTTAAACCTAAACCGAAATTTAACCTTTTAGGACAATTGTTTACGGAGGAACAGGAGAAACTAATGCTGTACCTATCTTAATTATTGATATATATATATATTATATATATATGCTTTGGGGTTTCCCGATTGATTCAGCTAATAATAAACTGCAGAACAACTGGGGTCCCTTAATTTAAAAAAACTACATTGACCCTGCTTAACGAGAAAATCGTTACTACCTTCCTTACAAATATATCTATATTGCCATCTTGCCACCCCCCCCCCTCTGAAAAATATGGGAATTAGGCCCCTGCTACAGAGGTGCCAAGGCCGACTTGTAACGTGCTCAAGCAACCCCACCTTATTTCAAGAGCACAAGGGCGGATTTTAGGGGGGGGGGTCAGAGGGTCTCCGGACCGGCCCCCCAAAAAAAAAAAATAACTTACACTAGATAACAATGGGTTTACAGTGGGAATTAAAAATAATTATGTTTTTTAATGTTATAATCCACTGAACCTGACCGCTGCCCCCCCCCCTAAATTGGAGACCAAATCCGCCCTTGCAAGAGCAGGGGGCTGAGCACCCCATTAATGTCTTTCACTCTTTCAGACTAAGAGTAAATAATTGTCACCAAGACAGCCTATTACTGCTGTATAGGCTGTATAGGTACATTAAGACTGTCCCACAGCAAAATGATTTATGATGATGATGGTGTGTTCGATGTTTCGTTCAAAAATCGGCATGATTGATACCAACAAATTATTTAAATGAGTTAGTTTACAACTTACGTTCGTATGAAAACTTATGCTATAAGTATGCTATACGACACCGTATATTATGTAGGACAGACCCCAAAGCTCAAAAAAGGTTAATGTCCGAGCAACCTCTATTTTTTTAAGTAGGCTTATTGACTACGAGCAGATGGAAATAAAACGTCTGTTGGGACTCAAGTTAACTGTTAAATTCTATCAGAAAGTTAGTGAAGGAAGGCTACACATACAGGTAGGCCAGCAATCAAAAGTAGGCCTATAGGTAATTCCATAATTCCCATAGAAAACCATGTTGACAAATAAAATGACAACCAATGAATATAGGTATATTATATGGATGTCGCATGCAGGTTTCAAATTTAAAAGAATTTTTGGCTTTTGCAGAAACGATGTTACAAAAATGAAGAACAAGATGTTAAATATTCTCGGTTTGGGTAGGCTAATACAATATCTGATAAAACCACAATGTTCATAACAAATAATTCAATGCAAAAGAGGGTGAGATGCCATCAGAATTTCAACCCCTGGTGAGCAAAAACAGCCAACGAGGGAGGGACAATACCAGGGTGTACAATACCTGTTAGAACCGGGCCTCATCTCTTACAATGAACTATACATCTATTTGTTGCGGTGTTAATCGAGTTGCTGCAATCTCCACTATGAGTTTCCACCAAGCTTATAGCAAAGAGATTGTGATCAGGTATTGCTATTTACTTATAATATCTAGTTCAAATTATCAAATATGGAAGGAGGAGATGAAGGAAAGAAAATTGCTTTTATTTTCCATATTGGCGAATTTTGGGTCTATCGGCCCATAATAAATAATACAATCTCTATATTTAAACATGAATCCCTATTTCCCTTGGTCACGCCATCACGCGTGAACGGCTGGACCGATTTCACTATTTTGTTTTTGTTGTGTTTGTTATTGTCAGTAGAAGCATTGAATATATAATAAGTTAATAGTGTTATATATTCAATGGTAGAAGGTTCTCAAGACAGAAAAATTGAAAACATTGCGCGGAAAATTAGAAAATTCCGGGAATTGAAGTTGTGTCATGCGAGCCCCGAAGGGGCGATCTGCGTAATGCCCAATGGAAAACCAAGTTAATGCGAGGCCGCCCGCCGCAGGCGCAAGGGGGGCGGGGCCCCACTTGTTTTATATATTTTATATAAAATTACAAATTTAACTAGAAACCTATTGTAGATCACAGCACTTACAGCAGTGCCGGATTAACCCATGGGCACTTGGGGCACAGGCCCCCGCCCCCCCCCCCCCCGAGAATGAGATATTTTAATATTAAAATATAAACAAATTAGAAATTAAAAGTAAAAATAGAAAGTAAAACCCCACTATTTCAGCCCTATTTTGCGAACATTTTCTCCCGGGGTAGACCCCCCGCCCCGCTGTTCACAATTACATACATTAATTCCCTGTAATTTAGAAACCTTATTCCTCCTAAAATCCGTAGAATCCCAATACTTCAGACCTATTTTTCAAAAACTTTTACCCGAAGGTGACCTCAACTTTTATGAAAATGGGTGGAATTATACCACACCTTCGAAAGCCTATCGTTACGCCTCTGACAAGTGCCTCCCCCTTTTATGAGGTCTGGGACCGTCTCTGTCATATCTTGTGCTCCCCCCCCCCCAGGGGTTAATCCGGCACTGACTTACAGTAGAGCAAATACTTCTCTATACGTTTTGATACAGAATAATTAGAGGGCCGCCACACTGTTTCTGAAATCCTTCCTTCGAACACCTTCTCCCCACTATCTGCTATTTTTCAATATTTTTTGCACATCTCAAGCTATCAAAATGTAGTAAATCATAAACAAAAAATAACAAAAACATAGAGGCTTAGAAAAACTTGTTATAACAACCCTAATTATAGTAAAACCCAAATAATCGTTAAGAAATTAACTTTGTCTAAGAAACCCACTTGTGTTAATGTAGTATAAAACCCTGAGCGGTTTCGGCAAGAACTGCCTTCTACAGAGGGTAACCCACTAGCACAGTTATACCTTATCTGCGATTTGCATCTTCTCCTCGAGTTGAGCAAGTCTCAAATCGCAGATAAGGTGTAACTGTGCTAGTGGGTTTCCCTCTGTGGATGGCAGTTCTTGCCGAAAGCCCTCAGGGTTTTATACTAACACATGTGGGTTTCTTAGACAAAGTTAATTTCTTAACGATTATTTGGATTTTTCTAATTCGGGTTGTTATAACAAGTTTTCCTAAAACTCTAAGCTTATGTTATTTTGTTATTTTTTGTTTATTAAAATGAAATACCACGAAGTCACGAGTAATATAATTATTTCAGTCTAGAAAATCATTTATGTTATAAAGGGATGGGATGCTTTCTTCATCTCGACGATCGAAATTTCAATATTTCATGAGATATTAAACTATTAAATATTGACTTTTTTTCTATCACTATACTAACTAAGCCTTCCTAGCGGAGGTGTTGCTACAAAGCCCTCTTTTACAGTCATTGAGGAAGGCCCAGGACTGCCTGCCTTACATGCCTTTTGAAGCACGGCCAGATAGTTTATCAAGTGTGCGGGGTAAATGTCGGATGAAGAATGAAGAGTCCGTACCACTAAACTACCTGTCCTGATATTTGATTTTGTAAACCTGTAAGGAATTTCTCCTTACAATCGCCTCTTAATAACAAATAACATATAATTTTGTGTGAATGAGTTGGAGTGACACTAATTTGGTTCCAAGTATTGAGTTAGTCATCAAATTATTTGGTCATCCTCGCCTTTTAAAGCTCACAATAACATGATCCTCCACCGTCATTCAATTTCTAGCTAAATGTTATGAAAGTGTAAATATTTAATGTTCCAAAGTGGCAATATTTAAATGTTTCAACACTGTCTGACAAGGAATACAGAAGCATCACTAAATAAATCAACTAGGTGGCTAGGCTGACAATATTATTGTACAGTACTATATGTCGCTGATTTCTTTCTAGGAAAATAAGCCTAGCTCTCAATAGGCCTGACCATTATTAATATTAGTCACTTTGTAGTTATGGCCAGTGGCGTAACGATAGGTTTACGAGGTCAATCATCAATACCACCCCCTTTTCATAAAAATGTAGACAAAATGGGAAAGCCGTTCAAACTAATACTCATGTATGCTCACAGCTTTTAAATTAAGGACACATCACCGTAGTGTCCCTTGTACAAGGGTTCAGGAGGCCCCCTAATCGGTCTGAAATAATGGGGTTTTCCGCATTTTGATGAATATTGGCCGCATTTTAGAGAAACCATTGCTATCTGACTTCTACCCTTAAGTAGATTTCAACAAAAGGGTTTAGTTTTAGGTATTAGACAAGAAGTCCAGTACCATGTGCTACCAGTGCAGGGAGCTGCTCTACTGTATAGCTTGCTTGCTGTCGAGATCGCGCATTTAGGAGATGCTATTAAGAAGCTTATGGTGAAGTGGTGGACAATCACCCAAAACATTGATGTTACGTTAAAAAATTGTCTATTCAATACACAGGCCTGAATTATTCTCTAAATTTAGTTTAACTTGACAACTTTTATGGGTTGTTTACTTGTTTGTCAAATAACTTGAAATGCATATTAAACTCAATTATCGTTTACATTTTGAGGATCTCCTTACATTATACAATTCGAGTTACCTATATCTTCCGTGAAAATGAAATCATATAGTTCACTTTTGCCATTGAATAAAATATAACACACTAGTCAACTAGTGTTATATTGTATATTCGATGCCTTTACCCATTTACTATAAAGTGAAGAAAAATATTGACCTCAATTGCATGAAAATAGTACCTAGGCCTATCTAATTTTAGCCCACTCTATTGTGGCGTGAATTTTCGACCCCCCCCCCCTCTCTGTATCCGCCATTTTTTTGCACTAATAAGAACACTACAGAGTTTAATAACTCTAAATAAAGCTTCACAAAGAAAGCGGTTCCAGCAACAGTCAAACACAACACTCAACAGCGAAATCAAAGGCAGGTCCCAAAATCAAGAACAACAGGACAAAAGCTAAGCATAGTTGACTGGGTTGGCAAAGCAACTGTCAGCAGTGAGTGGCTTGAGTCGCTCAAGTATGTTGTGCTGACGTTAATCAAATTCCGGCGATACATTCTCACAAGCAGATACCTCTCCAACCCCGTCCACCCCTGGGAAAGGGGGGGGGGGGGGGTGTTGCGTGCCACCTGTGCAGGGCAGGATCGTAATCAGGGATGCTAAAATTCTTCTTCTTTGGGGACATATTATCCAGGCTAGCATTTCGTGTACCTTATGTAGTATACCCTGTACCCGCCACACTACTTCTACTGTGCATGAATCCGTATAAATCAGTTCCTCATCGGCCCATCTCGTTAGGAGGGCCCCCAGGGGGGGGGGGCTTCAGGCCCCCAAAACTTTGATTCATTAGGTACTCATTCACTTCTGAAGTCTGCCCAACAAATTATATGTCTTTATTATTATTTAAATTTTCTTTTTTTAATGTGTATGAAATACATTATGCACTAAACTATTCAAGCTCAGTAAAATAAAATAAAAAATTAAAATGAAAAGTTTTTTTTTTGAAATTTAAAAAAAAAGAATTGTTTTTAATCTCCTGATATTTTTTACAGTTCTGACACACTCAGCGACCTAGTCGTCTCATTCTCTATAATGCATGACGGCCAAATTGCTGAACCTGTTCTGAATGGTGGTACCAGGCGCAGAGAAAGGTAGGCCCGGAGGTTTCCCCTTGGAGAAAAAAAAATGATAAATGGGCCCAAATTAGTGAGGGTTTGCGCATGTTATACCCTAGAGAAGGGGGCCCGGGGGTCTCCCCCGGAGAAAAATTTGTGAGGTTTTATTATAGATGGAAGTAAGTAACTTGTTACCAGTTGTGTCGGACGTTTTTGAATTACAATAATTTCTAATTAAACAAAATGTCAAGTATCTCAAAAGGGGGGGGGGAGCTGGAGGGGCCGGAGAAACTGTTGGGGGGGGGGGGCAGGCCCCCTCGGGCCCCCCGTAGCGCCGCCACTGGAAGGAGGTGCAGCCAATAGTTACAGTACAGTAATACAGATGTGATTATTTACAGTTAGCAACTAACAACCTTAAGGCCAAAGAACAATGAAAGAGGCCGTACCATATATAATAACCACCCCACACTAAATTTGATCCACACAAAAAACATAAAATCATTGGCCATTTAGAGTCTACCCGGTATTAAGATAAATGGACGGAAACGGGAAACATTTTTCCATGTCTTCCTTTCTCTATAATTCCCCTCCTACTTGTAAAGGCTTTCTACAAAGTCAAATATGTATTCTGTACCTATATAATATGCTGTAATTTTTGTTATATGACAACATACGTTACACAATTTACAGTATGTTTGCAATTTAGGCTATACAGTAAACGAAAATAATTGAATATAATTATTATAGTTATGTGCGAATGCAGTATTATGCCATAAGTACATGTACTCCATGGCACTCGTGCTGATTAATTGATGGGAGTTTGGTCCGTTTGGGCAAACATTAGTTGTATAATATCAATAATAATATAGCACACTTTATTCCCTGCTATCAGCAAGGACGCTTGATAAGCACTGGTGACAATTATACAATACTGTATTAATTACTTATTACATGGTCAAATTTGATATGGGGCCTGAAATAGTAAACCCTGTAAGCAACGAAGGTCAATTGGCATAGGGACATCTCCAGCAGTCATTAAATGTAGCTACCCCTATTGTAAAGGGGCGCAATTTAGTGGTGTAATAAACTGGAAATCTCCAGGGGTGTTGTCAAGGGCCTAGTCTTCAGGGAGTCCACAGCAGCATATAAGTCGACGCATTTATTACAGTAAGATCAATGTTCGGATATTTTAGTCCCGGTACCTACCGCATACCTTTGCATTTCAATACCAATAATGTACGCCCACCTAATTCACTTTAGCTAACATTCGCTATAACATTAACTTTATCTTTTTTATCCTTTCTGATCACTAGCGGATCTAGAAATTTTTAGAGGGGGAGCTGAACTAGTGGATGGAAAGCCTATAGTTAGGGGGTCTATATATGACAGAGTGAAGACTTTTAGGGAGATTCATCTACCTATTGAGATGGCGACCAATGTTCGACTTTCGGAAAATTTCTTCACAAATTTTCATTTCATGACCCCCTGAGCCTAAAACCACCCTTCGTTCAAAATGTTATATTCTACATATATGTATGTATATCGATTTTAGGAAACACTCTAACTTCCGTAAATATTATTCGATTTTGATGAAACTTGGCACAAATATTGATCATACAAATGTCTTGATCGAATTCGTTAACCAGCTAGATCCACTCTTTAGTTACAAGATGGCGGCCGATTGAAACCTTATATAATTCATATCTCAGTTAATATTGAGAGAAGAATGAGGAATGAATTAAAATCTGACTGAAAGTCCGTATTATTATCTACGATAATGGTAATCACCACTTTTTACGACAAATCAACCATTTTAAGATGGCATCCAGTCAAAGTGAAAATAATTTGATAAATAAAAGTTCATAGTCGGCATTGTGGTTCGAAATTTGGAACACAAGAGTGTTTTGTGTGTTGATGTTGTGGTCGGAAAAATAATGTAGTATTTTTTATTTGTTATTACATACATAGCGTAGGTAGCGTAGAGGAAAAGCAGGGTCTGCGGAATCTCCCTACTCCTGATCGGCCAGTGCCGAAAGGGATTTTTTTATCTAGTGTAAGTTGAGGGTAAGAGAAGGGGGGGGGGGGGCTTTAGCCCCATTAGCCCACAGCTGGATCCGCTAGTGTTTCAAGTAAGCTATTGGTCTAAGGACCGGCATTAGTATTTTCTGGCCCCTTCGGTTAATCACATGTGACATATACATAATAATGATAGATCATTTAAACTGAATGACAATTTGTGTATGGGTTGCCTTTCAACAATACGTAGGCCTACCTACTGGATAGATTTAAAAGCAAAATAGTTTTTTGGTCAGCAGGTGCTTACAGGATTCCGTATTCGTGTGGTGAAGTTTGCATAGGAGGTAGGTACTAAAAAACACAGCTTGAAGTTGAAGACCAGAATAGAAGTAGTCCGGGAGCCAGGGGGGGTCTCACTTGACGAAGTTCCGGAGAAGGTTTGAGCTCATGAGGCGCTTAGGATGTGTCTCTAGTCTGTAAAAAACCTTTTCTTACGAGCCGGCTCTGGGGCTTTTGGGTGCTACAAATTTTTTAAAGTGCCTAATTTTTGGAAAAACTTGACGAACTGGTGGGTCAAAAATTTTCAAAGAAAACTACGCTGAACTATGTACAGTAGACGAAATCTTGAAATCAGAGGATTCCCAGGGGACTTTCACCTCAAAAGAAGCAATCCAAAAAGGGTGGGAACGGGAAAAATTTGACAAAGAGGTGGGCTTATAATTTCCTTATATATGATTCCCATCGTTCTCCTGAGCACAAAAACAAAAAATAAGAAGTTTCTGTTGGGACATTCATCCCTTAAGAAGGGGACAAATTTTCGTCAAATTAAACTTGACAAACGAGATTTTGAGAAATCTCAATTTGGAACAGAGCATAGTAGTTTCTAGTATGTCAAAACGTAATTATAAGAAAATTCCATTAGGGCTTTCAACCCTTAAGAAGCAATCCAAAAAAGGAGGGAACGGGAAAAATTTGTCGAAGAGGAGGGCTTATAATTTCCCCCTATCTGAAAACCATGTTTTACCCAAGTCTGAAAACTGAAAATAAGAATTTTTCGTTGGGGCTTTCATCCCTTAAGAGTGGTTCAAATTTTCGTCAAATTTTTCTTGACGAACGAGATAATGACATTTCTCAATTTTAAATAATACCTAGTAGTTTTTAGTATGTGAAAACGTAATTATCAGAAAATTCCGTTGGGGCTTTCACCCCTTAAGAAGCAAACCAAAAGGGGTGGGATCGGGAAAAATTTGACAAAGAGGTGGGCTTATAATTTCCCTATGTATGATTCTCACCGTTCTCCTGAGCACGAAAACGAAAAATAAGAAGTTTCTGTTGGGACATTCATCCCTTAAGAGGGGGATAAATTTTCGTCAAATTAAACTTGACGAACGAGATTTTGAGAAATCTGAATTTGGAACAATGCATAGTAGTTTCTAGTATGTCAAAACGTAATTATAAGAAAATTCCGTTGGGGCTTTCATCCCTTAAGAAGCAATCCAAAAAGGGAGGGAACGGGAAAAATTTGTCGAAGAGGAGGGTTTATAATTTCCCCTTATCTGAAAACCATAGTTCACCCAAATCTGAAAACTGAAAATAAGAATTTTTCGTTGGGGCTTTCATCCCTTAAGAGTGGTTCAAATTTTCGTCAAATTTTTCTTGACGAACGAGATAATGACATTTCTCAATTTTAAATAATACCTAGTAGTTTTTAGTATGTGAAAACGTAATTATCAGAAAATTCCGTTGGGGCTTTCACCCCTTAAGAATCAATCCAAAAGGGGTGGGACCGGGAAAAATTTGACGAAGAGGTGGGCTTATAATTTCCCTATATATGATTCCCACCGTTCTCCTGAGCTCGAAAAAGAAAAATAAGAAGTTTCTGTTGGGACATTCATCCCTTAAGAAGGGGACAAATTTTCGTCAAATTAAACTTGACGAACGAGACTTTGAGAAATCTGAATTTGGAACAATGCATAGTAGTTTCTAGTATGTCAAAACGTAATTATAAGAAAATTCCGTTGGGGCTTTCATCCCTTAAGAAGCAATCCAAAAAGGGAGGGAACGGGAAAAATTTGTCGAAGAGGTGGGCTAATAATTTCCCCTTATCTGAAAACCATGGTTCACCCAAGTCTGAAAACTGAAAATAAGAATTTTTCGTTGGGGCTTTCATCCCTTAAGACTGGTTCAAATTTTTGTATAATTTTACTTGACGAATGAGAGGATGACAAATATCAAATTGAAACTATGCGTAATAGTGTCTAGTATGTGTAAACTTAAATATAAGAAAATTCCGTTGGGGCTTTCACGCTTTAAGACGCTATTCATAAGGGATGTCATGGTGTGGTACCGGCCAGAGTATCGGTGATGAAGTAAAGGAAAGCACATGTGGGCGGGGCTATGTGTCAGCAATATAACCCAAGAACAAAATAACACATAGGACATTGATTTTGGGACGGCTGTCCATATACGAACTATTAAGCAATTTCATCTGAGACTTGCTCTCCTGAGCCTATGGCAATAATTGAGGACTTGAACTCTCTATTTTACGGTATGATTGAAAAAGACCGCATTTTCCCTTTGCCTCGAAAACACGATATGAAGTTATTGCTTTAAAAGCATGCATTCCAATCATGGCTTTAGAGACATCGGGTCCCATTCTCTTAGCCAAGAGGGTGGCGTCAATAGCTCGCCTAATGAACACTCGTCCCAAAATCAATGTAGTAGGTGTTATTTTGTTCTTGGGTTATATCGCTGACAAAAAAAAAAAAAAATTGGTTGTCTGTAAGTCGGTTGTAAAGTCGGTTTACGGACGATAGTTTTACGTGATAACCCCTGAATCAACTTAAACATAATTAACTAACTTAAACAATATATGGCTGGAAAGAGTACCGTAGTTTGCATTTGTTAAATAGATAATAATGGGGCCGAAAGAGTCCTATTTCGGTTGAAAATCGTGTGCACCCCCTGGCGCTTCACACCCCCAAAGCGAAACCCCTTGCTTGATCACCACAAGTATAGCATGGCCTGAAAGAGGAGAAATAGACGAAGACATGGGTATAATTTAAATTAAGGTAGGCCTTCCTCGTCAGCCTAAAAAAATTGCTTTAAACCCCCCATGCAATTCAAATGGGATTGCTGCTAATGCGTCATTTTGTGTTCCACTCGTGTTGAAGGGGTGACGGGGTGAATTTGAAAATATTTATTTATACTCGTTTGAAACCATAATTTGTACTGCTCCTAATGAAATTTAAAAATTAAAAATTAATTTCGGTTGAAAATTGCAGGCTGTGGATTTTTTTTTGCTCAATAGATGCATATAAATTGTAAAATACCCTTTAAAACAGTTTTCCGCCGATACAGTGGTGGCTTACCCTAAATATATGTCTGGAAAGAGTAGCTGGACATCACCTATTATACCCATTTAAGAAAGGGCAAAACATCCAAAACATTTGGGAACCACTGGTCTAGACCGGCCCTCTTGCCCCGGCGTTTTTAAGTGTTTTTTTCACATCTCGGTTCGGCCGCATTTAACTGAACAGCCAATAGTGTGCTGAATTGAATATTTTGCATGCTGAATGAATTCTCAATACTCTTACTACGAAGTAAACCTCCTAATGGTTGCCATGTCTAATGACTAACTCATAGCTACTGTACGACCCTAGCCATGAGAGGCTTACTGGGCTGCAGCCCCTCTCGCGTAATGAAAAATTAACAACTAACTAAAAATAGTAGCCTACCGCCACTAGATAAACAAATATTTAACAACAAATTAAGGAATTACAACTCCCTTGAGTACACACTCTATAATATTGTTTCAATAAATATGGACACAAGAAAAATTGGAACGAGATGTGATACTACATAAATTCATATGGTGTACATTGTATATTGAAGAAAGCAATCAACAATCAAAGAATTGGTCCGAGTTTACTCGAACATGTTTTCCAATTTATCAAGTAGTAGACAGAGAAAATGAGTAATTTCAAGGTAAATAATTTTCCTATGTTTAAATTTTGGATATATCAGGGGGCGGAGGGGTTGTCCACCTGGCGTCACTGGAGGTGAGGTAAATTCTAGATACCTCACAGTAATAATGGCAGGGCACGCATTGGATTTGAGCGTGAATTTTCAAAAGTTTTGAAAGAGAAATGTTTTTGCACAAAACAAAATAGTTTCTTGGTAAAGAAACCTGTCCGGTTTCGTTACTCAATTTAACACCTAAAACATGCCTGAAGGTAGAAATCATCGATAGAAAGGTTTCGCAGATAAATTATTTTTTAACCATTTTTAATGAAAATTTAGTTATTTTTATTTATTTTTTTTATTTATTTTATTTTTTACTCTCAGAAGCAAACTATCAAGGGGCAAGTGCCCCACCGCATTTTGTTAACGTTAATAACGACTACAATATATGTGAATTTAAAAGAAATCGTTGGAGCCGTATTTGATAAATAAATTTTTTAGACGTTTTTGGAGTTTTTTGAGAATAAAACCCCCCAAATTGAGATAGCCCAAAATAAATTGACGCGAGGTATGATTTTTATGAACCTACATGCCAAATTTCATCTAAATCGACTGAGTAGTTTGTCTGGAAATCGATGAACAGACAGACAGATTGAGTGACAGAGCGACAGACTTTTCGTAAAAAAACACTTTTTTGGGCTCCTGGGACCTCACAACCAGTGGCGTAAATAAGACCCCGCAACCCCCGCGGTGGGGGGGGGGGGCACAGCATTGTGGGGGCGCACTTCGATTCCCAAAAATAATAAGATAATCTATGTAATTAATAAAAATATTAAATATCAATTTGTTTTCGAAGTTGACTATAATTATTATGAAGTTAGGAACTTCATCTCATTTAAAACTAAAAATTATATTTTTCGTCAGTACTGCGGTACACCAGGGGCAGCAGAATGCACTGGGTACCGGAAAAACCAGACAGGGACTGGGACGTTTTCCATTAGACCTACTATTTTATTATTTATTCTACAAACTTTTTCTTCCCATTCCACCAAGACCTTAAGCAAGGGGGCATATTGGGCTGCAGCCTCCCCCCTCCCCATAAATAACATAAGTAACGTGAATATGTCTTCCTCTGTAAATTATAAGCTTTGCGGCTGTTATAATCGTAAAACCCCACTATTTCGGGCCTATTCTTTTAAAAAAACCTCCGGGGGAGACCCCCGTGCCCCCCTGTTTGCTGCAATATGAATAAGGATTCCTTTGTCAGTTTTGTACCCTTGCCTTGCCTGAGTGGGAGGGTTGAGTTTGTCGTTAAAAGAAACTGTTACATTAGTAGCAAATTACTTAAAACGCGTGGAAGCGCACTTAAAATGGGCGTAATTTCAAGGCTGAAGCTGGAATTTGGCAATTTTAATCAACATTAAATATCTGCTTATGCTCACTTGAACACAGGAGAATTTTGAAGTTTTCGTTAAAGAATGTTTGTTAGTTCATTTGAAGCATTCCGTGTAGACGTTATAATAGAAATCTATGTCACACCATCAATGAAACAATGTGAAAGGGAAAGAAGGGGGGCTAATTGACATCCGTATTTTTGGCCCTAAGCAGAAAGTTACATGAGCACAAGAGCTAACTTCTGGTTCATAGGAGCTGCAGCTCCCATGTACATTTAGGCACGCCCCCCCCTCTTTGATTCATAGGAGCTGCACTGTGACATGAGCACATTGGAATTGAAAATTTAAAGGTGCATTTCCAGAACTTTTAGCCGAATAATGGAACAAAATCTTATACTGCTGTAACCAGAGGGAAAGATTTCAATTTCACTGAAAGCAACAATTGTTTATTTATCTCAAGACTCGGAGGAACAGCTGAAGAAGCCACAGAGAGCCTATGGTATGTCATCAGGAGGAATCCGACACGAGAATGTATTTCCACTGTAAAAATATTGATTCATGCCCCAAATAAACGATTGGTTTTGAATTAAAATCAATGACACTGCTGTGCTTCCTATTTTTGCCAGCAATATAACCCAAGAACAAAATAACACATAGGACATTGATTTTGGGACGGCTGTCCATATACGAACTATTAAGCAATTTCATCTGAGACTTGCTCTCCTGAGCCTATGGCAATAATTGAGGACTTGAACTCTCCTATTTTTTTCGGTATGATTGAAAAAGACCGCATTTTCCCTTTGCCTCGAAAACAAGATATGAAGTTATTGCTTTAAAAGCATGCATTCCAATCATGGCTTTAGAGACATCGGGTCCCATTCTCTTAGCCAAGAGGGTGGCGTCAATAGCTCGCCTAATGAACACTCGTCCCAAAATCAATGTAGTAGGTGTTATTTTGTTCTTGGGTTATATTGCTGACAAAAAAAAAAAATTGGTTGTCTGTAAGTCGGTCGTAAAGTCGGTTTACGGACGATAGTTTTACGTGACAACCCCTAAATCAACTTAAACATAATTAACTAACTTAAACAACATATGGCTGGAAAGAGTACCGTAGTTTGCATTTGTTAAATAGATAATAATGGGGCCGAAAGAGTCCTATTTCGGTTGAAAATCGTGTGCACCCCCTGACGTTTCACACCCCCAAAGCGAAATCCCTTACTTGATCACCACAAATATAGCATGGCCTGAAAGAGGAGAAATAGACGAAGACATGGGTATAATTTAAATTAAGGTAGGCCTTCCTCGTCAGCCTAAGAAAATTGCTTTAAACCCCCCATGCAATTCAAATGGGATTGCTGCTAATACGTCATTTTTTGTTCCACTCGTGTTGAAGGGGTGACGGGGTGAATTTGAAAATATTTATTTATACTCGTTTGAAACCATAATTTGTACTGCTTCTAATGAAATTTAAAAATTAAAAATTAATTTCGGTTGAAAATTGCAGGCTGTGGATTTTTTTTTTACTTTATGCATATAAATTGAAAAGTACCTACCCTTTGAACCCGTTTTCCGCCGGTGCAGTGATGGCTTACCCTAAATATATGCCTGGAAAGAGTAAGAAAGGTGGAAAAGAACTAACGTAGTTTGAAGTTTTCACATTGATATTAACACCCCCGAAAGGACATATTTTCCATTAAAATCGGCAAATTTGGGCGTACCTCCTCACGTTTCCACCCCCCAAAGTCGAACCCCTTGCCCTATCACAACAGATATAGCATGGCCTGAAAGAGGAAGAATAGACGAACACATGGGTATAATTTCAATTGAAATGATTAAACCAGCCTTTAAACCAGCGTTACTGACCCGCGTTAGCGACCCGCGTGGGCGGCCTGTGCTTCAATTATTAACAACAAATTGGCTGTATTGCTGGCCACAATAGAGCAAACTCAATTTTAGCGCGGTTTTTAAAAAATTTAGAAAGGATGTATGGGAAGAATCAAATAATTGCACGAAATCAGGACTACCGAACTTGGTTAAGTCACTTAAGTCGAGCTGGCGCCTCCTTTTTCTAACATAAATTTTGAATTTATGCTTAAGAATTGAGCTATTATTATTATTAGTCGGAAAAGTGGCCAAGAGTAAAGAGATTACCCAAAATTTTGGTTTTCACTAACTTCGCTCTAAATTACATTATTCGAAAATTTTCTTAAATTTCTGGTTCAGAATACTGTTATGGACGGAAAAATATGGCAAGAGCGGAACAATTGCCAAATTTCAAGTTTAATTTTTATTTTAATAATTTCACCCCTAAATGCACAATTCGACAAATTAAATAATTAAATATCATAATCGATATCGCTGTTATTGGTTAGAAAAGTTGCCAAGAACGAGATAATTTTGGGCTTAATTACAGTATTTGAATATTTTTTAATTTTCTAGTGCAACAGATTAGCCCCATTCAACACCAAGAGCGGCCCCTAAGCATCGTAGTTTCGTTAAAAACCCTCATTTTTTTTTCCTTCCTTGCCGATTCATGTCTGTTGTTGGTTTGAGTCCCACATATGATAAATTTTCTGATCATGCTTCGGAGGGCATGTAAAGCAGGCAGGCCTATACTAACTAACTAACTAAGCCTTCCTAGCGGAGGTGTTGCTACAAAGCCCTCTTTTACAGTCATTGAGGAAGGCCCAGGACTGCCTGCCTTACATGCCTTTTGAAGCACGGCCAGATAGTTTATCAAGTGTGCGGGGTAAATGTCGGATGAAGAATGAAGAGTCCGTACCACTAAACTACCTGTCCTGATATTTGATTTTGTAAACCTGTAAGGAATTTCTCCTTACAATCGCCTCTTAATAACAAATAACATATAATTTTGTGTGAATGAGTTGGAGTGACACTAATTTGGTTCCAAGTATTGAGTTAGTCATCAAATTATTTGGTCATCCTCGCCTTTTAAAGCTCACAATAACATGATCCTCCACCGTCATTCAATTTCTAGCTAAATGTTATGAAAGTGTAAATATTTAATGTTCCAAAGTGGCAATATTTAAATGTTTCAACACTGTCTGACAAGGAATACAGAAGCATCACTAAATAAATCAACTAGGTGGCTAGGCTGACAATATTATTGTACAGTACTATATGTCGCTGATTTCTTTCTAGGAAAATAAGCCTAGCTCTCAATAGGCCTGACCATTATTAATATTAGTCACTTTGTAGTTATGGCCAGTGGCGTAACGATAGGTTTACGAGGTCAATCATCAATACCACCCCCTTTTCATAAAAATGTAGACAAAATGGGAAAGCCGTTCAAACTAATACTCATGTATGCTCACAGCTTTTAAATTAAGGACACATCACCGTAGTGTCCCTTGTACAAGGGTTCAGGAGGCCCCCTAATCGGTCTGAAATAATGGGGTTTTCCGCATTTTGATGAATATTGGCCGCATTTTAGAGAAACCATTGCTATCTGACTTCTACCCTTAAGTAGATTTCAACAAAAGGGTTTAGTTTTAGGTATTAGACAAGAAGTCCAGTACCATGTGCTACCAGTGCAGGGAGCTGCTCTACTGTATAGCTTGCTTGCTGTCGAGATCGCGCATTTAGGAGATGCTATTAAGAAGCTTATGGTGAAGTGGTGGACAATCACCCAAAACATTGATGTTACGTTAAAAAATTGTCTATTCAATACACAGGCCTGAATTATTCTCTAAATTTAGTTTAACTTGACAACTTTTATGGGTTGTTTACTTGTTTGTCAAATAACTTGAAATGCATATTAAACTCAATTATCGTTTACATTTTGAGGATCTCCTTACATTATACAATTCGAGTTACCTATATCTTCCGTGAAAATGAAATCATATAGTTCACTTTTGCCATTGAATAAAATATAACACACTAGTCAACTAGTGTTATATTGTATATTCGATGCCTTTACCCATTTACTATAAAGTGAAGAAAAATATTGACCTCAATTGCATGAAAATAGTACCTAGGCCTATCTAATTTTAGCCCACTCTATTGTGGCGTGAATTTTCGACCCCCCCCCCCTCTCTGTATCCGCCATTTTTTTGCACTAATAAGAACACTACAGAGTTTAATAACTCTAAATAAAGCTTCACAAAGAAAGCGGTTCCAGCAACAGTCAAACACAACACTCAACAGCGAAATCAAAGGCAGGTCCCAAAATCAAGAACAACAGGACAAAAGCTAAGCATAGTTGACTGGGTTGGCAAAGCAACTGTCAGCAGTGAGTGGCTTGAGTCGCTCAAGTATGTTGTGCTGACGTTAATCAAATTCCGGCGATACATTCTCACAAGCAGATACCTCTCCAACCCCGTCCACCCCTGGGAAAGGGGGGGGGGGGGGGTGTTGCGTGCCACCTGTGCAGGGCAGGATCGTAATCAGGGATGCTAAAATTCTTCTTCTTTGGGGACATATTATCCAGGCTAGCATTTCGTGTACCTTATGTAGTATACCCTGTACCCGCCACACTACTTCTACTGTGCATGAATCCGTATAAATCAGTTCCTCATCGGCCCATCTCGTTAGGAGGGCCCCCAGGGGGGGGGGGCTTCAGGCCCCCAAAACTTTGATTCATTAGGTACTCATTCACTTCTGAAGTCTGCCCAACAAATTATATGTCTTTATTATTATTTAAATTTTCTTTTTTTAATGTGTATGAAATACATTATGCACTAAACTATTCAAGCTCAGTAAAATAAAATAAAAAATTAAAATGAAAAGTTTTTTTTTTGAAATTTAAAAAAAAAGAATTGTTTTTAATCTCCTGATATTTTTTACAGTTCTGACACACTCAGCGACCTAGTCGTCTCATTCTCTATAATGCATGACGGCCAAATTGCTGAACCTGTTCTGAATGGTGGTACCAGGCGCAGAGAAAGGTAGGCCCGGAGGTTTCCCCTTGGAGAAAAAAAAATGATAAATGGGCCCAAATTAGTGAGGGTTTGCGCATGTTATACCCTAGAGAAGGGGGCCCGGGGGTCTCCCCCGGAGAAAAATTTGTGAGGTTTTATTATAGATGGAAGTAAGTAACTTGTTACCAGTTGTGTCGGACGTTTTTGAATTACAATAATTTCTAATTAAACAAAATGTCAAGTATCTCAAAAGGGGGGGGGGAGCTGGAGGGGCCGGAGAAACTGTTGGGGGGGGGGGGCAGGCCCCCTCGGGCCCCCCGTAGCGCCGCCACTGAAAGGAGGTGCAGCCAATAGTTACAGTACAGTAATACAGATGTGATTATTTACAGTTAGCAACTAACAACCTTAAGGCCAAAGAACAATGAAAGAGGCCGTACCATATATAATAACCACCCCACACTAAATTTGATCCACACAAAAAACATAAAATCATTGGCCATTTAGAGTCTACCCGGTATTAAGATAAATGGACGGAAACGGGAAACATTTTTCCATGTCTTCCTTTCTCTATAATTCCCCTCCTACTTGTAAAGGCTTTCTACAAAGTCAAATATGTATTCTGTACCTATATAATATGCTGTAATTTTTGTTATATGACAACATACGTTACACAATTTACAGTATGTTTGCAATTTAGGCTATACAGTAAACGAAAATAATTGAATATAATTATTATAGTTATGTGCGAATGCAGTATTATGCCATAAGTACATGTACTCCATGGCACTCGTGCTGATTAATTGATGGGAGTTTGGTCCGTTTGGGCAAACATTAGTTGTATAATATCAATAATAATATAGCACACTTTATTCCCTGCTATCAGCAAGGACGCTTGATAAGCACTGGTGACAATTATACAATACTGTATTAATTACTTATTACATGGTCAAATTTGATATGGGGCCTGAAATAGTAAACCCTGTAAGCAACGAAGGTCAATTGGCATAGGGACATCTCCAGCAGTCATTAAATGTAGCTACCCCTATTGTAAAGGGGCGCAATTTAGTGGTGTAATAAACTGGAAATCTCCAGGGGTGTTGTCAAGGGCCTAGTCTTCAGGGAGTCCACAGCAGCATATAAGTCGACGCATTTATTACAGTAAGATCAATGTTCGGATATTTTAGTCCCGGTACCTACCGCATACCTTTGCATTTCAATACCAATAATGTACGCCCACCTAATTCACTTTAGCTAACATTCGCTATAACATTAACTTTATCTTTTTTATCCTTTCTGATCACTAGCGGATCTAGAAATTTTTAGAGGGGGAGCTGAACTAGTGGATGGAAAGCCTATAGTTAGGGGGTCTATATATGACAGAGTGAAGACTTTTAGGGAGATTCATCTACCTATTGAGATGGCGACCAATGTTCGACTTTCGGAAAATTTCTTCACAAATTTTCATTTCATGACCCCCTGAGCCTAAAACCACCCTTCGTTCAAAATGTTATATTCTACATATATGTATGTATATCGATTTTAGGAAACACTCTAACTTCCGTAAATATTATTCGATTTTGATGAAACTTGGCACAAATATTGATCATACAAATGTCTTGATCGAATTCGTTAACCAGCTAGATCCACTCTTTAGTTACAAGATGGCGGCCGATTGAAACCTTATATAATTCATATCTCAGTTAATATTGAGAGAAGAATGAGGAATGAATTAAAATCTGACTGAAAGTCCGTATTATTATCTACGATAATGGTAATCACCACTTTTTACGACAAATCAACCATTTTAAGATGGCATCCAGTCAAAGTGAAAATAATTTGATAAATAAAAGTTCATAGTCGGCATTGTGGTTCGAAATTTGGAACACAAGAGTGTTTTGTGTGTTGATGTTGTGGTCGGAAAAATAATGTAGTATTTTTTATTTGTTATTACATACATAGCGTAGGTAGCGTAGAGGAAAAGCAGGGTCTGCGGAATCTCCCTACTCCTGATCGGCCAGTGCCGAAAGGGATTTTTTTATCTAGTGTAAGTTGAGGGTAAGAGAAGGGGGGGGGGGGGCTTTAGCCCCATTAGCCCACAGCTGGATCCGCTAGTGTTTCAAGTAAGCTATTGGTCTAAGGACCGGCATTAGTATTTTCTGGCCCCTTCGGTTAATCACATGTGACATATACATAATAATGATAGATCATTTAAACTGAATGACAATTTGTGTATGGGTTGCCTTTCAACAATACGTAGGCCTACCTACTGGATAGATTTAAAAGCAAAATAGTTTTTTGGTCAGCAGGTGCTTACAGGATTCCGTATTCGTGTGGTGAAGTTTGCATAGGAGGTAGGTACTAAAAAACACAGCTTGAAGTTGAAGACCAGAATAGAAGTAGTCCGGGAGCCAGGGGGGGTCTCACTTGACGAAGTTCCGGAGAAGGTTTGAGCTCATGAGGCGCTTAGGATGTGTCTCTAGTCTGTAAAAAACCTTTTCTTACGAGCCGGCTCTGGGGCTTTTGGGTGCTACAAATTTTTTAAAGTGCCTAATTTTTGGAAAAACTTGACGAACTGGTGGGTCAAAAATTTTCAAAGAAAACTACGCTGAACTATGTACAGTAGACGAAATCTTGAAATCAGAGGATTCCCAGGGGACTTTCACCTCAAAAGAAGCAATCCAAAAAGGGTGGGAACGGGAAAAATTTGACAAAGAGGTGGGCTTATAATTTCCTTATATATGATTCCCATCGTTCTCCTGAGCACAAAAACAAAAAATAAGAAGTTTCTGTTGGGACATTCATCCCTTAAGAAGGGGACAAATTTTCGTCAAATTAAACTTGACAAACGAGATTTTGAGAAATCTCAATTTGGAACAGAGCATAGTAGTTTCTAGTATGTCAAAACGTAATTATAAGAAAATTCCATTAGGGCTTTCAACCCTTAAGAAGCAATCCAAAAAAGGAGGGAACGGGAAAAATTTGTCGAAGAGGAGGGCTTATAATTTCCCCCTATCTGAAAACCATGTTTTACCCAAGTCTGAAAACTGAAAATAAGAATTTTTCGTTGGGGCTTTCATCCCTTAAGAGTGGTTCAAATTTTCGTCAAATTTTTCTTGACGAACGAGATAATGACATTTCTCAATTTTAAATAATACCTAGTAGTTTTTAGTATGTGAAAACGTAATTATCAGAAAATTCCGTTGGGGCTTTCACCCCTTAAGAAGCAAACCAAAAGGGGTGGGATCGGGAAAAATTTGACAAAGAGGTGGGCTTATAATTTCCCTATGTATGATTCTCACCGTTCTCCTGAGCACGAAAACGAAAAATAAGAAGTTTCTGTTGGGACATTCATCCCTTAAGAGGGGGATAAATTTTCGTCAAATTAAACTTGACGAACGAGATTTTGAGAAATCTGAATTTGGAACAATGCATAGTAGTTTCTAGTATGTCAAAACGTAATTATAAGAAAATTCCGTTGGGGCTTTCATCCCTTAAGAAGCAATCCAAAAAGGGAGGGAACGGGAAAAATTTGTCGAAGAGGAGGGTTTATAATTTCCCCTTATCTGAAAACCATAGTTCACCCAAATCTGAAAACTGAAAATAAGAATTTTTCGTTGGGGCTTTCATCCCTTAAGAGTGGTTCAAATTTTCGTCAAATTTTTCTTGACGAACGAGATAATGACATTTCTCAATTTTAAATAATACCTAGTAGTTTTTAGTATGTGAAAACGTAATTATCAGAAAATTCCGTTGGGGCTTTCACCCCTTAAGAATCAATCCAAAAGGGGTGGGACCGGGAAAAATTTGACGAAGAGGTGGGCTTATAATTTCCCTATATATGATTCCCACCGTTCTCCTGAGCTCGAAAAAGAAAAATAAGAAGTTTCTGTTGGGACATTCATCCCTTAAGAAGGGGACAAATTTTCGTCAAATTAAACTTGACGAACGAGACTTTGAGAAATCTGAATTTGGAACAATGCATAGTAGTTTCTAGTATGTCAAAACGTAATTATAAGAAAATTCCGTTGGGGCTTTCATCCCTTAAGAAGCAATCCAAAAAGGGAGGGAACGGGAAAAATTTGTCGAAGAGGTGGGCTAATAATTTCCCCTTATCTGAAAACCATGGTTCACCCAAGTCTGAAAACTGAAAATAAGAATTTTTCGTTGGGGCTTTCATCCCTTAAGACTGGTTCAAATTTTTGTATAATTTTACTTGACGAATGAGAGGATGACAAATATCAAATTGAAACTATGCGTAATAGTGTCTAGTATGTGTAAACTTAAATATAAGAAAATTCCGTTGGGGCTTTCACGCTTTAAGACGCTATTCATAAGGGATGTCATGGTGTGGTACCGGCCAGAGTATCGGTGATGAAGTAAAGGAAAGCACATGTGGGCGGGGCTATGTGTCAGCAATATAACCCAAGAACAAAATAACACATAGGACATTGATTTTGGGACGGCTGTCCATATACGAACTATTAAGCAATTTCATCTGAGACTTGCTCTCCTGAGCCTATGGCAATAATTGAGGACTTGAACTCTCTATTTTACGGTATGATTGAAAAAGACCGCATTTTCCCTTTGCCTCGAAAACACGATATGAAGTTATTGCTTTAAAAGCATGCATTCCAATCATGGCTTTAGAGACATCGGGTCCCATTCTCTTAGCCAAGAGGGTGGCGTCAATAGCTCGCCTAATGAACACTCGTCCCAAAATCAATGTAGTAGGTGTTATTTTGTTCTTGGGTTATATCGCTGACAAAAAAAAAAAAAAATTGGTTGTCTGTAAGTCGGTTGTAAAGTCGGTTTACGGACGATAGTTTTACGTGATAACCCCTGAATCAACTTAAACATAATTAACTAACTTAAACAATATATGGCTGGAAAGAGTACCGTAGTTTGCATTTGTTAAATAGATAATAATGGGGCCGAAAGAGTCCTATTTCGGTTGAAAATCGTGTGCACCCCCTGGCGCTTCACACCCCCAAAGCGAAACCCCTTGCTTGATCACCACAAGTATAGCATGGCCTGAAAGAGGAGAAATAGACGAAGACATGGGTATAATTTAAATTAAGGTAGGCCTTCCTCGTCAGCCTAAAAAAATTGCTTTAAACCCCCCATGCAATTCAAATGGGATTGCTGCTAATGCGTCATTTTGTGTTCCACTCGTGTTGAAGGGGTGACGGGGTGAATTTGAAAATATTTATTTATACTCGTTTGAAACCATAATTTGTACTGCTCCTAATGAAATTTAAAAATTAAAAATTAATTTCGGTTGAAAATTGCAGGCTGTGGATTTTTTTTTGCTCAATAGATGCATATAAATTGTAAAATACCCTTTAAAACAGTTTTCCGCCGATACAGTGGTGGCTTACCCTAAATATATGTCTGGAAAGAGTAGCTGGACATCACCTATTATACCCATTTAAGAAAGGGCAAAACATCCAAAACATTTGGGAACCACTGGTCTAGACCGGCCCTCTTGCCCCGGCGTTTTTAAGTGTTTTTTTCACATCTCGGTTCGGCCGCATTTAACTGAACAGCCAATAGTGTGCTGAATTGAATATTTTGCATGCTGAATGAATTCTCAATACTCTTACTACGAAGTAAACCTCCTAATGGTTGCCATGTCTAATGACTAACTCATAGCTACTGTACGACCCTAGCCATGAGAGGCTTACTGGGCTGCAGCCCCTCTCGCGTAATGAAAAATTAACAACTAACTAAAAATAGTAGCCTACCGCCACTAGATAAACAAATATTTAACAACAAATTAAGGAATTACAACTCCCTTGAGTACACACTCTATAATATTGTTTCAATAAATATGGACACAAGAAAAATTGGAACGAGATGTGATACTACATAAATTCATATGGTGTACATTGTATATTGAAGAAAGCAATCAACAATCAAAGAATTGGTCCGAGTTTACTCGAACATGTTTTCCAATTTATCAAGTAGTAGACAGAGAAAATGAGTAATTTCAAGGTAAATAATTTTCCTATGTTTAAATTTTGGATATATCAGGGGGCGGAGGGGTTGTCCACCTGGCGTCACTGGAGGTGAGGTAAATTCTAGATACCTCACAGTAATAATGGCAGGGCACGCATTGGATTTGAGCGTGAATTTTCAAAAGTTTTGAAAGAGAAATGTTTTTGCACAAAACAAAATAGTTTCTTGGTAAAGAAACCTGTCCGGTTTCGTTACTCAATTTAACACCTAAAACATGCCTGAAGGTAGAAATCATCGATAGAAAGGTTTCGCAGATAAATTATTTTTTAACCATTTTTAATGAAAATTTAGTTATTTTTATTTATTTTTTTTATTTATTTTATTTTTTACTCTCAGAAGCAAACTATCAAGGGGCAAGTGCCCCACCGCATTTTGTTAACGTTAATAACGACTACAATATATGTGAATTTAAAAGAAATCGTTGGAGCCGTATTTGATAAATAAATTTTTTAGACGTTTTTGGAGTTTTTTGAGAATAAAACCCCCCAAATTGAGATAGCCCAAAATAAATTGACGCGAGGTATGATTTTTATGAACCTACATGCCAAATTTCATCTAAATCGACTGAGTAGTTTGTCTGGAAATCGATGAACAGACAGACAGATTGAGTGACAGAGCGACAGACTTTTCGTAAAAAAACACTTTTTTGGGCTCCTGGGACCTCACAACCAGTGGCGTAAATAAGACCCCGCAACCCCCGCGGTGGGGGGGGGGGGCACAGCATTGTGGGGGCGCACTTCGATTCCCAAAAATAATAAGATAATCTATGTAATTAATAAAAATATTAAATATCAATTTGTTTTCGAAGTTGACTATAATTATTATGAAGTTAGGAACTTCATCTCATTTAAAACTAAAAATTATATTTTTCGTCAGTACTGCGGTACACCAGGGGCAGCAGAATGCACTGGGTACCGGAAAAACCAGACAGGGACTGGGACGTTTTCCATTAGACCTACTATTTTATTATTTATTCTACAAACTTTTTCTTCCCATTCCACCAAGACCTTAAGCAAGGGGGCATATTGGGCTGCAGCCTCCCCCCTCCCCATAAATAACATAAGTAACGTGAATATGTCTTCCTCTGTAAATTATAAGCTTTGCGGCTGTTATAATCGTAAAACCCCACTATTTCGGGCCTATTCTTTTAAAAAAACCTCCGGGGGAGACCCCCGTGCCCCCCTGTTTGCTGCAATATGAATAAGGATTCCTTTGTCAGTTTTGTACCCTTGCCTTGCCTGAGTGGGAGGGTTGAGTTTGTCGTTAAAAGAAACTGTTACATTAGTAGCAAATTACTTAAAACGCGTGGAAGCGCACTTAAAATGGGCGTAATTTCAAGGCTGAAGCTGGAATTTGGCAATTTTAATCAACATTAAATATCTGCTTATGCTCACTTGAACACAGGAGAATTTTGAAGTTTTCGTTAAAGAATGTTTGTTAGTTCATTTGAAGCATTCCGTGTAGACGTTATAATAGAAATCTATGTCACACCATCAATGAAACAATGTGAAAGGGAAAGAAGGGGGGCTAATTGACATCCGTATTTTTGGCCCTAAGCAGAAAGTTACATGAGCACAAGAGCTAACTTCTGGTTCATAGGAGCTGCAGCTCCCATGTACATTTAGGCACGCCCCCCCCTCTTTGATTCATAGGAGCTGCACTGTGACATGAGCACATTGGAATTGAAAATTTAAAGGTGCATTTCCAGAACTTTTAGCCGAATAATGGAACAAAATCTTATACTGCTGTAACCAGAGGGAAAGATTTCAATTTCACTGAAAGCAACAATTGTTTATTTATCTCAAGACTCGGAGGAACAGCTGAAGAAGCCACAGAGAGCCTATGGTATGTCATCAGGAGGAATCCGACACGAGAATGTATTTCCACTGTAAAAATATTGATTCATGCCCCAAATAAACGATTGGTTTTGAATTAAAATCAATGACACTGCTGTGCTTCCTATTTTTGCCAGCAATATAACCCAAGAACAAAATAACACATAGGACATTGATTTTGGGACGGCTGTCCATATACGAACTATTAAGCAATTTCATCTGAGACTTGCTCTCCTGAGCCTATGGCAATAATTGAGGACTTGAACTCTCCTATTTTTTTCGGTATGATTGAAAAAGACCGCATTTTCCCTTTGCCTCGAAAACAAGATATGAAGTTATTGCTTTAAAAGCATGCATTCCAATCATGGCTTTAGAGACATCGGGTCCCATTCTCTTAGCCAAGAGGGTGGCGTCAATAGCTCGCCTAATGAACACTCGTCCCAAAATCAATGTAGTAGGTGTTATTTTGTTCTTGGGTTATATTGCTGACAAAAAAAAAAAATTGGTTGTCTGTAAGTCGGTCGTAAAGTCGGTTTACGGACGATAGTTTTACGTGACAACCCCTAAATCAACTTAAACATAATTAACTAACTTAAACAACATATGGCTGGAAAGAGTACCGTAGTTTGCATTTGTTAAATAGATAATAATGGGGCCGAAAGAGTCCTATTTCGGTTGAAAATCGTGTGCACCCCCTGACGTTTCACACCCCCAAAGCGAAATCCCTTACTTGATCACCACAAATATAGCATGGCCTGAAAGAGGAGAAATAGACGAAGACATGGGTATAATTTAAATTAAGGTAGGCCTTCCTCGTCAGCCTAAGAAAATTGCTTTAAACCCCCCATGCAATTCAAATGGGATTGCTGCTAATACGTCATTTTTTGTTCCACTCGTGTTGAAGGGGTGACGGGGTGAATTTGAAAATATTTATTTATACTCGTTTGAAACCATAATTTGTACTGCTTCTAATGAAATTTAAAAATTAAAAATTAATTTCGGTTGAAAATTGCAGGCTGTGGATTTTTTTTTTACTTTATGCATATAAATTGAAAAGTACCTACCCTTTGAACCCGTTTTCCGCCGGTGCAGTGATGGCTTACCCTAAATATATGCCTGGAAAGAGTAAGAAAGGTGGAAAAGAACTAACGTAGTTTGAAGTTTTCACATTGATATTAACACCCCCGAAAGGACATATTTTCCATTAAAATCGGCAAATTTGGGCGTACCTCCTCACGTTTCCACCCCCCAAAGTCGAACCCCTTGCCCTATCACAACAGATATAGCATGGCCTGAAAGAGGAAGAATAGACGAACACATGGGTATAATTTCAATTGAAATGATTAAACCAGCCTTTAAACCAGCGTTACTGACCCGCGTTAGCGACCCGCGTGGGCGGCCTGTGCTTCAATTATTAACAACAAATTGGCTGTATTGCTGGCCACAATAGAGCAAACTCAATTTTAGCGCGGTTTTTAAAAAATTTAGAAAGGATGTATGGGAAGAATCAAATAATTGCACGAAATCAGGACTACCGAACTTGGTTAAGTCACTTAAGTCGAGCTGGCGCCTCCTTTTTCTAACATAAATTTTGAATTTATGCTTAAGAATTGAGCTATTATTATTATTAGTCGGAAAAGTGGCCAAGAGTAAAGAGATTACCCAAAATTTTGGTTTTCACTAACTTCGCTCTAAATTACATTATTCGAAAATTTTCTTAAATTTCTGGTTCAGAATACTGTTATGGACGGAAAAATATGGCAAGAGCGGAACAATTGCCAAATTTCAAGTTTAATTTTTATTTTAATAATTTCACCCCTAAATGCACAATTCGACAAATTAAATAATTAAATATCATAATCGATATCGCTGTTATTGGTTAGAAAAGTTGCCAAGAACGAGATAATTTTGGGCTTAATTACAGTATTTGAATATTTTTTAATTTTCTAGTGCAACAGATTAGCCCCATTCAACACCAAGAGCGGCCCCTAAGCATCGTAGTTTCGTTAAAAACCCTCATTTTTTTTTCCTTCCTTGCCGATTCATGTCTGTTGTTGGTTTGAGTCCCACATATGATAAATTTTCTGATCATGCTTCGGAGGGCATGTAAAGCAGGCAGGCCTGGGCTTTTCTAGTTGAGTATGAGAGAAGGCTTTATAGCCCTAACTCCACTAGGTTGGCATAATAACAGAATAAAGTCATTATTTATTTATTTCAATTTTCGCATTCATTATAGGCCTAGCATATTATGTATTCTGTTAATGCATTTTTTTCAATTTAAATACCTTCGTAGGCTAATCATCATGATTTTTTTCACACTTCACTATTTGTTACAACAGTTTTGCCTGTATTTTGTTTGCCAATATTATTGAATTCAATTAATATATAGTTACTTAAATAATTAGTCACAGCTAGCCCAACTCGGGCTCGTCTGTAAATTCAAAACTTCAATGCTATAAAAATGTGTATTAAAACCCTCATTATTTCAGTCCTATTTTTCACACATGAAATCTCCAGGTGACATGTAGCCATGTAGGAAAATCACAATATGTAAACCCACCTGATCGGGCCTATTATTCAAAAAATTGTAATTGTGAAGGTTGTGCCCTCACTCAATACTTGAAAGGTAAGATTAGATGTAAGGGAATATAATAATGATACAATGTATCGTACCAGGAATGTGTAGTTCCCGCAGAATGAGCATGCATGGAGAGCAACTCGGACATCCCCAATGGCCATTTTATGTGACAAAATCATATTTTACAGAAAATAACCATTTTTGAGCTGTTTTTCGTAAATCAAGTTATGCAACTGTGCCATAACATAACATACATATATTAGAACGAATGATGAAAACGGTGTCAGAAAATAAATTATTACTGCTTAGCATAAATTGAAGGAATTTTTGGAATTAGGGGGGAAGTTAAAGAAAACCGAATAGTTTAACTTTGGGTAATTTCTCGGCCCTTGGCCACTTTTCCGACCAATAAGAGATCTTTGAAGCATAAATTGAAGAAATGTTTACGAATTGTGTAATTAGGGGCTATTTTAGAGAAAACCAAAAATTTAACTTTGGGCTATTTCTTGGTCCTTGGGCAATTTTTCCGACCAATGACAGGACTCTGAAGCATAAATTGAAGAAAATTTTCGAATTGTATAATTAGGGGCGAAGTTAGAGAAAACCAAAAATTTTAATGTTGGGTAATTTCTCGACCCTTGGCCAGTTTTCCGGCCAATAACAGTTCTATGAAGCATAAATTGTAGAAATTTTTGCTTTCCAATTTATACGCAGTACTATAAGGAGTCCCAAGATTTCACCGGATTTACACGTTTTGAGCAGTAGCGTAAATAACTTTTGCTGCGCCCCCCCCTCCCCCCGCAAGACCTTTGGTGCGCCCTACCTTGTCTTATTATTTCATCTTTGTTATGAGTGATTGTCATTAGTGGAATGCAAGCCTTAGCCACGATTTTTTTCTGGGGTGGCTGTGATCCTATCCCAGGTTATGCAGGTTATGGTGTTACTCGTAGGCTATTTATGTTACCATAGGTACATATAAAAAGCTAAATTAGTGGGGACACAGCCAGACAACATTTCGTTGATATGCGGACTAGATCTTATAAAAACAATATTGCACGTAATCCAAAGAGCCCGGGAGCCTCCCCCGGGGAAAAAAATTGATAATATAAGTGCAATGTAGTCATTGGCGTAAATTCCCAGCATTTCTGGGGGGGGGATTTAGGACCCCAAAACCGGGAATCATTACTCATTCACTTCTGAAGTGAGAAAGAAGAAAGGGGGGCCCGGGGGTCTCCCCTGGAGAAAAAAAGAAAAACAATTGATAAATAGGCCCAAATTAGTGAGGTTTTGCGCATGTTATACCCTAAAAAAAGGGGGGCCCGGGGCTCTCCCCCGGAAAAAAAAATCGACAAATAGGCCCAAATTAGGGAGGTTTTTCGCATTTTCCAAGCAGTTAAGTTGAGTTTTTACCGACCAATAAAACTACCACGGAGGGGGGCCCGGGAGTCTTCTACTTAGAAAAGTTTGAGAAAATAAGTCTGAAATATTGGAATTTTAAGCATTTTGAGTAACAAGTTTTTGTGAAAGTACTTGATCAAAATGTCGATTTTTTTATGATGCATGTAAAATAGGCATACCAAGAATTACTTTCCCTTTCGTTATTGTAGATGCTATGCCTTTCGCCTCCATAACGTCTTTGTCACCAAAAACCCCGGGCTTAGCCCCCCGCCAGGTACTTTTCAATTTATATGCATAAAGTAAAAAAAAATCCACAGCATGCAAAATATTCAATTCAGCACACTATTGGCTGTTCAGTTAAATGCGGCCGAACCGAGATGTGAAAAAAACACTTAAAAACGCCGGGGCAAGAGGGCCGGTCTAGACCAGTGGTTCCCAAATGTTTTGGATGTTTTGCCCTTTCTTAAATGGGTATAATAGGTGATGTCCAGCTACTCTTTCCAGACATATATTTAGGGTAAGCCACCACTGTATCGGCGGAAAACTGTTTTAAAGGGTATTTTACAATTTATATGCATCTATTGAGCAAAAAAAAATCCACAGCCTGCAATTTTCAACCGAAATTAATTTTTAATTTTTAAATTTCATTAGGAGCAGTACAAATTATGGTTTCAAACGAGTATAAATAAATATTTTCAAATTCACCCCGTCACCCCTTCAACACGAGTGGAACACAAAATGACGCATTAGCAGCAATCCCATTTGAATTGCATGGGGGGTTTAAAGCAATTTTTTTAGGCTGACGAGGAAGGCCTACCTTAATTTAAATTATACCCATGTCTTCGTCTATTTCTCCTCTTTCAGGCCATGCTATACTTGTGGTGATCAAGCAAGGGGTTTCGCTTTGGGGGTGTGAAGCGCCAGGGGGTGCACACGATTTTCAACCGAAATAGGACTCTTTCGGCCCCATTATTATCTATTTAACAAATGCAAACTACGGTACTCTTTCCAGCCATATATTGTTTAAGTTAGTTAATTATGTTTAAGTTGATTCAGGGGTTGTCACGTAAAACTATCGTCCGTAAACCGACTTTACAACCGACTTACAGACAACCAATTTTTTTTTTTGTCAGCGATATAACCCAAGAACAAAATAACACCTACTACATTGATTTTGGGACGAGTGTTCATTAGGCGAGCTATTGACGCCACCCTCTTGGCTAAGAGAATGGGACCCGATGTCTCTAAAGCCATGATTGGAATGCATGCTTTTAAAGCAATAACTTCATATCGTGTTTTCGAGGCAAAGGGAAAATGCGGTCTTTTTCAATCATACCGTAAAATAGAGAGTTCAAGTCCTCAATTATTGCCATAGGCTCAGGAGAGCAAGTCTCAGATGAAATTGCTTAATAGTTCGTATATGGACAGCCGTCCCAAAATCAATGTCCTATGTGTTATTTTGTTCTTGGGTTATATTGCTGACATATAGCCCCGCCCACATGTGCTTTCCTTTACTTCATCACCGATACTCTGGCCGGTACCACACCATGACATCCCTTATGAATAGCGTCTTAAAGCGTGAAAGCCCCAACGGAATTTTCTTATATTTAAGTTTACACATACTAGACACTATTACGCATAGTTTCAATTTGATATTTGTCATCCTCTCATTCGTCAAGTAAAATTATACAAAAATTTGAACCAGTCTTAAGGGATGAAAGCCCCAACGAAAAATTCTTATTTTCAGTTTTCAGACTTGGGTGAACCATGGTTTTCAGATAAGGGGAAATTATTAGCCCACCTCTTCGACAAATTTTTCCCGTTCCCTCCCTTTTTGGATTGCTTCTTAAGGGATGAAAGCCCCAACGGAATTTTCTTATAATTACGTTTTGACATACTAGAAACTACTATGCATTGTTCCAAATTCAGATTTCTCAAAGTCTCGTTCGTCAAGTTTAATTTGACGAAAATTTGTCCCCTTCTTAAGGGATGAATGTCCCAACAGAAACTTCTTATTTTTCTTTTTCGAGCTCAGGAGAACGGTGGGAATCATATATAGGGAAATTATAAGCCCACCTCTTCGTCAAATTTTTCCCGGTCCCACCCCTTTTGGATTGATTCTTAAGGGGTGAAAGCCCCAACGGAATTTTCTGATAATTACGTTTTCACATACTAAAAACTACTAGGTATTATTTAAAATTGAGAAATGTCATTATCTCGTTCGTCAAGAAAAATTTGACGAAAATTTGAACCACTCTTAAGGGATGAAAGCCCCAACGAAAAATTCTTATTTTCAGTTTTCAGATTTGGGTGAACTATGGTTTTCAGATAAGGGGAAATTATAAACCCTCCTCTTCGACAAATTTTTCCCGTTCCCTCCCTTTTTGGATTGCTTCTTAAGGGATGAAAGCCCCAACGGAATTTTCTTATAATTACGTTTTGACATACTAGAAACTACTATGCATTGTTCCAAATTCAGATTTCTCAAAATCTCGTTCGTCAAGTTTAATTTGACGAAAATTTATCCCCCTCTTAAGGGATGAATGTCCCAACAGAAACTTCTTATTTTTCGTTTTCGTGCTCAGGAGAACGGTGGGAATCATACATAGGGAAATTATAAGCCCACCTCTTTGTCAAATTTTTCCCGATCCCACCCCTTTTGGTTTGCTTCTTAAGGGGTGAAAGCCCCAACGGAATTTTCTGATAATTACGTTTTCACATACTAAAAACTACTAGGTATTATTTAAAATTGAGAAATGTCATTATCTCGTTCGTCAAGAAAAATTTGACGAAAATTTGAACCACTCTTAAGGGATGAAAGCCCCAACGAAAAATTCTTATTTTCAGTTTTCAGACTTGGGTAAAACATGGTTTTCAGATAGGGGGAAATTATAAGCCCTCCTCTTCGACAAATTTTTCCCGTTCCCTCCTTTTTTGGATTGCTTCTTAAGGGTTGAAAGCCCTAATGGAATTTTCTTATAATTACGTTTTGACATACTAGAAACTACTATGCTCTGTTCCAAATTGAGATTTCTCAAAATCTCGTTTGTCAAGTTTAATTTGACGAAAATTTGTCCCCTTCTTAAGGGATGAATGTCCCAACAGAAACTTCTTATTTTTTGTTTTTGTGCTCAGGAGAACGATGGGAATCATATATAAGGAAATTATAAGCCCACCTCTTTGTCAAATTTTTCCCGTTCCCACCCTTTTTGGATTGCTTCTTTTGAGGTGAAAGTCCCCTGGGAATCCTCTGATTTCAAGATTTCGTCTACTGTACATAGTTCAGCGTAGTTTTCTTTGAAAATTTTTGACCCACCAGTTCGTCAAGTTTTTCCAAAAATTAGGCACTTTAAAAAATTTGTAGCACCCAAAAGCCCCAGAGCCGGCTCGTAAGAAAAGGTTTTTTACAGACTAGAGACACATCCTAAGCGCCTCATGAGCTCAAACCTTCTCCGGAACTTCGTCAAGTGAGACCCCCCCTGGCTCCCGGACTAAAGAACAAGCTGCCGTCTTCTACAGTCAGAGTAGTCTGCAATTGCTGAGCATGCTATAAAATAATAAATCCAGGCATAGGCTTACCATGAAAATGAATCAACTTTTTAATTCAGTTGCAGGCAGAAGGAAAGGGGTGTGCGAGAGGGAGCATTCCACACTCCAGCAGTTTTCGCATCCGTCGCCAGATGGCATGTTCACTTATGCACTACTCCAGGTCCGAACCTAATAATAGTAAATCCAGGCCTGTGACTAATAACATGAATATGAATCAAATATTTAATTCAGTTGCTGGCAAAAGGAAAGGGGTGTGCGAGTCGGGAGCATTCCACACGCCAGCAGATATCAGTTGTCACATCCGTCGCCAGATGGCAGGTCCAATTACGGCAGCCGCCGCCAAACACGCTGATGACTGACACCCCACAAATTGATGGCCCCCCAATAAATCACGAAAAAACAGAATTAATCGCCGGTGGAATCGTATTCCCCAAGCTTGGTGCAATTCTCAGCGATAAATTATAATTAGCCTCAGCTCGTTAGGGGCCTGTTGGAATTTGTAACCCCGCGCTGTAGTTTACTAAGTCTAATTACTCCAGTATAGGCTTCTTACAGGGCAAGGTGAACTCCAAAATTAAAAAATTCCATCGCTCTATGTGTACAATGTGGTCGGGTTAAAACAGGTGTTAGCGTTAAAACGAACGTGGCTGTGATTTCCAAAAGGGAGGTTCAAAAAAAAGGGTTCAAGGGTAGTATTTATTAAAGTTGTCATAGGCTCTGCGACTGCACCCTCCCCCACCCCTTACCCCTCACCTCACAATTGCAGGTTTACAGTTTGGGGCGCGAAAATACAGACAGTCTAGCCATAGAAACAATATTGTATACATATTAGGATTAGGAAGATCATACAGTAAGAAAGTAAAGAAAAGAAAAAGAATTTTGTTCATCTGTTTACTTTTTTATTGCTATTTCTATGGTATTTTCTTGTTTTTATTTTCCACTTTACCTCATGCACGAGACCACTAATGAAGCAGCCCTTATGTGAAGTCGGTCAGTTGAACAACAAAATTCTTAGAATTAGAAATGAATTTGAAAAGATTAGAGAAGCAAAGACAAGCAAAAAATGGCTTCAGCGACAGGAAGCGACAGCCTTGAGGTTGAGAAAAGCTGAGAATTAAATAAATCTAGTACGGTAACATGAATATATGTGTCTTCCTCTGTAAATTATAAACTTTGCTTCTGTTAAAATCGTAAAACCCTACTATTTCGGGCCTATTTTTTCAACACGTTTCCTCAGGGGGAGGCCCCCCTGTTTGCAGTAATATGAATAGGAATTTCTTTGTATAAGTTTTGTTAAATCTATACGTTACTGCTGTTAAAATCCGTAAAGCCCCACTGTTTTGCTCTTATATGTACGAAATTCCCCCCGGGCCCTCCTCTTTCGGTTAAATGCAATATTATTTCTATACTATCTATATAGACCGGGTGCCACCTATCCTTCGGTTCTGTGAAGTGGTGGCAAATTTTCACACTATGTCCGTAATAGTCCATTGGCTGGATATGGCGAAAAGGGATTTCTGGCTGGCGGGAGCGGTAGCATTTGGACAGGGGATTTTTTTTTCGAAAATATTTTTAAACGAAAATTCACGAAACGAGTGGCACGTTGAGATGCTACCAAAATGACAAGTGGCACTCAAATATAGGTGTAAACCTCCTGCCAGAAGATTTTTCCATGGTTAACCCCTCTCCAGAGGGTGGTAAAATCAGCTGTGAGTACCAAAAATTTGCTGAAGAGGTGGCAAATTAAATTTACCTATGTGTGCAAGCTTGTCACCTGACAATCATAAAAAACAGTATGCCAGACGTTTTTAGCGACAGCAACCCCTTGCCAGAAGGGTCGGAAATTTATCCTAGGGTGTTCTATGTTAAAAGGGTGGCAGCGGAAAAAACATTATACCGTATAGTACTTGTGAATATAATGTTAGAAATCTTGATCACAGACATTTTAGGTGCAATGGGGGTTGATACAGAAGGGTGGAAGTCACCAGCCAAGGTGCAAAATTAGTTGAAAAGGTGGCAACTTAATTTCGTCGTATACATCATTGGGTACTTCATATTCATAATTGAAATTTTTGTCCCAGAAGTTTTCTCATGCTTTTCCCTTAGCAAGAGAGGGTAGTAATTTATCTGGGGTGGGATTTCGATGTAAGGGTGGCACGGGAAATCCATCCTAAAACAGTTCCTTTGGACTAATTTATGGCGGGAAACAACCCCACAGAATATTATAGGGTAGTTAGGGGTGATCCAGAGGGGTGGAAAGTCAAATGCTGAGGGATAAAATTGGCTGAAGAGGTGGCAATCTAAATCGTAGCTTAAATGCCTTAAATTGGTGCCTGGTTTACTATGTTATTGGTCACAGACATTACATTCGGTAACTACCCCTTCCCAGAAGGGATGGAAAATTTATAACCAGTTTCGATCCTTAAAGAGGGTGGCAGCGTAAAAAATGCTGGAAAGGGTCGCAAGCAAGTGTAGTATGGCAAAAAACTTACTCCCAGAACTATCACTCACGGAGGGGTAGGTGACAGAAGGGTTCAAACCAGGGATGAAACGGAGGAAAGTGGCTAAAAAGGTGGCAACTTTATTTCTACCTTTTTGTTAAGTAAGTTACTACTAGTATCTGGAAAATTGTCTCCCAGAAATTTCTTTCTCATTTTTCCCCTACCCAGAAGGGGTAGAAATTTATCTGGGGTGGGATTTCACTATAAAGGTGGCATGAAAAATTCAACGCCAAATAGCTGCTTTTTGCCCATATATGGCGGGTAACCCAATGCCAGAATATTATATTATAATTAAGGGTGATCCAGAGGGGTAGCAAACCATAAGCTGAGGGATAAAATTATTTAAAGAGGTGGCGCCTTGAAATTTTGCTATGTGTTAGTATAGTTAACTGCAAGTACGAAAAAATCGGTCCCAGAAATTTTATGCGATGCCTACCCCTCCCCAGAGGGGGTAGAAATTTATCAGGGGTGGGATTTCGCTGTAAAGGTGGCATGAAAAATCCAACGCGAAATAGCTGCTTCTTGCCCATATATGGCGGGTAACCCAATGCCAGAATATTATATTATAATTAAGGGTGATCCAGAGGGGTAGCAAACCATAACCTGTAAATTCCATGAAAAGGTGGCGTCTTGAAATTTTGCTATGTGTTAGTATATTAAAATATGAGTACGAAAAAATCGGTCCCAGAAGTTTTATGCGATGCCTAACCCTCCCCAGACGGGGTAAAAGCAGGACAGTCAATTTTAATCACTAACCCGGAATTTGTGCCAGTCTCTAATATTGATCCATTCATATTACCAATACCGTTGGCCTACATTTTAAAAGCACTTATCCCCAGTGGCGAAATTTGAATAGCTCCATGGGGGGTGGGGGGTTGCAACCTATACAGTAAATGTTAATATGAGTATTTCAGAGTATTACAATTGAGTATGTACCGACTGGAAATTTAAATATAGGTACTTAACGAAATAGAGTAGATTTTTTAAACATTTTCTATTTTTATCAAAGCCCCTGGACCTCTTGTGGCTACGGCTATCCCGTAGCAGTGAATTAATCGTTGGCAATTCCACCACCAAGTAATAAATTAATAACGCCGCGCCATTTCATATAATTTCTTCAAAAAATAATTTGTAGCACAGAACCAAATATTTTTTTGGGAAAGAAACCTATTTGGTTTTTTTACTCTATTGAACACCTAAAACATACCTGAAGGTAGATATCATCGATAGAAAGGTGCAGCAGAAAAATTATTTTTTAGTCATTTTTCAAGAAAATTGAGATATTTTTATTTTTTTACCCCTAAAAGCAAACTATCAAGGTGCAAGCGACCCACCGCATTTTGTTAACATTACTAACGACTACAATATGTGAATTCAAAAGAAATCGTTGGAGTTGTTTTTGAGAAATAATTTTTTTTATACGTTTTTTTTTTAGTTTTTTGAAAATAAAAACCCCCAAACTGAGTTAGCATCAAATAAAAGGAATTGCCTCGAGGTACGATTTTTGTGAACCTACATGCCAAATTTCATCAAAATCCACAGAGTACTTTGCCCGGAAATCGATGAACAGACTGACAGAGCGACAGACCGACATTTCGTAAAAAACACTATTTGGGGTTCCTGGGACCTCAAAACGTGTAAATCCGTTTCTCTCGGAATCTCGGAACCGAACATTTTGACCATCACAAAGCTTTCCTTATACTACGTAGAAACTAAAAAACAATAATGTGTGTTTCAACCATAAATGCGAATTTTTTAATGCAAAAACATTAATCAACGGAGGAGAATTTTTTGATAATATACAGTACATGCATTGCGTAGGAGTAAGATGGTTGGTTTTTAAGCATTTTATATTCTTTTATTTATAATTAAACCTCTCCTCCTCTGTAGATCCCTCCCGCACATCAGCCGCGATGGTAAGGATAACTTACATGCTTACACCTGTAACTCTACGTTCGATTCGACGAGAAAGAAATTTTTGACCCCATAATTTGGAATATTTGGATTATATTTGCCTCATTTTTTTATTTGGTGCCCATGTTTCAACATAGGTCCCATGTCCTATTTATGCAATTTAGTCAAAATGTGCATTTAGATTATTTTCAGATCATGGAGATGATACAGTAAGTCTACTTAATACCCCATAGCCTCATCGATACATAATACAAATACCATAGCCTCGGTAGCCTATAATAAGATAAGATAGGGGCAGGTTCTATTTCCGGAAATGTGGTCGCTGTTCTTGAATAAATAAAATTCTCAAAAAAAAAAAAAACGGCTAGTTGGAATGAGTTTACGTGAATCTGTGGACGAAATCATCATTTATCTTGCACGGTAATTGAGGTTATTAGATTGAAAATTAAGGTGGCGAAATTACCGCTAGACAAGTTCGTTGCGGATTTCTAATTCAGGGCCTTCTGAGGTACGAGACATCCCATGTTTTTTGGGCATCAATTACATTATACATTTATTATGTAGGTACTATTTTTAGCTACCTACCAAAATCATTTATCTACCTATTATTTCATATCCTCCTGGAGCCAGTGATACAAGTTGGTAATTAAATTTGCAAACAGTTTAATAATTGGCGATGATTTGGCCAATTTTAGTGGTGAAACTTATAAAACGTTTGCTTACGCCTTATAAGTTCAGTACGTGCTTTTGGCATTAATCTGATATCTGAATTATGGCTCTGCTAGTAATATTAATTATGATTCAACGGTAATCAGAATAAAAAAGGCTACTTTTTCAATTATTTCCTATCTCGATAAGCACAATTAAAATAATATTTAATTTTCTCGCTTTGCCAATAAATTTAGGATACAATTAAAGCTCACAGCTAGTCCTTCACTATTGGCCTGTTGGTTTTAATTTATAGGCTACCTTTCATTTCGGTTTTGAATTTGCGAAAAATATTATCGAAATGGGCCTGACTGTGAGACTACGAAATCTTTAAGAAATCCTTTCTTTTTACTGATGTTATTCTCTAGTTCACCAAAACGGGCCAAATATAAGGCAAGGGGAGATCGGGGAAAGATGGATTGCGTAAAGTGGGACTCCTAAAACTTGAAGAATAACTTAACCTTTCAATAAATTGGCAACTTACCGACATACCAGTTAGTCTGTCAAGACCTGAGAACATATTTAGCGCAACTGTTTCCATCTTACCCCAAGGAGTCAGTGTTAATCTTAGCCCACCATGTCATTGACAAGAAATGATGTTATGTAAGAAATAGTCTATCTAAGTTTTCCAAAATTATTACGTATTATGAATTTTTACGACTTTTCTCATGCAACTGAGAAGAAATTAGTAAATAATTAGAAACATTCAATTTGTTAAAACTTACTAAAGTGAACCATATTACTAAAAGCGTGACATAAAAAACGTCATTTGCAATACAACCTCAAAAAAACAACCAAGAAATTCTTGTGCCGCGATTACCGGTCAGTTTGGCAGTTCATTTATGTCACTTTCAAAACTACCACCAGTTTTTAGTTTGGCGGAAATTTGACTATCAATCTTACCCCAATCTCCCCTAGCCAACACACTGCTGCTGCAGTTGAAATCCAAATTTATTAATTATTGGCTTACATATACCTTCGCGGATTAAACAATAACTACACCTATTATGAAAGGAAAAAATTTATAGCTTATGGTCATTTTCATTCGGTCTTCGCATTTCAGATTGTTTCTAAACCGTTAGTAGCTAGTTGGTTCCTGTATCCATGATTTGAGTGCTTTCATGTTTTCTACTAGGACAGCTGCAGTTACGCCGGTATAGATTAGAAATAATACTTAGGTTTTTATCATCGTTGCCAACATCAGGGTATCAAGCAAATTCTCGTGCCTTACATACTCAAAAGTCTTTTAGAAGTCAATAAAACACAAGTAGACATCTTTGTTAATGTCCAGACGTCTTTTAGCCAACAGTTGTAAGCCATACAATGCATCCTCCCGCGGGTGCCTCACCCATTGCTAAAGCGACGCCACGCCATGCCACGCTCACATCACTTTTAGGATAATATAAGCTCTTTTAAATTATTTTCAAGAATATTTTTTTAGCGGTTTACTTATCAAGGTGATCGTCTTGTGTCTTGTGTTTCTTCGGTTTGATGTCTGCCTGCTTAATACAAAACATGCTCTACTTCATGGGTCATAATCATAATACTGCAGCGGATTCAACTCCATGCTCCTCACCGTCGTAGAGGTTCTAAAGATCTTCCACACATGTCCCCAGCTTGCCTAGCACAGAAGTGATAACATTTCCCTGTCCCCGTCCTTGTTTATTATTGCCTTTATTCTCATGTGTAGATTAAACGAGTCACGTCTGTTCTCCATCCCTTCCATTTCCCTGCAGTTCCTTTTCCATTCTCTCCTTAGTCAATGCAATTTTCATCTGTACCTCACGTTTGACCTCTTATGTTATGAATAGGGGCTCAAAACAAACTTTTATAAATGCCATAAGGGATGAATTTCTTGATTTCACATTTGGATGTGGTAGAATGGAGAGGTTACCAAGAGACTGGCAAGTCCTAGACGAAGAGTCTGCATCCGACCAATGCTACGTGGCATTTGTACGCCAACGGAACAAGCCACTCCATTAATGATAGCTCTACATTACCTTCGAAAAAGTTTCACCCAAAACTCCTTGGTGGACGAAGAGAATTGAAAAATCCCTTTCGGCTCTGGCCGATCAGGTGTAGGGAGAATCCGCAGCCCCTGCTTTTTCTCTACGCTACCTACGCTATGTAAGTGATAACAAATAAAAAATACTTCATTATTTTCCCGACCACAGCATAACACACAAAACACTCTTTTGTTACAAGTTTCGAACCACAATGCTGACTATGAACTTTACTTATCAAACCATTTTCACTTTAACTGGGCGCCATCTTAAAATGGTTGATTTGTCGTAAAAAGTGTAGATTCCATTATCGTAGATAATAATACGGGCTTTCAGTCAGATTTTAATTCATTTCTCTTCGACCAATATTAACTGAGATATGAATTATATGGGGTTTCAATCAGCTCCCATCTTGTAACTGAACAGTGGATCTTGCTGGTTAACGAACTCGATATCAAGACATTTGTATGATCAATTTATGCGCTACTTCCATCGAAATCGGATAATATCTACGGAAGTTAGAGTGTTTCCTAAAATCGATATACACACATTATTTGTACATACATAGGTTACATAAGTACAGTCATACTGTACACATATATATATATATAATGTATAATATTTTGAATGGAGGGTGGTTTTAGGCTCAGGGGGTCATGAAATGAAAAGTTGTGAAGAAATTTTCGGAAAGTTGAACATTGGTCGCCATCTCAATAGGTGGATGAGTCTCCCTAAATCTTTGAAAGCTAACCAGCGAACGATAAAAAAGAATAAGACGAGGGGGTCACAAAGTAGTACCTACTGCTGAATACAAAACGGCAATGTAAGCGAGAAATACGAGCCTCCAAACGGAGATGATGGCGTTTTTACTGCAAATCTTTCAGAAGCAACAAGGCTGCAAGAAACCTTACCTAAAGATAAACGCATTATTCAATGGAACTCTCTTCAGTAACAGAAGGAATATCTCTACAGCATTCTAATGCCGAAGCCTTGTAGCTCCTAATAGAGACGCATTCCCCTGACTGTAAGTTTGGCTCTGACAGTAATCTACATCCTGGCGAAGACTCTACAGCAGGCGTTTCTTCACTTTCTGATGTCAACCCAACCTGGTTAACGGAAGAATGAGTGGCGCATGCTTTGGAATATTTTCCCCCTTTAAATCACCGGACAGATGTAGGATCTTCCCCTTACTCCTTTAAAAAGAAATTCTTGAGGTTACTAAATTCCTTGTGCCCTATGGTCCCTCACCGCGGCCTGGGGCTTTACCTAAATCTACTACTACTAAATTCTTTACGGCGATTTATAAGAGCTGCTTAAGGTTTAGTTCCATCACTTCCATACCCATCAAGTGGCGGGAAGTCTAGATGATCTTCATTCCCAAACACGATAGATTCGCGGTTACACCAAGCCATTGGCGTTCAGACCTATTAGCCTCAGTTCCTTTTTGCTATACGAAATGCTAATGGAACGAGAAATCAGGCTTACTTTCACCAGCAGCAATGGATTGCACGACAGTCAGCCAGGATTCAGGCCAGGGCGGTCAACAGAAAGCGCCCTGCATAGTTTTGTCACGTAACTAGAAGGGAATCTTGACAGTAAAGAAATAGTGCTCTGTGTATTTCTTGACGTGGGTGGTGGTTTTGCGAATTTAATTCTTATTTGATAGGGGTATTTACTGCGTATGGTTTACCCTAAGGGAAATTAAGGGAAAAAACTTCAGTTTTTCTCATGGGTTTTCTACGCAGAAAAATAATGCCATAAGGAAACGCATTTCAAAACGTTCCCGCACTTTACCCAAATACTTGGCTGGGTAAACTGAGCTTGGGGAATCGAAAACACAGAACGGTCATATTTGCTGTTGTTTACTTGTTTTGCATTTGAATTTTGGTTTTTATTCATATTTAATTAAAAAAAATAAAATAAACAACAAAGGGAAACATATATATGGCAAGAGTTGGATGCTCATAAGTTAATAGAAAGAAACTAATTAAAAGAAACTTTGGAGGTAAGTTAGGTTAGGCCGGATCAAGTGGGAAACGTAGAGATGCACGTTTCCATGGCATTATTTTTCTACGCAGAAAAACTGTTCTATTCCCTCAGTTTCCTACTTTCCCATAGGGAAAACCAAACGCATTTAATACCTCTGACTAATATTGGCAGGATCATCGCCAATTATTAAACTGTTTGCAAATTTAATTACCAACTTGTATCACTGGCTCCAGGAGGATAGGACTTAATAGGTAGATAAATGCTTTTGGTAGATAGCTAATAATAGTACCTACATAATAAATGTATAATGTAATTGATGCCCAAATATATTGGCTAAGCGCTTATTGTACTTTCATTGATCAAGCAAAGATCAACCATGTCTTGAAGCTATGGATTTTGATTAATGGAACAATATGGCATGTAACATGTAATAGTAGTTCATAATAAATGTATGTAGCACTGTTAGTTGAGTGCAATTAGACAAAAACCTCGGAATCCAGGGACAGTCCATGAATATTTATAAAAATTTTAAAAATGTGTTGTTAGTGGTATATAGAAAAAAGTTTTAAAAAAAAATTTTTGTCGTAACGAAGTGTTAGTGGTCTCGTTCGAGAGGCGGGACTATAAAGTTCTGTCTTACATAGTTTTGAAGATCAAAACATTAAGATCACGTCTTCCAATCTCGATACAATGAGTATTGGTGGAGTGCCGTGAGAAAAAAAAGGTAACCCTGTAGTTTAAAATTGAGAGGGGGCAAAAATGTTTTTTTAACATTTATCTATATACTACTAAAACACATTTTGAAGCTTTTATAAACATGCATTGACTGAATTCAGAGGCATAACCATTTTTTTTTTTACTCACGGCGCTCCACTAACACTCATTGTATCGAGATTGGAAGACGGGATCTTAACGTTTCTATCTTCAAAACTATGTAAGGCAGAACTTAATAGTCCCGCCTCTAGAACGAGACCACTAACACTCCCTTACGACATAAACCGACCGAATGGTGCGCATTACAAAACAGGAAGTTACGCTGCCTCACCCTGTAGATAAAAATTGTGAGCGGGCAAAACATTTTTTTAACATTTTTCTATATACCGGTGCTATTAAAAAACTATTTTCGAAGTTTTTATAAATATTCATTGACTGTCCCTGAATTCCGAGGCTTTTCCATTTTTTTGACTTACGGCGCTCCACTAATACTCAATGTATCGAGCATGGGGGACGTGATCTAAATGTTTTGATCTTCGGAACTATGTACGCCTAAGACAAAAGTGTCTAGTCCCACTTCTCGAACGAGACCATAAACACTTCGCTAAGACATTCCCCGACCGAATGGCGCGCATTCCTAAATGAGGAAGTTACGCGGCCACACCCTGTAGCTAAAAATTAAGAGCGGTGAAATTTTTTTTTTTAACATTTTTCTATATATCACTAACAATACATTTTTAAAATTTTTATAAATATTCATGGACTGTCCCTGGATTCTGAGGTTTTGCCATTTTTTTTTTTTTTTTGTCTAATTGCACTCCACTATGTATCCGGCATTGGATTTTCATTAAAAAATTCACAATGGGATCCCTATTGGCATAGGTGCTTCGAAGAACAATATAGAGAAATAGCCGTCATGAATCCATACAAAAATAAGTTGTATTCACCCTCACAGCTATGGCTCCTGAAACGCCGCTACATCACCAAGTAGGGCTAGGACCTATGACCATTCGTCTATGGAAATCGTAGATTCTGTCCAGAAGCCGGAAGTTTCGGGAAAAACATGGGATGTCTCGTATCTCAAAAGGCCCTGAATTAGAAATCCGCAACGAAACTTGTCTAGCGGTAATTTCGCCACCTTAATTTTCAATCTAATAACCTCAATTACCGTGCAAGGTAAATGATAATTTCGTCCACAGATTCACATAAACTCATTCCAACTAGCCGTTTTTTTTTTTTTTTTTTTTTTTTTAGAATTTTAATTATTCACAAACAGCGACCACATTTCCGGAAATAGGACCTGACCCTATCTTATCTTATTATAGGCTACCGAGGCTATGATATTTGAGGAGCTTAGTTACAAACGTGACCAACTCCATTTTTTCACAAAATTAGGTTTTGATCCGACCTTGCAGAAAATTGTAATGTCCACCTGCACGTTGTAAAATAAAGTGACAAAAGCAGCCAGATTGCGCACAGAAGCGCTGAGAAGTCTGGGGTTAGCTATAAACTTAATGCAATTTTCAACAGAAAATCCGCTCTCCTGAAAAATTCTAAAACTTGGAGTTGGCCATGATTGTAAACAGCCTCCTCAATTTTGTATTACGAATGAGGCTATGGGGTATTAAGTAGACTTACTGTATCATCTCCATGATCTGAAAATAATCTAAATGCACATTTTGACTAAATTGCATAAATAGGACATGGGACCTATGTTGAAACATGGGCACCAAAAAAAAAAATGAGGCAATTTTAATTATAAATAAAAGAATATAAAATGCTTAAAAACCAACCATCTTACTCCTACGCAATGCATGTACTGTATATTATCAAAAAATTCTCCTCCGTTGATTAATGTTTTTGCATTAAAAAATTCGCATTTATGGTTGAAACACACATTATTGTTTTTTAGTTTCTACGTAGTATAAGGAAAGCTTTGTGATGGTCAAAATGTTCGGTTCCGAGATTCCGAGAGAAACGGATTTACACGTTTTGAGGTCCCAGGAACCCCAAATAGTGTTTTTTACGAAATGTCGGTCTGTCGCTCTGTCAGTCTGTTCATCGATTTCCGGGCAAAGTACTCTGTGGATTTTGATGAAATTTGGCATGTAGGTTCACAAAAATCGTACCTCGAGGCAATTCCTTTTATTTGATGCTAACTCAGTTTGGGGGTTTTTATTTTCAAAAAACTAAAAAAAAAACGTATAAAAAAAATTATTTCTCAAAAACAACTCCAACGATTTCTTTTGAATTCACATATTGTAGTCGTTAGTAATGTTAACAAAATGCGGTGGGTCGCTTGCACCTTGATAGTTTGCTTTTAGGGGTAAAAAAATAAAAATATCTCAATTTTCTTGAAAAATGACTAAAAAATAATTTTTCTGCTGCACCTTTCTATCGATGATATCTACCTTCAGGTATGTTTTAGGTGTTCAATAGAGTAAAAAAACCAAATAGGTTTCTTTCCCAAAAAAATATTTGGTTCTGTGCTACAAATTATTTTTTGAAGAAATTATATGAAATGGCGCGGCGTTATTAATTTATTACTTGGTGGTGGAATTGCCAACGATTAATTCACTGCTACGGGATAGCCGTAGCCACAAGAGGTCCAGGGGCTTTGATAAAAATAGAAAATGTTTAAAAAATCTACTCTATTTCGTTAAGTACCTATATTTAAATTTCCAGTCGGTACATACTCAATTGTAATACTCTGAAATACTCATATTAACATTTACTGTATAGGTTGCAACCCCCCACCCCCCATGGAGCTATTCAAATTTCGCCACTGGGGATAAGTGCTTTTAAAATGTAGGCCAACGGTATTGGTAATATGAATGGATCAATATTAGAGACTGGCACAAATTCCGGGTTAGTGATTAAAATTGACTGTCCTGCTTTTACCCCGTCTGGGGAGGGTTAGGCATCGCATAAAACTTCTGGGACCGATTTTTTCGTACTCATATTTTAATATACTAACACATAGCAAAATTTCAAGACGCCACCTTTTCATGGAATTTACAGGTTATGGTTTGCTACCCCTCTGGATCACCCTTAATTATAATATAATATTCTGGCATTGGGTTACCCGCCATATATGGGCAAGAAGCAGCTATTTCGCGTTGGATTTTTCATGCCACCTTTACAGCGAAATCCCACCCCTGATAAATTTCTACCCCCTCTGGGGAGGGGTAGGCATCGCATAAAATTTCTGGGACCGATTTTTTCGTACTTGCAGTTAACTATACTAACACATAGCAAAATTTCAAGGCGCCACCTCTTTAAATAATTTTATCCCTCAGCTTATGGTTTGCTACCCCTCTGGATCACCCTTAATTATAATATAATATTCTGGCATTGGGTTACCCGCCATATATGGGCAAAAAGCAGCTATTTGGCGTTGAATTTTTCATGCCACCTTTATAGTGAAATCCCACCCCAGATAAATTTCTACCCCTTCTGGGTAGGGGAAAAATGAGAAAGAAATTTCTGGGAGACAATTTTCCAGATACTAGTAGTAACTTACTTAACAAAAAGGTAGAAATAAAGTTGCCACCTTTTTAGCCACTTTCCTCCGTTTCATCCCTGGTTTGAACCCTTCTGTCACCTACCCCTCCGTGAGTGATAGTTCTGGGAGTAAGTTTTTTGCCATACTACACTTGCTTGCGACCCTTTCCAGCATTTTTTACGCTGCCACCCTCTTTAAGGATCGAAACTGGTTATAAATTTTCCATCCCTTCTGGGAAGGGGTAGTTACCGAATGTAATGTCTGTGACCAATAACATAGTAAACCAGGCACCAATTTAAGGCATTTAAGCTACGATTTAGATTGCCACCTCTTCAGCCAATTTTATCCCTCAGCATTTGACTTTCCACCCCTCTGGATCACCCCTAACTACCCTATAATATTCTGTGGGGTTGTTTCCCGCCATAAATTAGTCCAAAGGAACTGTTTTAGGATGGATTTCCCGTGCCACCCTTACATCGAAATCCCAAACCAGATAAATTACTACCCTCTCTTGCTAAGGGAAAAGCATGAGAAAACTTCTGGGACAAAAATTTCAATTATGAATATGAAGTACCCAATGATGTATACGACGAAATTAAGTTGCCACCTTTTCAACTAATTTTGCACCTTGGCTGGTGACTTCCACCCTTCTGTATCAACCCCCATTGCACCTAAAATGTCTGTGATCAAGATTTCTAACATTATATTCACAAGTACTATACGGTATAATGTTTTTTCCGCTGCCACCCTTTTAACATAGAACACCCTAGGATAAATTTCCGACCCTTCTGGCAAGGGGTTGCTGTCGCTAAAAACGTCTGGCATACTGTTTTTTATGATTGTCAGGTGACAAGCTTGCACACATAGGTAAATTTAATTTGCCACCTCTTCAGCAAATTTTTGGTACTCACAGCTGATTTTACCACCCTCTGGAGAGGGGTTAACCATGGAAAAATCTTCTGGCAGGAGGTTTACACCTATATTTGAGTGCCACTTGTCATTTTGGTAGCATCTCAACGTGCCACTCGTTTCGTGAATTTTCGTTTAAAAATATTTTCGAAAAAAAAATCCCCTGTCCAAATGCTACCGCTCCCGCCAGCCAGAAATCCCTTTTCGCCATATCCAGCCAATGGACTATTACGGACATAGTGTGAAAATTTGCCACCACTTCACAGAACCGAAGGATAGGTGGCACCCGGTCTAATAGGTATATACCGTCGTACTGAAATCATTGAGATTTGGTCCGCATTTCGGCAAAATATTATCTGCCTGTGTCCGCGCGAATGCTATAAACCCGCCAATAAATTGACGTTTGATCATTGATGTGCCTATACCATCATGTATCAAGGCCATAGCCAAGGGGGGGGGGGGCTTCAGCCCAATAAGCCCCCCCCCCCCCCGGAATGAAAAGTTGGGAATTAACTGAATCTAGTTCGGTAACATGAGTACGTCTTCCTCAGTAAATTATAAACTTTACTGCTGTTACCCACATTTTTCCCCCGGGGGAGACCCCTCTTTGGGTTACGTACAATATTATATATACGAATAAGCATTCTTTTGTAAGCTTTGTAAAATCCATACTTTACTGCTGTTAAAATGTGTAAAACCCCACTATTTTGCACTTATATTTTCTAAATTTTCCCCCGGGTCCCCCTCTTAGGGTTAAATGCAATATTATTTCTATACTATCCAAACCGTTATAATGATAACATTATGGTTTATTCCGCATATCCGCAAAATATTATTATAAGCCTGTATTCGTACCGAGGCTAAAACCTCCAATAAATTGCCTATGCTATATGATAACATACGAGTAACATCATAAACTCTAACGAATACACTAGATACAATACCTGTGTGTACTTAAGCCTATTGGGCCCATTGTGCTCCCTACTACAAAATATCTACATTACTTCTACATCACTTTCTCGAGGCCTATCTCCCTCAGGAGAGCCAGGATCTTGAGGGGATTTAGAAGTGGTAGGTCTTTTACATGTAACTAACTGCAAGCTTCCCAGGCATGCTGCTCTTCTTCGTGTGATTGCATCGCAGTGAAGGAAGATGTGCTCGGGGTCCTCCACTCCTTCATTGCAGAATCTGCAAGACTGTAGTTGTCTCCCCAAGAGACCCCACATATTGAACCCCAGGACCAAAGACTCAAAGACCTGATCTTGGTTTTGTACGTCTTAGCCTAGAGCCATCAGTAAACCACTTGATTGTGTGACTATTGAGAATTCCTGCTGATTCGCAGTATTCTTTCATTGTCCCTAATATAGTTTCGAATTCCCTTTTAAAACAATATTTTGGATGGATTCTATCGCTTGGCATATCCAGGCAGTGATCAGACGTAGTCAGAGAGGCTGAGTCTCTCTTATTTGTCCTTTTTACCCCGCTCCTATTAATGCCATTTCGGCTGAAGTTTCCACACATGAAGCCATGACCAATGGTATGGTTACAGCAGGAAAAGACAGGCTGATTGCCATCATGTGTACGAGCTAGTATAACACCATAAGTTGTAAAGAAGACACTACATGCAATTGAGTGATCAAGAAAACAATTTACTCCAAATATAGGATTATACAGTCGCCACAGCCACCCCGCAAAAAAATCCTAGTTACGGCCTTGGCTCGACCTGATCATCCTGGCAGGCATTAAAAGAAGAAGAATACATGTATTATTGTATTGTATAATTGTTCACCTTGCCACCAGCGCTGAAGTACCTCGGCCCGGCACTGGTGTGTCGTATTTCATACTTTGAACTAGTATCATTAGGCCTAACATTTACAATGTCGGCTTATCACAATATAGCACAAACCATGATTGTCTTGTCATAAAAATTGATCCAAAAAAGGGGGCGCTACGCAGCAGTGAGCACCCCTGATGGTTTATAGGTATAGATGGCTATTCCTCTAAACTGAAGTTGTTAGTTTGTACCCTAAGCCATTTGCTGACTCAGGTAATTACCTCTCAGGGGGATGCAGCGATCCCTAAAAGTTTGAAGAAACTGTTGGAGAAGGGTAGCGGACAAACTGCCGACACTAATTGGCCAGCGTGCACCCTATATAGGCCATATTGCTATAATTGACCGAAACATAATTGCGAAATTGGAGACCCTGCGTACAATTTATAAACCCCCACCCCCATAACGAAGCAGGGGGGGGGGGGCGAACTGTTTTTAAGTCTTCTTATTAGTCAAATTACTCAGATTGGTGGAGAACTGGGCTATGAACCGAATGGTGTTGGAGGTTCGAAACTTGACAAATGACATTTGCCCGGCAACGGCCCTGCTGACCCACTGCACACCTTACATTTGCAAGTACCAATGCCTTAGCCCTTAAGCCCAGGGACGTATCCAGCCCGTTGGGGGGAGGGGGTAGTGCGGTGGGTCAAAATAGAAAAATACAAGCAATTTCAAGGTGATATATCAGCAATATACCTGCATTAATTCGAATATTCATACCCCGCTGCCGATGTTAAAGGAAATCATTTTCAAGTACATATTCTGTAGCGTAAACAATTACGGTGAACATAACAATCCATACAGGCACCGAGAGGGATTCAAATGAAAAGGACTCAGCATGTCGGAGCCCTATTAATGTCAACACACTGTTGATTCCAATAAAATTGGTAGGTACAACAAATAGGACAATGCTCATATTTACACAGACCTGAGTAAATTCGCCGCGGAGCCTGTGAGAATTTTGACCAGGTGTGACAATATTTCCATGGGCCTTTATAGCCCAAGTGTATTGTTGGACAACATTATGCGCATAAAGGATTCAGCTCGATGAATCTTTATGAACCTCAAGAGAGAGAGATCTCCGTATAGCTTGTGTGGCTGACATTACATTACAAGAGTAGTTCATGATTGCGTATTACAAACTTAGCCTACATCTTTTGTAAAAATAGTGCTAGGCTATCCGTTAATCGGACACCCAGGATTAGATCAGATTTTACGCAAACACAAATAAATTAGTGCCCATCTCCCTTAGAATTGCATCGGTACTTCCAAACTACCAGGAAGTTCGCTTTCAGAACGACCACGGCTTATCATCCCGGATTCTATTGCTTCGTCACGTTACAATATTACTATACATTACAATACTATTATAATATTACGGAACAATGTTTGTGACATTTTTACACATTTATCATCATAATTTATTTTCGTATGCTATTATTGCACCTCAAGTATTTTGTTGTCGTGATTGACATGAAATGAATTAAATTATACATTTATTATTTATTTATTTATATTATTATATTACATTATATTTATTACAGGTGCTGAGCGCCCTCCTCTTGAAAGTTGCATGAACACCTGAGCATCATACTCTAGCTCCTGTATGTAGGTATGAACAAAGTTCACAAGTTCCGCAAATGATTATTGTTTAAAAGTTATTACATTATATTCATGGGTAATAAGGTAACACACCCTCGCAAGTAATGCCTCAAACCCAACGTTTCTGCACGGCTTAGAGGCCAAAGCGGATTTAGAAAATAAATTTAAAAGCTAGCCTATGCCTACCGTATGGTAAGGTAAGGCAAGGTAGGGTAAGATACAGGCTGATGACAGTTGCTGGGTCGTTGCGTATTGATGAGATGGCAAGATGACACACCCTCGCAAGTAATGACGCAAACCGGGGCTTTTCCACACGATTTGGGGGCCAAAGAGGATTTGAAAACATTTAGCCATTGATAAAGAGGGATTTGCCGCGGCATTGTTCTTTTGACAAAGTGTCACCAGCAACCTGAGCTCCGCCAATGCCATCCCGCGGGTTTAACAAACAACTTCGCTCCCGGTCTCTCTGGATTCAGAGCTTGTGAAGTCAGATACATTAAAATTAAATGCGTATATATAGGTACTGTACTAGCAGCAGGGCCATAGAGAGATTCAGTAAACAAGCATTGTCTCCCCCCCCCCCCATGGATTAATTCACAGAATCAGGGGGTCCGTCTATCTGTGTCTGTCGCCTTGACGAGATCGAGGATGACACGAGACATGGCAATTGATCTTTGGCGTGCCTCATTTCCATTGGATTGACTGGTTTTGGGATAGACTGAAGTAAATGCGGTATATACTTGTGCACGTCCATTTGACCGATTTAGCTGCCTGGAAGTTAGTCAGAGTAAGACTGCAGCCGCTTTGTTTTCATTGTCGCTAAGGAGATCTGCGAGTGATATTTGGGGGTGGCCATGTGCGGTGTTGGGCGAGGAGGTGACAGTCAAGAAGTATGTGCTTGACTGTCACCTCATTTCCGCAACTGCATAATGAATAAGCATTTATGCATTCCTTTGTAAGCTTTAAAAAATCTATACTTTACTGCTGTTAAAATGCGTAAAACCCCACTATTTTGCCATCATATTTTCAAAATTTTCCCCCATTTTTACATAGCTCCATCAGGCGCATGGGCTTTTCAAGTAATATGCCTCGTTTCCCTAACAAAGACACCAATTGCGCAATCGCTAAAAATTAATTGAGCTTGGTAGCATACACGCACTTTTCCCGGAATGGCCCCCTCCTACAACCTGTCCTGGACTTCACTCGGCAAGATGTCGTCCAGTTTCCGCAAGTGTCGTCTTAACTCCCCTAAGCTTATTATTGATGTTGTCCGGAGCAAACCATGAGAGTTGCCGTGCGCATTTGATCTCGCTGTACGATGCATATGTTTTTAGGTCCTCAGGTGTGAGAAGGGGGAAAGCCCGGGAAAGGGGCCGAGATCAGGCTGCAGGCAGCTTTTGCAGCCTTGTCCTTAGTCTCATTTCCTGTTATGCCTTTCTCTGGCAGACAAGTGCACCTTTACACGAATATTCTACTATCATTTAAAAAATAGATTAGAATACAATAGAGAATGGCTCATTTATCATAAATGCCACGGCACGTTCCAATTTCCCGCCAAATATTTTATCAGTAAACGAGTATTTGCTTCAGTTTGTTGTTTTGGTCCTTTAATTTATTGCGATTTTGTATTTTGCGACTAGTGGGGACCCCTTTTTTTGTGGGGCCATGGACGGACCCAGTCCCCAAGGACGGAGGATTATTTTGCCTTTTATGTCATTTCTCATACCTCGACCTTTCGTTTTATAACCGAGTTCTCGGCCAACTTTTAGTCCTATCCGACCTGAGATGTAGCCTATTTAATTTTTACGTAACCTCTTCCTGATAGCACACCGTTAAATCCGCGTTTAAAAATCAGAAAGGGGAAGTAGTAGAAAGCAATGTAACATGAGAGACAATGTTAACTAGTCTATTGAGAGAGGTGCGAAATGCCCCGGATTACAAGGCCCCACACCCTCCGACACTCCCCTACCCCTTAGAATGTGTTCGACGACTCTGCTTCACTAGTCTGCCCACCATTCTTCTAAACTGTTGTTAGTAGGCTCTTTATATGAAACCTTTTTAAAATAACATTCAAACATGTGCTTTTTTTATTTGATGACACCCTCCGGGTAGCATCTTGTTCGAGTACGTATCAAAAGGGAATTCAAGAGCATAATAAGGCTTTATTGTAGGGACGTTGAAATTGGCTTTCATTAAAAGGAGAGGGGGGATTGCAATTTTTACATGAGGAGTGACAAAATTGTTGGTTTGCTTTAAACTGTAGAAAATCATCCTCACTTTAACAACAGCTGTGTCTAAGAAATACGCAATACAAACTTTTCCCGTGTACTGTACCGTACTATAGGCATAGTTTTACTATAAAAAAAGTTCAACAACCGCCATACAAAACTGCCTACTCACACCAGACCTGTAGGTACATTGTAGTATTATATGGTACATATAACACTGACATTAAATTAACTTTGGTTGAAGAGGTAACCTCCTCGTTATAACCGAAATTAGAGGATATAAACTGGGCTTGGCTGGATTCGAACCCACGATCTACGCCGAACCGGGGTGTCGTCTTCACCGCTGGACCACAAACCCAGCCAATCCCAGTTTTTTTTCCATATCCTCTAATTTCGGTTCAGACCAGTAGGGCCTATGTGTGTGCTTTCTGAAGGTTTATGGACACCTCTAACATGTACTCGGTCATTTGAGAGCATTGACAGAAACAGGCACAACGTTTAAACTGCTCGGAATAATATAGTTTTTCATTAACTTTAATTAACGGCCCGAAACTATGCTAGTAGGCTATCATCCCTGTCAGGCAGGCACATCACGCAATCCTTCGTGTCACTTCGAAGTCAGCATATTTATATTTTAAATATGAAATCATGTAACTGTCTCACAATATGCAATACGAATAAACGGCGGTGTTTGCCCTTTTATTATAAGAACCCACAGGATGGGGAAGTCTTACAAGTGTTACCACTTCACAGAAAATAAAGATACCTAGTAGAGTTATACAAATAATGTCAAATCCCTCTGACGAAATGTAGGCTATGTAGGTAGGCCTACTGTATATTTCGAGGTACGTCATATCGTGGCCGTCACTGGGACCGCCCGGACACACAGTGCTTAATATTGGTGTCGGTGGACTATCAGTTACACATTGTAATCAAAATGTATAGAGAAACATATTTTATTTTACTTCTACGGGGCTTATAGCTCTACGACTGTTATAAAATTGATTGAAATACAATTTAATTCTATTTTTTTGCCTTAATAACCCCTGTGCACAAAGCCAAATTCTATTGCAAAAGTAGTAGTAAACATTTATTCTATGAAAATTAATGTATACCGTATTCCGTCATAAGCTTACCTTTAATGCAGGGAATGCATGGATCCGTTCCAGAGCCTGAATAGGTAACGCCAACCGACATTTCCTTCACAGTTCAGAATACCCATCTGATGATGGTTCAAGTGACATAAACGTCTATGCCACAACATTTGGTTGGTCTGAGATCCATTGCACGCTAAATTTACCTTTTCAGATGATGTCTTCTCATACTCAACTTGAGCATTTGCTTCATCCAAAATCTACAATCCATTTGAAAATGCAGGGCCGTAGCGCCGAGAAAAGCATTAGGGGGGCTGGGTAACCTTTTGGGGGGGGGGGGGGGGGCTAGGTTTTTTGGATTGTCACAATCAGATCTAAGCTATTATCCGTGAATCCAAGCCGTTATGTTATGGTAAACATGAGATAGGTCTCACCATTAATATTTAACTATGTACCCATTGGCGTAAATTACCAAAATTTCTGGGGGGGGGGGCTGGAGGACCCCAAGACTTCTTCCATCCCCCGGAGAAAAAAATTGATGAATAGGCCCAAATTAGTGAGGTTTTACGCACTTTATCCCCTGGAGAAAGGGGCGCCCGGGGGTCTCCCCAGGACAAAAAAAAAGCTATAAATGGGCCAAAATTAGTGAGGTTTTAGGCATACTATACAACTCGGAGTGAGTTGAGTTTCAACACAAATTGTCATTTCTCAAAACAACAAAATAAATAAATACAAGTTTTATTTGTAGTTAAAAAAAATTGTCCCTTCATTTTTTCCAAAACAAATTGACAATGGGCTAGGTAGGCCTATGAATCAACAATTACAAACAATCATTGTCCAAAAATCAGCAGCCGCCGTGTTTTGGTTTTGCTAAAATTTCTACAAAACTCTTCGGGGTCTAAAATTTTCACCCTTTTCTTTTCGAAGCCCAATAGTGTTAACTGTCCTTTACTTTAATCCTTCTTGGGGGGGGGGGGGGGCGCGACAGATCGTTTGGGGGGGCTGAGCCCCTGCCTCCCCCCCCCCCCAGGCTACGGCCCTGTGAAAATGTAACTGTAACTACTACCTTACCTACCAAATTTGTTTCGTACCAAACACTTTGACTTAACTGAATAACCTCTTTCGGTGGGCTGGTGTACAGAAATCAAATTGCGTTTTAAATTAGGTACGTAAACAACATTATTTATAGATATTTTACCACGATGAGCGATATTAACCGGCACTTTGACATGCCAATAGCTGCTAAGAACCGAACCACCTGCGATCTTCACATTCTTCGTTTTTCCATCTTCGAACGGTTTATAGTCTAGCATCAAATCCTTGCAAGGCGACAGGTGAGAACTTGCACCCTAGTCCAGTACCCAGCCGGTAACAGCACGTTCAGTATCAGTACATGCAGCGACAAGACAGAAATCGTCTTCTTCCACTACCAGTCCACAATCTTCACTTTCAGCTTGAGATGCATTACGATGTGTACAGTGTACCATGACCACGACCTCGACCTCGGCCGCGTTTTTGTCCGCTACCCCTCTTCTTAGAGCTTCTGCAATGTCTTTTAATATGACCTTGATCTCCACAGCCGTAGTATGTCAGCAATGCAGATGTAGCACCACTAGGCTCTCCTTGACTATTAGCTGGCAAGCGCATCTCTATCATATGTAAGCGCTCGGTTAAATTTTTAATAGTGCGATCTTCACATGCAGGAACACCACACCGACTTAAACTAATGTGTATATGTAATAAAGTATGCCGGTGGTATAGCTTTGAAAGAATACGACACATCAATACAATGTCAGGAAGCTTTGTTTCAGACAGATATTCCACTTCCTGGTTGATATCATAAAACGTCTTTTGTTAGTTATTTAAGGTAAATGTTAGATTTTAAGTTTTTTTTAGTTTAGTTATAATTAATTGTATTGTATTGCATCGTATTGTTCAATATAATTATTCATTCATTCATTCATTGGTGCCAGTGCATAGTATGATATGACTATTGCCAATATTAAGATTTAAATAAATAAAATTAAAATAAATAAATGTACTTCGTTTCTTCAATATTACATATACATATAAAGTGATATAATGAAGTAGGGGTGCGTGGCCCAAAGGTAAGGTGACCAGATTCTGAGAAATTGAAAACGGGACGCACACGTGGGGGTTTGGGGCGCGGGGGGGGGGGGGGGGGGTCCGGGCCCTGGAGATCAAGCCCGTAGGTAGGATTTTTTTCGGTGGTGGCTGTGGCGACAGTGATCCTATCTAGTGTAAATTTAGTTCTTGAGAATTCAATTGTATCTAGTACATTCTTTAGGGGGTGATGGTGTTACTCGTATATACCGTACAGGTATAGCCACATCAAACGTCAATTTATTGGAGGATTTCGGTGCGAACACAGGCTTATAAAATGTTGCGGATATGCGGACTAAATCGTAATGTTATCATTACGACTGTTTAGATATTACAGAAATAACATCGCATTTAACCAGAAGAGGGGGGCCCGGGCCACGGGGTCTTCCCCAGGGGAAAAATATGAAAAAATCAGTGCAAAATAGTGGGGTTTTACGCATTTAACAGCAGTAAAGTATGGATTGTACAAACTTTACCAAAGAATGCTCATTCATAAAAATAATATTTCATTTAACCCAAAGAGGGGAGCCCGGGGGTCACCCCCGGGGCAAAAATTAGAAAATGTAAGTGCAAACAGTGTGGTTTTACAGCAGGAAAGCTTGCAAAGGAATGAATATTCATATTACTCCCAAAACTTCAAGGGGACCGGGGGTCTCCCCCGGGGGAATTTTTTTTTTGAAAAAATAGGTCCGAAATAGGGAGGTTTTACTATTGACAATTGTCAACTATTGGACTATTGTTCTCATATTTTTCCACAATTAATAAAAATTATGTGATGGAGTACTACCGCAGTAAAAATTGCATTCGTTCATCGAACCTTTTTCGTATAGAAAAGTGTTTGCGGCTCACCAATCTAAATATTAGGGTTTGGCTTCCTAATTTTTTAATACGGAATTAATCACTTTGATTAGCTGTAAATTAATGAAAAAATATAATTAAAAAACTAATAGGAACAAATAAAGAATTAGATTACTCGTGACTTCGTGGTATTTCATTTTAATAAACAAAAAATAACAAAAACTTAGAGTTTTAGAAAAACTTGTTATAACAACCCGAATTAGTAAAACCCAAATAATCGTTAAGAAATTAACTTTGTCTAAGAAACCCACTTGTGTTAGTATAAAACCCGAGCGCTTTCGGCAAGAACTGCCATCTACAGATGGAAACCCACTAGCACAGTTACACCTTATCTGCGATTTGAGACTTGCTCAACTCCAGGAGAAGATGCAAATGTGACTAGGGAGAGGAAACCTTGGTTTATATAGGACTGGGAGCGGGGGGAGGAGGGGGTGGGAGGGGGCGTGCCTGGTTACCTATTCCTAACCTACTAGCTAGATCTATTAGAGGGGATGATTGTGTGAATGTTATGTCGTTTGTTAATTTTTCCCTATTGTGTAAAGCTCTTTTGATTTCAACATTTTCAAAAAAATTTAAAGTGTAACTTTTCTTTATTTTGTGTAGGGCTGTCCAATTGTGAGGATCGAATGTGTGATTTTCCGAGTTAAGGTGTTTCGCGAATGTGCTGTTGGTGTTGGTGTCTCCTATACCTGTTATATGTTCTCTGACCCTAGTTTTAAAGCTTCTGCCTGTTTGGCCTATGTAAATTGCGTTACAATCGTTACAATTTAGACGATCAACTCCATTGCCTTTTTCCTTTTCTGGTTTGGTTTTGCAGTTCATGAGTTTATTGGCCAAATTGTTGCGATTGTACGGGGCTGGTGTTTTGTCTGTTGTAGAAGAAATGAGGTTACTTATTTTTTCTGTGATTTCTTCTATGTATTGTATCCTGAAATATGATTTATTGGTTACCGGGTTTAAGCTCCCTGGGGGGTAAATTAGTTTGAGGTTGTGTTTGATTTTGTGATGTCGTAGGATTCTGTCTATTAGGTTGAGATTGAAATTGTTATTTTGGGCAATTTGTTTTATTGTATTTAATTCATTATTATAGTTAGTTTGATTCATAGGGATGTTAAGGAGTCGAAAAATCATACAATGGAATGCTGCGTGTTTGTGCTGGAATGGGTGAGAAGAATCAATAGGGATTATATTATCGCTATGGGTTTCTTTACGAAATATCTTGAAGTCTAGGGTACTATTATTTTTGGTGATGGTGAGGTCTAAGAAGTTCAGGGAGTTGTTTTCTTCTACTTCCATGGTAAATTGGATTTTTGGGTGAATTGTGTTGATAAAACTCAAGAAATTGTCTAGTTGTCTGTTACTTCCTGTCCAAATGCAGAAGATATCATTCACATACCTTGTCCAGAAAGATATACATTTAACTAGGGGATTTTTATTGAGTAGAAGTTTGTGTTCGAAGTTATCCATAAAAATTTCAGCATGAAGGGGAGAAAGGGAAGAACCCATAGGTAGGCCTACTTTTTGTTGGTAGTAGTCGGATTTGAAACGGAAATAGTTTTGATGAGTGCATGTGTCTAACAGAAGGAGGGTCTCAGAAATAAGGCTGTTCGAGGTATTATTGTGATAGAGTGACTGGGCAACTAATTTACGTACTTCGGGTACGGGAATATTAGTAAACAGATTTTTGACATCTAAAGAGACGAGTTTGGCATTGCTGGATAAGGAAAGGTGCTTAAGGCGGGAAACCAACTCGAATGAGTTTTTGACGCTGTGGCGGGGTGTGAAGTTTGTTAGCTCGCGAATGTGTTTGTTGAGAAAACTAGCTACTTTGCTGGCTGGGGCACTGTTATACGAAACTACTGGGCGGATAGGTTGATTACTTGATTGGGTTTATGAAGTTTAACCAGACCAAAAAATGAAGGAGCTACGGGGTTCATGTTGGTAAATTTATAGGCTATATATTGGGGTATCGTATTAGAGCTTTGTTTAATGGCTTTTTTGGTTGCTTTTTGGAATTTGTTTGTGGGGTCTACTTTAGTAGTATGTAAAGGGCGGTTCTGGGACTTACCCCACCCCCCGTCGAGCTATCCCATCTACCCATCATGCTACCCCTCGTGGGTGGTCTGAGGTGCTGGGACTTACCCCACCCCCCGTCGAGCTATCCCATCTACCCATCATGCTACCCCTCGTGGGTGGTCTGAGGTGCTGGGACTTATCCCACCCCTCGTCGAGCTATCCCATCTACCCCTCGTGGGTGGTCTGAGGTGCTGGGACTTACCCCACCCCCGTCGAGACCCGTGGGTGGTCTTTCTATGGCACTATGATTGTTTTTTTTTTATAACCCAGGTAAACATAAGCTAAATATAGACACCCGTAGTATTTAAAAACCTTAAAATAAATTAATATAAATTTTTTTTTTAATTTTTTTTATTAGCTATATTTACATCGATGAACACGCTTGAGCTAATGCATAATGTTTAGTACACTACATTGAGTAAACATAAGCTAAATATAGACACCCATAGTATTTAAAGACCGTAAAATAAATTAATATAAGTTTTTTTCTTAATTATTTATTATCAGCTAAATTTACATCGATGACCACGCTTGAGCTAATGCATAATGTTAAGTACACTACAATAAGTAAACATAAGCTAAATATAGACACCCATAGTATTTAAAGACCGTAAAATAAATTAATATAAGTTTTTTTCTTAATTATTTATTATCAGATAAATTTACATCGATGAACACGCTTGAGCTAATGCATAATGTTAAGTACACTACAATAAGTAAACATAAGCTAAATATAGACACCCATAGTATTTAAAGACCGTAAAATAAATTAATATAAGTTTTTTTCTTAATTATTTATTATCAGATAAATTTACATCGGTGAACACGATTGTGCTAATTAATAATGTTAAGTACACTACATTAAGTAAACATAAGCTAAATATAGACACCCATAGTATTTGAAGACCGTTAAATAAATTAATATAAGTTTTTTCTTATTAATTTTTATCAGCAATATTTACATCGATGAACACGCTTGACCTAATGCATAATGTTTAGTACACTACATTGAGTAAAGATAAGCTAAATATAGACACCCATAGTATTTAAAAACCTTAAAATAAGTTAATATAAGTTTTTTCTTATTAATTTTTTTTTTAGCTACATTTACATCGATGAACATGCTTGAGCTAATGCATAATGTTTAGTACACTACATTGAGTAAAGATAAGCTAAATATAGACACCCATAGTATTTAAAAACCTTAAAATAAATTAATATAAGTTTTTTCTTATTAATTTTTTATCAGCTACATTTACATCGACGAACACGCTTGAGCTAATGGGAGACAGGGATAGATAGACCAGTGAGGGTGAGCGCCATTGAATAATGCACATATTAATTACCTAATTTGAAACAGTGGACTACCCACGAATGATAGACGGTAAGGGTGGGACTCGGCGTTGCACTCAGTATCTTAAAAGAAATGTATTAATCCCACAATAGGTGTTCAATATACCCACCAGCCATGTTTATAAAAATGAATTTTCAATAATCCCAACTAAGTCTCAGTTTCTCACAATGGGTGTGCAATATACCAGGCAGTCGTGTTTTCTATGTTAGATTTAGTTACATTGGGCTAGGACAGGTTAAGTTATAATATTAGGCTAGGTTAAATTTTTATATCAAGTTAGGGTAGGTTACATTGGATTAGGATAGGCCAGATTAGGTTACATTGGGTTAGGTTAGCTGTTTACCTAGATTAAATTCATCATTTTTTTAACAAAAATATTTTTATATCAAATAAATATGATGTTAAGTTAGGTTACATTGAATTAGGATAGGTTAGATTAGGTTACATTGGGTAAGGATAGGTTGAGTTAGCCACAAACAAGCCATTAATAAATCTACCCCTCGCTGACAGTCCATTGTAAGCTAAAGTGATTTTTGTTTTCGTAAATCTATCCAACACTTAGGTTGAAGCATGGTCATTATCGCATTATAGATATGTCTTAGGTTTAAAAGTTTGTTTTAAGTGATTGTATGTAAAGACATTGTTTATGAGGGAAGATTTTACTGATCATAATAATAATTGCACAATTATGAGCGGAGGAGCACTATCTAACGAGGGGAACTTTGTATGCAAAACATCTATAGCTCTAGATGGTGTTGTAAAATAATACAATTATAAAAACATAACCATACGTCATGATCCCGTTGTATATTTACATAATATGGAAGGTGAGGTTGATTCAATTACAACTGAAAACATAAAACTTTTTAAAGTGATTAAATGGTATAAAGGACAAGTCCCGTGCTGGGCAATTAATAAATCTATCCAACGCACAGGTTTAAGGGAAGTATTGATTTAGTAAACAGATAACCGTGTGCAGATTCAAACCTGTTGAGAATCACCAGGTGCACTCAGTACACCCATCACACCAGGGGGTCCATTGTAAGCTAAGTGATTTTTGTTTTTGCATCAGTTGCACCCGGCAATGATAAAAACTATACTGAAGCATGGTTTCGTGCTAAAAACAAACAACTTCTCCTCACTGATGACTCCACAATAAAATATCAACAAATAAACAAACAACATTTACAATATTAAAAATGGTAGGGGGGGGGGCCCTTTAAAAGCAAAAGTGAACATTACAATTGCAAATACAAGTAAAGAAAAAATGTACGAATTAAGTAAAAAAATTTTTTTTTAAACGTTAATAGAAAAACAATTGTGCAGGCAGATAACTGAAGTAATGTAGGCTAATAATAAAATATTGGTTGACAATCGACACTGAGAGAACATCCACTTTACAGTATGTATCCCAATTTTCATTAAGTCTAGATGCTAAGTAGGGACGTGATGTTATTGGGGTTGGAAGAAATTAGGTATTTTATGTGTCTTGAAACTTGTTATGCTGACGGAGTCCTTTATGTTGTCCGGTAGGGAATTGTACAATGGAATAGACTTATACATAATATGCGAATGCATAAAGTGTTCCGTATTCGGTTTCAAAGTTTTTAGGTTGCGTCCGGTACCAAGTCTGGTATTAATGTTATGATGGACGAAATCACCTTGCCCAAGAATGGTTTTTGCCCTTTTTAAATCGAAAAAGTAGAAGTTGTTTTGCACATAGCAATGGCAATGGGAGGGCATTGAATTCCTGAAAAAGAAGATTTGAAGGGTAGCGGCGAGGCTTCCCTATAGCTACCCTGATGGCTATTCTTACATCAGTTTCTAGGGAGCATATATGGGAAGAGTGAGCACCACCCCAGGCTAATATGTTATATTGGAAAATTGATTGGACTAAAGCATGATAAACTTACCTTACAGAGTGTCAACGTTAAGTGTACACCTTAGCATCCTTAAATTGTTATAGGTTCTTCTAATTCGTTTTGATGTTAGGAGGATTTGTTCATACCACTTGAGATGATTATCAATGGTAACGCCTAAATATTTAATATTATTTGCTTTTGCGATTATCTGACATGTGCATGGATTAAGGTTGCAATTATTATGGAGTATTAAACTGAGATAGAATAGAATAGAAGAATAGAATAATGTATTTCGTTCCTTCAATAATACATATACATGCACACCAATATAATGAGGTAGGGGTGGCCCAAAGGATTTCTCCCGTGCTGGGGACCCCATTAATACTATAATAACTAAGCTAAAACTTTATCGATAATAATTAATTTTATGTAGACTCTAAGTAACATCACTAAGTAAGGAAATAAGTAAGATCATATACTAAGATGGTTTATCACTCTGTTGAATCCGGGGTTGTTATGCTAACGCACTATTGCTGGAAGATTTCTTAGTTGATTTTGGGACAGATGAAAGCTAATTTTACTAATGAATTTTTTTTTTTTTTGTTGTAGATTTTTTTTTTATGAACTCAGGAAGGCTGTTATATAATGGAACTGATAGGTAAATGTGAGAATGTGTGAAAAGGGTAGTGTTATGATTGGGGATCTGAAGATTGCGACCAACACCAAGTCCAGTATAGCTAAAACTATGGAAGAATATATAGCCTTCAGTATTGGAGAGTTATGCTTTTAAGACACTTACCAATTTATGGCCTCCTCATTAGATTCAGTAGTTAAAAATCTTGTTGATGCGGATAAAAATAAATTTAAAATTATGAAAACATGTTTTGTGGATGAAAAATTAGACTTGATGTTGAGGAAGGGTGTCTTACCCTATGAATATATAACGCACGAGTCACAATTTAATGAGGAACACTTACCCACAATCATTGCATTTTTTTTTTTTCTTTTTTTAGTCAATTAACTCAAGAGTGGATTTCACAAGAAAAATATGAACATGCTCAAAAGGTGTGGAATGCTTTTGATATAAAGAATTTAGAAGAATACCAAGACTTGAATGTATTAAACAACACCCTTCTCTTTTGCAATGTTTTTGAAGCCTTTAGAGCCTAATGTTTTGAAAACGATAACCTCGAAATTTGTCACATGTACACTGCACCAGGGCTAGCTCTTCAGAGCTGTCTGAAAATATTAGTGGGTTTCGCTGGATGGAGGAGGAAGAAATCAAAAAAAATTTAATGTAATGCTCGCACCTAATGAGGACGATGATGGCTTCATATTACATGTGGACTTGGAATATCCACAAAAATTACATGATTTACATAATGAATACCCACTAGCAGCTGAACATTGTGTTGTAACTTCAGACATGATTTCTCCATATTGCAAGGAATTTCTCGCTGAAAATAATATATCTTTAACATCCACCATCTCAATGCTTATTCCCAACTTAAACGATAAACATAACTATATAATACATTATCGAAATTTGAAGCAATGTTTAGAATTGGCATTAAAATTAAAATGTATACATAAAATTTTAGCTTTTAAGCAAAGCGCTTGGATGCGACCCTTTATCGATTTTAATTAGCTTGTATAATGATTTCGAGAAGGATTTTTATAAATTGAAAATTAATAGTATGTATGGGAAGACAATGGAGAATGTTAGAAATCACGCAAAATTATAGTTAGTTAACACTGGCAAACGAGCTAGCAAACTTATCTCATCCCCTGCATTTAAAGATTTTAGGATTTTTTCAAACGATTTAATAGCAGTCCGATCAAAAAAAAAAAAATAATAATAATAATAATATTTTGCTAAACAAACCAATACTTATTGGTCTAACCGTTCTCGAGCTATCCAAGGTAGTTAAGTACGAATTTCATTATAACTTTGTAAAACAAAAGTATGGTGATAAATGATGAAATTCGCATACCAATCCATCAACAAGATATACTTATTACTTATTATTACTTATTACTCTACCATGTGAAAGCCGACTGCATATTGAAGGTGTGCTGGAAAAAGGTGTGACAACAATTGCTTATCAAGGTGAAGACTGGCTTAGCGCTAATGCTATGGCACACTTATTCTCCGAAATATGCTATGAACTCAATGGAATAACTGTTGATCATGTGCGAAACCCTGTGCGAATGATTTCTTCAAGTGAAAAACCACGGTTTGATATTATTGGCTTCCAAGCAGCACGAGCAGATGATATTTGAAAGACGCTACTGCCTTCGATCAATGTGCTGTACGACAAATGCAACTATTCCTCGGCTCAGAATGCTATCCATACCATCCGCTACAGGCGAACTTCAACAAAAAGGTTGTTGCTGTATTGTATGAACATTTTCTCAATTTCCGGAAACAATACTACATGCAGGATGAAGCATCCCCGAACGTTTCCCGGGTCATTATCGCATTATAGATATGTCTTAGGTTTAAAAGTTTGTTTTAAGTGATTGTATGTAAAGACATTGATTTCTTTTAAAATATGTGTATTATAAAATTTGTATATCATAAAATGGTTTACATTCGTTTAGCTCATGGTCATTATTGTATTATAGATAAGTCTTAGGCTTAAAAGCTTGTTTTAAGTGATTGTATGAAAAGACATTGATTTCTTTTAAAATATGTGTATTATAAAATTTGTATATCATAAAATGGTTTACATTCATTTACAATAGTTGATGTACAATACCAGTTAAAGGTACATATTCATATAAGCAGTCGCTGATGAGTAGACAGTCCCTTTATTTGCCATGCAGACAACCCTTTATATATTGGAGTGCATAAGGTTGGTGGCCATTTTAGTCCCCCTCGCATTAAGATTATGACACATCGCTATTAATTCAGGTACGCCGATATAATAAGTGCACTCAGCATCTTAAAAGAAATGTATTAATCCCACAATAGGTGTTCAATATACCCACCAGCCGTGTTTATAAAAATGAATTTTCAATAATCCCAACTAAGTCTCAGTTTCTCACAATAGGTGTGCAATATACCAGGCAGTCGTGTTTTCTATATTAGATTTAGTTACATTGGGCTAGGACAGGTTAAGTTATAATATTAGGCTAGGTTAAATTTTTATATCAAGTTAGGGTAGGTTACATTGGATTAGGATAGGCCAGATTAGGTTACATTGGGTTAGGTTAGCTGTTTACCTAGATTAAATTCATCATTTTTTTTTTTAACAAAAATATTTTTTATATCAAATAAATATGATGTTAAGTTAGGTTACTGTTGAGAGTTAGTTGGCGCCAAGCCGTCAGGCTAATGCCACGTAGGAAAACGTGGGAGTAGTTTAGATCAAGATGGACGACAATAATGAATGTCTTGGTGTTTTGTAATACATAATTAAATATCTTAATTAATATGACTATTTGACTTTATAACATGGTGCTGAGTGTGAAAAATAAATAAAATAAAAGTTATTTTATAGTTTCACCAAATAAATAATGTGCGGGTGTAAAAACAAGTGACCCAGCCAAAGTAAAGGCCATTCAAGAGATGCCAAAACCTAAATGCGTAGAAGATCTCCAAAGATTTCTAGGTATGGTGAATTATTTGGGATCTTTTATAAAAAATTTGTCTGCTGAAACATCGAATTTAAGAAATTTACTGAAAAAAGATAACGTGTGGCTGTGGGACGCTTCCCACGACCAAGAATTTGATAAACTGAAAGCGTTGATAACTTCAGCTCCAATGCTAACATATTTTCAGCCAAATAAAAGATTGAAGTTGTCCGTAGATGCCTCAAAAGGAGCTATAGGGGCCGTATTATTACATGATAGGAGTCCTATAGCGTTTGCATCAACCACCTTAAACGAGGCACAATGTCAGTATCCGCAAATTGAAAAAGAATTAGTTGCCATAAGTTACGGATGCAAAAAATTTCACCAATATGTCTATGGCATGAAATTTGAGGTAGAGACGGACCATAAACCGTTGTTGCCACTATTTAAAAAACCGTTTAACAAAATCCCACCTAGGTTACAGAGGTGGATGTTAACTTTGGAAAAATATAATTTTGAAGTCTCATATACGCCCAGTAAGCAAATGTATGTGTCAGACACGCTATCTAGAGCTCCTTGTGAAAATGATTACGAGTTTCAAGAATATGATCGCAATCTTAATGTTAGAATTAACACCATAGCGTCAGGTTTAAAAATTTCAGACAAAAGAAAGGAAGAATTTATTGTAGAAACCAGTACTGACAAGTGCCTCAAGTTATTAAAAAAATATTATTGGCAGGGATGGCCAAATTGTAAAGATAAGGTTGATGAGTTAGTTAAGCCATTTTTCAATGTAAAAGACGAGATCTATGAAAACAACGGGCTCATGTTCAAATCGTCCAGCCTTATACCGCCTAAGTCATTGAGAAAATCAGTCATTGACAAAATACACGAAAGCCATAAGGGGATTCGAGGTACCATTGACTATGTTAAAAATAACTTATTTTGGCCCAATATGTATACTGAAATAAAAAATAAATTGGAATCCTGCGAAATATGCTCTGGGTTGGACCACGCGAATTTTAAAGTCAAACTATTGAATTCAAAACTAGTAGCCTCAAAGAAGAGACTGACAGAACTACTTACAGAAACCGATAAGGATAATCAACTGTCAGTGCTAAAGCATTTTTGCATAAAAGGTTGGCCAAAACGCAAGGAAGACTGTCCTAACACAGTCAGACATTTCTTTGACACAAAAAGAAATATTAAAACTGTTGAAGGGTTAGTATACCACAATAACCGCTTGATGGTTCCTCAAAGCCTAAGAGCAGAGATCATGGACAAAATACATGAAGGCCACTTTGGCGTAACCCGAAGCGCTGACCATGTCCGTAAAGTTCTGTATTGGCCAGGAATCCTCCTGGCTGATTTACAGCGAAAAATCGCAAATTGCACGGAATGTATCGAGAATAAGCAAAATCTCCGAAAATCTCCTATACATTTCCACGAAATGGGTAATTTACCTTGGGATAAAGTAGGCGTGGACCTATGTTATATTAATGGGAGGACGGTTCTAGTAGTGATGGACTACTTTTCGAAATTTATTGATATCGCCATTTTGAATAAGAGTAATGCTGAGGTGGTAATAACAAATTTAAAATCAATTTGTTCTCGATATGGCATCCCCCGGGTCATCATTTCAGATGGAGGCCCACCTTTTAATTCTTCAGCTTTTCGGGAATTTACCAGCAAATGGGAAATTGAGCATATTATGTCCAGTCCATACATGCCACGATCTAATGGTCAGGCAGAAAAGGCAGTCGATATAGTGAAAAGAATTTTCGCAAAGTGTGACGACCCATTTCTAGGTCTTCTACAATACCGAACAACTCAAAAGGGCGAATTTAGCGCGCCGTCAGAGTTATTAATGTCGAGAAGGCTACGTACAACAATTCCCATCCGACATGAAATGTTGCAACCGAGACTGGTAGATATGAAGCAACATGAAAAGCTAGTTCAGGGATATCATGAATCAATTAGAAGAAATTACAACAGGGGGTCGGTTCAGCATAGCGAACTAAATGTCAATGATAAAGTTTTTTTTAAGAAGGACCCGGACGGGAAATTTATTCCAGGGACCATTGTGGATAAACGAGCAGAACCTCGAGCATATGACATAAAAACGCGTGATGGCGTCACGTATCGTAGAAACAGGGAATTTATAATACGTGCAAAATGGGATGAGCTGGCTAAAGGAGAATCCGATAACGACACTCAAATACAGTCAGAAAATGAGTTCCCTGATTATAACAATGAATTTGTATCACAAGAGTTCACTCATTCAGCTCCAACCCAGGGTGTTCAAAACACGCCAGAGTTACCGCGCACGAAGTCGGGACGCACTATAAAGCCACCTCGGCGATTTGATGATTAAAATAAGATACATATAAGAGATAAATTACCCCTTGTTTTTACATATCTCGTTTAATTTTGATAGAGTAGGAGTTTGTTTTTCATTTGATTTGGGTAACCTTTATAAGGACGATGTTTTTCTTACATTTACAGTAGTATCTAAGTTTGGAAAGGAAGGGAAGACCGTTTTACTTACTTACTTATTTTGTACTCTTAAAAGGGAAGATGTTGAGAGTTAGTTGGCGCCAAGCCGTCAGGCTAATGCCACGTAGGAAAACGTGGGAGTAGTTTAGATCAAGATGGACGACAATAATGAATGTCTTGGTGTTTTGTAATACATAATTAAATATCTTAATTAATATGACTATTTGACTTTATAACAGTTACATTGAATTAGGATAGGTTAGATTAGGTTACATTGGATTAGGATAGGTTAAGTTAGCGGCTAACTCAACCTATCCTAACCCAATGTAACCTAATCTAACCTATCCTAATTCAATGTAACCTAACTTAAGATCATATTTATTTGATATAATAATATTTTTGTTAAAAAAATGATGAATTTAATCTAGGTAAACAGCTAACCTAACCCAATGTAACCTAATCTGGTCTATCCTAATCCAATGTAACCTAATCTAACCTATCCTAATTCAATGTAACCTAACTTAACATCATATTTATTTGATATAAAAAATATTTTTGTTAAAAAAAAAAATGATGAATTTAATCTAGGTAAACAGCTAACCTAACCCAATGTAACCTAATCTGGCCTATCCTAATCCAATGTAACCTACCCTAACTTGATATAAAAATTTAACCTAGCCTAATATTATAACTTAACCTGTCCTAGCCCAATGTAACTAAATCTAATATAGAAAACACGACTGCCTGGTATATTGCACACCTATTGTGAGAAACTGAGACTTAGTTGGGATTATTGAAAATTCATTTTTATAAACACGGCTGGTGGGTATATTGAACACCTATTGTGGGATTAATACATTTCTTTTAAGATGCTGAGTGCACTTATTATATCGGCGTACCTGAATTAATAGCGATGTGTCATAATCTTAATGCGAGGGGGACTAAAATGGCCACCAACCTTATGCACTCCAATATATAAAGGGTTGTCTGCATGGCAAATAAAGGGACTGTCTACTCATCAGCGACTGCTTATATGAATATGTACCTTTAACTGGTATTGTACATCAACTATTGTAAATGAATGTAAACCATTTTATGATATACAAATTTTATAATACACATATTTTAAAAGAAATCAATGTCTTTTCATACAATCACTTAAAACAAGCTTTTAAGCCTAAGACTTATCTATAATACAATAATGACCATGAGCTAAACGAATGTAAACCATTTTATGATATACAAATTTTATAATACACATATTTTAAAAGAAATCAATGTCTTTACATACAATCACTTAAAACAAACTTTTAAACCTAAGACATATCTATAATGCGATAATGACCCGGGAAACGTTCGGGGATGCTTCATCCTGCATGTAGTATTGTTTCCGGAAATTGAGAAAATGTTCATACAATACAGCAACAACCTTTTTGTTGAAGTTCGCCTGTAGCGGATGGTATGGATAGCATTCTGAGCCGAGGAATAGTTGCATTTGTCGTACAGCACATTGATCGAAGGCAGTAGCGTCTTTCAAATATCATCTGCTCGTGCTGCTTGGAAGCCAATAATATCAAACCGTGGTTTTTCACTTGAAGAAATCATTCGCACAGGGTTTCGCACATGATCAACAGTTATTCCATTGAGTTCATAGCATATTTCGGAGAATAAGTGTGCCATAGCATTAGCGCTAAGCCAGTCTTCACCTTGATAAGCAATTGTTGTCACACCTTTTTCCAGCACACCTTCAATATGCAGTCGGCTTTCACATGGTAGAGTAATAAGTAATAATAAGTAATAAGTATATCTTGTTGATGGATTGGTATGCGAATTTCATCATTTATCACCATACTTTTGTTTTACAAAGTTATAATGAAATTCGTACTTAACTACCTTGGATAGCTCGAGAACGGTTAGACCAATAAGTATTGGTTTGTTTAGCAAAATATTATTATTATTATTTTTTTTTTTTTTTGATCGGACTGCTATTAAATCGTTTGAAAAAATCCTAAAATCTTTAAATGCAGGGGATGAGATAAGTTTGCTAGCTCGTTTGCCAGTGTTAACTAACTATAATTTTGCGTGATTTCTAACATTCTCCATTGTCTTCCCATACATACTATTAATTTTCAATTTATAAAAATCCTTCTCGAAATCATTATACAAGCTAATTAAAATCGATAAAGGGTCGCATCCAAGCGCTTTGCTTAAAAGCTAAAATTTTATGTATACATTTTAATTTTAATGCCAATTCTAAACATTGCTTCAAATTTCGATAATGTATTATATAGTTATGTTTATCGTTTAAGTTGGGAATAAGCATTGAGATGGTGGATGTTAAAGATATATTATTTTCAGCGAGAAATTCCTTGCAATATGGAGAAATCATGTCTGAAGTTACAACACAATGTTCAGCTGCTAGTGGGTATTCATTATGTAAATCATGTAATTTTTGTGGATATTCCAAGTCCACATGTAATATGAAGCCATCATCGTCCTCATTAGGTGCGAGCATTACATTAAATTTTTTTTGATTTCTTCCTCCTCCATCCAGCGAAACCCACTAATATTTTCAGACAGCTCTGAAGAGCTAGCCCTGGTGCAGTGTACATGTGACAAATTTCGAGGTTATCGTTTTCAAAACATTAGGCTCTAAAGGCTTCAAAAACATTGCAAAAGAGAAGGGTGTTGTTTAATACATTCAAGTCTTGGTATTCTTCTAAATTCTTTATATCAAAAGCATTCCACACCTTTTGAGCATGTTCATATTTTTCTTGTGAAATCCACTCTTGAGTTAATTGACTAAAAAAAGAAAAAAAAAAAATGCAATGATTGTGGGTAAGTGTTCCTCATTAAATTGTGACTCGTGCGTTATATATTCATAGGGTAAGACACCCTTCCTCAACATCAAGTCTAATTTTTCATCCACAAAACATGTTTTCATAATTTTAAATTTATTTTTATCCGCATCAACAAGATTTTTAACTACTGAATCTAATGAGGAGGCCATAAATTGGTAAGTGTCTTAAAAGCATAACTCTCCAATACTGAAGGCTATATATTCTTCCATAGTTTTAGCTATACTGGACTTGGTGTTGGTCGCAATCTTCAGATCCCCAATCATAACACTACCCTTTTCACACATTCTCACATTTACCTATCAGTTCCATTATATAACAGCCTTCCTGAGTTCATAAAAAAAAAATCTACAACAAAAAAAAAAAAAATTCATTAGTAAAATTAGCTTTCATCTGTCCCAAAATCAACTAAGAAATCTTCCAGCAATAGTGCGTTAGCATAACAACCCCGGATTCAACAGAGTGATAAACCATCTTAGTATATGATCTTACTTATTTCCTTACTTAGTGATGTTACTTAGAGTCTACATAAAATTAATTATTATCGATAAAGTTTTAGCTTAGTTATTATAGTATTAATGGGGTCCCCAGCACGGGAGAAATCCTTTGGGCCACCCCTACCTCATTATATTGGTGTGCATGTATATGTATTATTGAAGGAACGAAATACATTATTCTATTCTTCTATTCTATTCTATCTCAGTTTAATACTCCATAATAATTGCAACCTTAATCCATGCACATGTCAGATAATCGCAAAAGCAAATAATATTAAATATTTAGGCGTTACCATTGATAATCATCTCAAGTGGTATGAACAAATCCTCCTAACATCAAAACGAATTAGAAGAACCTATAACAATTTAAGGATGCTAAGGTGTACACTTAACGTTGACACTCTGTAAGGTAAGTTTATCATGCTTTAGTCCAATCAATTTTCCAATATAACATATTAGCCTGGGGTGGTGCTCACTCTTCCCATATATGCTCCCTAGAAACTGATGTAAGAATAGCCATCAGGGTAGCTATAGGGAAGCCTCGCCGCTACCCTTCAAATCTTCTTTTTCAGGAATTCAATGCCCTCCCATTGCCATTGCTATGTGCAAAACAACTTCTACTTTTTCGATTTAAAAAGGGCAAAAACCATTCTTGGGCAAGGTGATTTCGTCCATCATAACATTAATACCAGACTTGGTACCGGACGCAACCTAAAAACTTTGAAACCGAATACGGAACACTTTATGCATTCGCATATTATGTATAAGTCTATTCCATTGTACAATTCCCTACCGGACAACATAAAGGACTCCGTCAGCATAACAAGTTTCAAGACACATAAAATACCTAATTTCTTCCAACCCCAATAACATCACGTCCCTACTTAGCATCTAGACTTAATGAAAATTGGGATACATACTGTAAAGTGGATGTTCTCTCAGTGTCGATTGTCAACCAATATTTTATTATTAGCCTACATTACTTCAGTTATCTGCCTGCACAATTGTTTTTCTATTAACGTTTAAAAAAAAATTTTTTTACTTAATTCGTACATTTTTTCTTTACTTGTATTTGCAATTGTAATGTTCACTTTTGCTTTTAAAGGGCCCCCCCCCTACCATTTTTAATATTGTAAATGTTGTTTGTTTATTTGTTGATATTTTATTGTGGAGTCATCAGTGAGGAGAAGTTGTTTGTTTTTAGCACGAAACCATGCTTCAGTATAGTTTTTATCATTGCCGGGTGCAACTGATGCAAAAACAAAAATCACTTAGCTTACAATGGACCCCCTGGTGTGATGGGTGTACTGAGTGCACCTGGTGATTCTCAACAGGTTTGAATCTGCACACGGTTATCTGTTTACTAAATCAATACTTCCCTTAAACCTGTGCGTTGGATAGATTTATTAATTGCCCAGCACGGGACTTGTCCTTTATACCATTTAATCACTTTAAAAAGTTTTATGTTTTCAGTTGTAATTGAATCAACCTCACCTTCCATATTATGTAAATATACAACGGGATCATGACGTATGGTTATGTTTTTATAATTGTATTATTTTACAACACCATCTAGAGCTATAGATGTTTTGCATACAAAGTTCCCCTCGTTAGATAGTGCTCCTCCGCTCATAATTGTGCAATTATTATTATGATCAGTAAAATCTTCCCTCATAAACAATGTCTTTACATACAATCACTTAAAACAAACTTTTAAACCTAAGACATATCTATAATGCGATAATGACCATGCTTCAACCTAAGTGTTGGATAGATTTACGAAAACAAAAATCACTTTAGCTTACAATGGACTGTCAGCGAGGGGTAGATTTATTAATGGCTTGTTTGTGGCTAACTCAACCTATCCTTACCCAATGTAACCTAATCTAACCTATCCTAATTCAATGTAACCTAACTTAACATCATATTTATTTGATATAAAAATATTTTTGTTAAAAAAATGATGAATTTAATCTAGGTAAACAGCTAACCTAACCCAATGTAACCTAATCTGGCCTATCCTAATCCAATGTAACCTACCCTAACTTGATATAAAAATTTAACCTAGCCTAATATTATAACTTAACCTGTCCTAGCCCAATGTAACTAAATCTAACATAGAAAACACGACTGCCTGGTATATTGCACACCCATTGTGAGAAACTGAGACTTAGTTGGGATTATTGAAAATTCATTTTTATAAACATGGCTGGTGGGTATATTGAACACCTATTGTGGGATTAATACATTTCTTTTAAGATACTGAGTGCAACGCCGAGTCCCACCCTTACCGTCTATCATTCGTGGGTAGTCCACTGTTTCAAATTAGGTAATTAATATGTGCATTATTCAATGGCGCTCACCCTCACTGGTCTATCTATCCCTGTCTCCCATTAGCTCAAGCGTGTTCGTCGATGTAAATGTAGCTGATAAAAAATTAATAAGAAAAAACTTATATTAATTTATTTTAAGGTTTTTAAATACTATGGGTGTCTATATTTAGCTTATCTTTACTCAATGTAGTGTACTAAACATTATGCATTAGCTCAAGCATGTTCATCGATGTAAATGTAGCTAAAAAAAAAAATTAATAAGAAAAAACTTATATTAACTTATTTTAAGGTTTTTAAATACTATGGGTGTCTATATTTAGCTTATCTTTACTCAATGTAGTGTACTAAACATTATGCATTAGGTCAAGCGTGTTCATCGATGTAAATATTGCTGATAAAAATTAATAAGAAAAAACTTATATTAATTTATTTAACGGTCTTCAAATACTATGGGTGTCTATATTTAGCTTATGTTTACTTAATGTAGTGTACTTAACATTATTAATTAGCACAATCGTGTTCACCGATGTAAATTTATCTGATAATAAATAATTAAGAAAAAAACTTATACTAATTTATTTTACGGTCTTTAAATACTATGGGTGTCTATATTTAGCTTATGTTTACTTATTGTAGTGTACTTAACATTATGCATTAGCTCAAGCGTGTTCATCGATGTAAATTTATCTGATAATAAATAATTAAGAAAAAAACTTATATTAATTTATTTTACGGTCTTTAAATACTATGGGTGTCTATATTTAGCTTATGTTTACTTATTGTAGTGTACTTAACATTATGCATTAGCTCAAGCGTGGTCATCGATGTAAATTTAGCTGATAATAAATAATTAAGAAAAAAACTTATATTAATTTATTTTACGGTCTTTAAATACTATGGGTGTCTATATTTAGCTTATGTTTACTCAATGTAGTGTACTAAACATTATGCATTAGCTCAAGCGTGTTCATCGATGTAAATATAGCTAATAAAAAAAATTAAAAAAAAAATTTATATTAATTTATTTTAAGGTTTTTAAATACTACGGGTGTCTATATTTAGCTTATGTTTACCTGGGTTATAAAAAAAAACAATCATAGTGCCATAGAAAGACCACCCACGGGTCTCGACGGGGGTGGGGTAAGTCCCAGCACCTCAGACCACCCACGAGGGGTAGATGGGATAGCTCGACGGGGGGTGGGATAAGTCCCAGCACCTCAGACCACCCACGAGGGGTAGCATGATGGGTAGATGGGATAGCTCGACGGGGGGTGGGGTAAGTCCCAGCACCTCAGACCACCCACGAGGGGTAGCATGATGGGTAGATGGATAGCTCGACGGGGGGTGGGGTAAGTCCCAGAACCGCCCTTTACATACTACTTACTTTAAGTTTTACGAATGTGGATTCATCAGAAATGAGGTCTAAGACTTTAGAAACATAATCATGGGTAGGTAAAATGACAATAGAATTTCCTTTATCCGCCTTGTTGAGTGTAAGGTTATCTTGGGCTAGTTTCTTTTTTATAGATTTAGTGTTATCGTTTTTGTGTGTAAGTTTGACGTTTTTCAGAATATCTGCTGCTATGTGTTTTTCATTATCATTATATTTCATATCTGTAGATGGCAGTTCTTGCCAAAAGCGCTCAGGGTTTTATACTAACACAAGTGGGTTTCTTAGACAAAGTTAATTTCTTAACGATTATTTGGGTTTTACTAATTCGGGTTGTTATAACAAGTTTTTCTAAAATTCTAAGTTTTTGTTATTTTTTGTTTAATAATAGGAACAATTTTAAAAAGTATTTGGCGGTTTATTTTATTCTACTGACACGACCATGGACACGACATTTCAAACGAAAACATAAATGCTGGACTGCCTCCTTGTTACTGCGCATGTGTCAGTCCAATTGGCTCTGGCCCTCCAACAAGGAAGGTGTACAACTTACAAGTTCCAGAATTTTAAAATATAGCCTAAAAGTAGAACCTCCAGCACTTATTTTTATCAATATTATTATTATATAAATTATAAGCCTATATACAACCAGTATGTACTGGCTTTTGATCATAGCATACCTACCAATAGGTTTTACTTTTAGGCTATATTTTTAAATTCTGGAACTTTGACTTTATCATAATTAATAATACCTAACAGTTAACCATTTGATAAAGTCAAAATTCCTGATTTTAAAAAATATAGCCTAAAAGTAAAACCTATAGGTAGGTATGCTATGATCAAAATCCAGTACATACTGGTTGCATTTAGGCTTATAAAAACGTTTAAGGACCATGAAAAGCTATTGATAAAAATGAGTGCTGGAGGTTTTATTTTTAGGCTATATTTTAAAATTCTGGAACTTGTAAGTTGTACACCTTCCTCGTTGGAGGGGTAGAGCCAATGAGGTTTTATAGGGACAGTTTTGGTCACTAGGTTCGCTGACGACCAACCGGTATCCATATTATTGAAAATGGCCGCCGTTTGCACTAGAAAACTAAGCTCTTATAGCATCTAATTAATTCTTTAAATATTTTTATAACATTTTTACTATGCCTGGACCTTATTTCGCTGCATATAATTTAATATATATATTCTCCATGATTTATAGAAAAATATCTTTTTAAAATAACACTTAAATAAAATAATTTAAAATATTATTGAGGCTTATGGAGAAATCAACTCTTTGATATCTTAGCAAATGGGGCTGCCATCTACAAAATGACGTCACAGATGAACCTCCAAGTTCTGACACATGCGCAGTAACAAGGAGGTAGTCCAGCATTTAAGTTCTCGTAGTTTTCAAAATGGCAACCTCAATAAGATAAACAAAGTATACTTTTAAAGTTTTTTCTACTTCCTTTTTTTATTTGTATAATATTCTAGTGTTCAGTTTAATATTGAGTATAAAATCATTTTGATGTGTCAACAGAAGAATCAGATTTATTTCCATCTGAAATACCATTAAATATTATTCGTTCAGTAAGTTCAGCTGACATTTTTTAATTAATTGAATATTTTATCCTACTCTCTACACTTAAAAAAACGTTTATGTAGTGCTGCCCAAGTTTCAATGTCAACTGCAGGAATTTTGAAGATCTTTTGCGTAGTGGTTTGATCAGTACAGTACCTACTTCCCCATAGTCCCTGAGTTTTGTGGAGGGAGCCCAATTTTTCTTATTCTCTTAACAACTGACCTAAGGCAGTTAATTTGTTCCGCACTTGCACCAAAACCGTACATTTTATGTGACTTTCCAGTTTCAGGAGCTACTATAGTGAACGATCCAGCAGGATTTTATATAATCTACAGTAGCTCTGAGGAATCATATAGGTACCTACACAAAATAAAGAAAAGTTACACTTTAAATTTTTTTGAAAATGTTGAAATCAAAAGAGCTTTACACAATAGGGAAAAATTAACAAACGACATAACATTCACACCATCTTCCCCTCTAATAGATCTAGCTAGTAGGTTAGGAATAGGTAACCAGGCACGCCCCCTCCCACCCCCTCCTCCCCCCGCTCCCAGTCCTATATAAACCAAGGTTTCCTCTCCCTAGTCACATTTGCATCTTCTCCTCGAGTTGAGCAAGTCTCAAATCGCAGATAAGGTGTAACTGTGCTAGTGGGTTTCCCTCTGTAGATGGCAGTTCTTGCCGAAAGCGCTCAGGGTTTTATACTAACACAAGTGGGTTTCTTAGACAAAGTTAATTTCTTAACGATTATTTGGGTTTTACTAATTCGGGTTGTTATAACAAGTTTTTCTAAAACTCTAAGTTTTTGTTATTTTTTGTTTATTAATATGAAATACCACGAAGTCACGAGTAATCTAATTATTTATCATATACCTAACGTAGCCTATATATATAACTCTGTGTGGACCCCGTAGAACAGTGAACTATGGTTTGGGAGACAAAAAATATGTTACCAAACACTGGCCTAACTTCATAATAACACACTCCATTTTATTTATTAGCCTTTAGTTGTCGGCCGCGAAATGTCCTTTGGACGTGGCCAAACCATTGCAGCTGCTTGTTCCTTTTTTCCATTTATCAATAAGTATAACAGTGGATAGTATAACGAGTGGTTGCAACCATTTATCTATGTTAAATAATTGTTCTGAGAATTTATGAGGCCATAATCCCATTCCCATAACATAGGATTGTTCCTTTGTTGGATAGAAGAATTCCATTGTGCAGAAGGGGCAGATGGGTACGTTACATAATACTGTATTAGAGTATAATACCACAGGAGGCAATGCATTAGGCCTTAGGGGTATTGATTTACCTATATTTCTTCAAAAATTTAGTTTTACATAAACAATCAAAACTTGTTTGAGAAAGCAACTAGCGTTCTATATAGGAGAGATGGTACATTCAAGCCTGGCAAAAATATTTGTTGAACCCTAGGCCCACCAAAACGTCATAGAGAAATTAAACGTAATACAACGGAAGACGTTAAAAATCATTCATAGGAAACCAAATAGATACCCCACCGAAGACCTATTACAACTATTATTACTATCAATCAAAAAGTTATACATAAAAGAATCTATTTGCAACACCTACAAAAATATACATAAGCAAGACAGACCCACACATCAACACAACACTAGGTACAAACAAACAAACCCACTATCCATACAAACGGTCTCGACAAGCTACACGCAAAAGCAAACCTCTTATATAGGCAAAAAGTACTATAATAAACTTCCTCTGAAAATAAAAAACCAAGCAAACTATAAAGTATTTAGAAAAAATATCAAAAAATGGCTTATTGATCTCGAAATTACATAATAAAAAATAATAATAATTACAAATAAATAAATAATAATAATCTTCCATATACCACAAACACACACATATGTACACACCACTACACTTACATACATATTCACTATATTTTTAAACTTGACACAAATTTTGTATTTTAACTGCATGCATTCATTGTATATAGCCTACTAGTATATTAGAATATCGTAAAATTTCCACCCTAAAACGGGCCTAGCCCATAGGGAAGTGACAAAAAACTGTAAAAATTTTATTTTGGAAATAAATTTTGATTGATTGATTGATTGACCTGTCGTGGATTGACCGGATAATTATAAATACTGACATTATTGATTATTTACATTCGCCACTATTTCTTAACGTAGCCATCTTTCTACTCTTGCACTGACTTGACAGTAGTCACTGCCTTTCTGTAGGTCTCTTCTGCTGTGTACACAGGCAGTGACATAGAATGCCTTTGATACTAGGATTAGTCTTATTGAATTATATACAGTATATAACATCTCTCCCCCCCCTTGATAGAAGTATGGAGGAGATAGCAGGCACTTAACACTCAAATCGCCGAGGCGGGTGAACGACCCGGCGCCCTCTTCGTACTGCTAAGGGTGGTGATTGCTCCACTGAAGTGATGGGAAGTGGAGGCGTCGACCGTTTACCGGAGAAGGGGAAGGTTGCCGTTTTGGAGTCTCTGGTAGCGGCGTATTTAAACTTTGTCGTTGTGGAATCACTTCTTGTGTGTTGACTTTGTGGTGTACTAGTTGGTTGCACTGATGGTGTAATCAGCACTTCCTGCCCCACACGTTTTAAATGTTCCACATGTTTCTTATGGAGATTATTGTCCATTAATACGGTGTAATGTAGTTGACCATCCCTTGCCACTATTGTTCCAAATTTCCACTTGTGCCAAGGGTTCGTAAAATCGCGAACCGCCACCTTTTCCCCCTCTGCGAGTGAAGGGTCCTGGAATTCACGTTCTGCGCGTTCAGTAACTGTTGGCGATTCCGTTGGTTGTTAAAAGTCCAGAGGAGTGCGCAACTCACGCTTAAGAAATGCAAAGGCCGGGCTGATGCTAGTAGTCTTATGTGGTGCCCTTGTGTACGATGCTAGAAATGTCTGTAAGTTTTCCTCCGGGCTCCCTTTACTGTGTACAGAGGCACTGCTTAAGGGCTCCTACCATCCGTTCTGCTAGCCCGTTGATAAGGTACTATAGTAATATGCCGTATCTGGCGTGTTGCGAGAAATTCGCGCATGTCCTGAGATACGAATGTTGACTGGTTGTCAGTCACTAGGCACTTTGGTAATCCGTACCTTGAAAATAGTTCAGAGAACATTGTAATTACCGTTTTTGTATTCATATTGGGTACTAAGTTCACTTCAGGCCACTTGGAATGTGCATAAACAATAATTAAGTAAATTCGGGTACCGTAAATGGCAAAATCCGTATGTATGCGTTCCCATGGTTGTTTTGGATGTTCCCAATAATGTGTATCTACTGTCGTCGGACGACCTTTATGGAGAGCGCATGCCTTGCAGTTGCGACATAGTGCTTCAATTTCGGAATCAATTTTCTTCCAGTATACGTAGCTACGCGCAAGTGCTTTCATTTTTACTGCGCCTACGTGGCCAACATGTAGTTCCTCTAGAACTTTCTTACGAAATTGTGGAGGAATGTGCGTTCGTAATTCTCTCATTACGCATCCCGACTGTATTGCGTGTAACCCATCTCTATCATCTCCTAGAGATTCACCTTGACGTAATTTTTTAAGTAATTCTCGGCCTTCTGGATCACGTAATGTAGCCGTTGCAATGGCCTTAGGTGACATGGGTAGTAGCGAGATATTGTGTATCTCTACTGCGTCAATTTGGTCATCATACTGTAAATGATCTTTGGGAAGTTCACTAGAATGTGATGACAGTCTGCTTAGGAAATCTGCATTGCCGTGATCTTCCGATTTTCTGTAAAGTATATTAAACGTGAAGTTTTGCAAAAATAATGCATAATGCAGTAGTCGGGTCGCACATAGAGGCGGCAGTTGCTTCTTTCTCGGCCCAAATATGTGTACTAATGGTTGATGATCCGTAATTAATGTAAAAGTACGGCCTATCAAGTACTGGTGGAGTTTTTCCACGGCGTATTTTATAGCAAGTGCTTCCTTGTCTATTTGCGAATAATTAACTTGGGTTTTATCAAGTTTCTTATGGATGTACAATATGGGACGTTCAGATCCATCAGGGTATTCGTGAGCCAAAACTCCCCCTAGTCCTCTTGGTCCGGAATCGACACTTAAGATGATTGGTAGATTGGGATCGTATGGCCCTAAAATTCTATCAGACGTAAGCATGTCCTTGAGTAGCTTGAATGCTGTAGCGCACAGCTTTGTCCACTTCAGTGGAAACTTATATTTATTATTATTGTAAGTACCTGCTGACGTTGCATCGTAGAGTGGTGCTGCTATTTCCGCTATACCATTGTAAAATTTTGAATAAAATGAGACCATTCCCAAAAACTTTTTTAATTCAGCCACTGTAGTGGGTGTAGGTAATTCGCGTATGGCGTACTGTCACTTGCAGGTTTGATACCTGCTGCTGAGAGTTCATGCCCCAAGTATGTAACTTTTTTGACAAAAAATGAACATTTTTCCAAGTTCAATCTTAGGCCATCCTACCGACTGCGCCATTTGTCGTGGATTGACCGGATAATTATAAATACTCACATTATTGATTATTTACTTTCGCCACTATTTCTTAACGTAGCCATCTTTCTACTCTTGCACTGACTTGACAGTAGTCACTGCCTTTCTGTAGGTCTCTTCTGCTGTGCACACAGGCAGTGACATAGAAGGCCTTTGATACTAGGATTAGTCTTAGGTGCCCATTCCATTGACCGGCTATAGGGCTATTTCCAAAAACGGTGACGTGGTAGCAGACATTCAAGACTTAGGTGGCGTTTCCACCGACCTCGCATTGCAGAATTGACTGAAATGTTTATTTTCCTCTATGCCATAGTTAAAATTGATCAATGATCATACAGTAAAATCAAAAACAAACAAACTAAAATTAAAAAATGGCGTCATGGGATATGTTAAGTACAAACATTTTAATAGATTTCTATAAAAAGAAAAATTCTAATTTCCGTCAATGTCATTTGCATTCTGCAATGCGAGATCGGTGGAAACGCAACCTAAGTCTTGAATGTCTGCTACCACGTCACTGTTTTTGGAAATAGCCCTAGCCGGTCAATGGAATGGGCGCCTTATTGAATTATATACAGTATATAACACCACCTGAAGGTACGTTTCCTAGGACCAGTGGGCCTACTATACCGTTTAGTATTACCTTATTCCTGGGGTTAAAATTGTAAACAAACCATTTAGAATATATAACATTGCAAAATTATCTTGTTTACTTTCATAATCCCAGGTTAAGATTAAAAATTAAAAAATAATCACCATAGTAGCATAGAGCCAATGAGAAGAACGTACCTGTGGGCCTATTATACCGTATAGTATTAGCTTATTCCTGGGGTTAAATATGTAAACAAAACAATTTTGAATACCAAGCACTTTCAATTATAAAAGTATCTTGTTTACATTTTTAATCCCAGGTTAAGATTAAAAATAGTCATAGGCCTATAGTAAAATATTTAAATTGGTGTGCTGGAATGTGATCTATCCTATGTAAAATATCTCAATGAAACATGACTGTGTCTCCAATATATTTTTTCATTTGTTGCCCCTCAGAACGAAATTATCAGCGAATTTAAATAAAGAATAAAATAAAGGTTTTTGAGAAATCAATTTTTTATTAGTTTTTTGGGGGATAAAACGTCACAAAATGCAGTTATTCGGAAAATTATGAAAATACCCACTGGGCAATAATTTTGTTACCTGTACCCCGAATTTTATCAAACTGTATAGAGTAATTTGGCCGAAAAAAAAAACAAAATACAGACGAACATTTCGTAAAAAGTACTGTTTTTTTGGAACTTCTAAACGTGTAAGACGAATACAAGGAAAACCTGTGACAATCCATATTCCGTTGCATATCTCTGGCTTGGGGTGAAGGGTTATGCCCTTTTGAGCCATGTAATAAATACTTTATTATCTTGTTGTTGCAGATAACCGCGTGAGTGGCCAGTGGTATAATACGATACAGATTCTGCAGGGATCTGTGGTATTGACGTTTCTGTCGTCTTTATTGTAGTAAGTAAAATGTATGATTTTGTAATAAATTTAAGAAGCCTATGTAGCTTAAGGTCCTAAGCTATGTAAAGGCCTCACTTTCAATCGTACTTTCATACGACCTTTCGGCACATTCGGCACACGAGTTTTTTTTAAGATGGCGCACGAGTAAATAAGTCGTATCTCGAGTCAAGCGATTATTAATTAATTTATCAGAACAAAGTAATTAAAATTAAAAATTAAAGTTAAATTTTGTATTCTCATAACTTAAACTACATATTAATTGTAAAGAAAAATGGAAGAAATGAATAAGTTGTTGGCTGAAATGAAAGCTTTCAAAGACGACCTAGAACTAACCAAGGCAGGAAATGCAAGTGCTAGGAGTCTACAGGAAATTGAAGTAAGTTTTTCCAACTTCACTACAAAAGTAATTAATTTCATGGATAAAATGTATGGCGAACATGAAAATCTAGTCATGAAAGTGGACAATTTAGAGTCTTACTCTCGAAGGAACTGTCTTGTGATTCATGGCATGGCGGAAGTTCCCAACGAAAACTGTGTGAACCTAGCCGTTAAATTAATCAGGGATAACAAGATCAACACTAGCCTACAAATGAATGAAATAGAAAGAGCGCATAGACTTGGTGCCAGAAGAGTCAGTAAAAATCGCCCCATAATTGTCAAATTTAACAGTTACGAGTCAAGAAGCGCAGTATTTAAAAATAAAAAATTACTTAAGCGAACGGACACTGTAATCACTGAATCACTTACTGTAAATAGAATGAATGCTATGAAGGAAGCTAAGTTATTATTCGGCAAAGAAAACGTTTGGTCCATGGATTGCAATGTTATCGTACTTCTGGGTGGCATTAAACATAGGGCAAATGATAAAACGGCACTATCCAAACTGGCAGCAAAATATCCGCCAAACACTGCAACACAGCAAACCACCACTTCCTCGGGCCGCCCAAATTTGCGCAGCAATGCGAATAAAAGCTCAAAGTAGAATTCATGTGCGCACTAATAAGCCAACAATGGTACTGAACAGCCAACATTCAACAGCATTCTCCAGCACAAATACTGGACAAGACAGTTCCTGCACTACTCCGAAGTCATGCATGGGTCTAACTATGAAGCAAATCAAAGGGCACGATAGGACGACGCACACCAACAGAACCAAGACTATTGTAGGCTAAAATTGGATGATGGCCTTTTTTTAAACTAACTATTAAAAAATAATGTAGCCTACCATGTAAATTCTAAATTCCTACCGATGCATATTACATAAAGATGTGTGACATACTACAGTATATTGTACTATACATTACTATGTATATAGTACGTTGATACAAAATTCCATAGTATGATATATGATTTCTACTGTAATTAAAAGTAATATGTATTTAAATACAGTATTGCATGTAAGCAGACGCTTTAATAAGTCTCAGTTCTACATTGTATTTGATTTGTTTTATTTTTATTTTTTATTTTTCTTTCTCTTGTTTTTAAATTTTACTAATCCGCAATTTGCATATAATCTTTTTTAATTTTAATTTAATTTATAAAGAAGGTAGCTTGGACCAATATAGAGCGATTGAAAAAATTAGCCTGTCTTAATTAGAAATGGATTTGATGAGAAGCATAGAAAATGATTCCACAATAACTACCACATTGAATGACACTGATGGGTGTCAAATGTCATATTTACAGGGCAATTCTCTCAAATTAATTCAAATGAACATTCGTAGCATAAACAGAAATTTTGATGAATTCTTAATTTTATGTACATCTTTGGGCGTTGACTGGGACATAATAGTATTAACTGAAACATGGCACTCGGAGAGAGATGGAAGTACTTTTTCAATCACAGGTTATGATTCCTTTTTCAATTATAGCCAAAATAATAAGTCTGATGGGGTAGCCATCTTCTGTCGGTCTGGACTAAATGCTACATTCACCCAAGCTCATATTACAGGTTGTAATGCATCCCTTATCTCTTTTTTACTAAAAAACAAACAACATCAAATTTTAGCGATTTATCGCACCCCGTCTGAGCGTCCCGAACAGTTCAACAACTCTCTAGCGGAATTCCTTAGGGCGGATTTGTTTGCATTAGCTGGAGATGTTAACATAGATATTCTTTCGGATAATCCCACAGGTGATACACTAGAGTACCTCAATATAGTTGCATCGGCAGGCCTGCATACAGCAATTAACGAACATACCCGTGTTACAACACAATCTAAATCATGCATAGACCATATATTTACATCTCAAAAAAGTGGCGCTACAGGACATCTCATTCGGGCGAATATAACTGATCACTACGCAACTGCACTTACAATTAATTACAATGATAAAATTCTGAATCATTCTAGGCAACAAAAAACCATGATTGAGATAAACAATGATATGCTAGACGGGTACTTAGCAGCAGAACACTGGAACAATGTTTTATGCTCAAACGACTCTAACACTAGTACAAACAAATTTATTGAAACTTTGCAACAGCACATAAAATGCAGTGAAACAACCAAATACATATCTAATAATAGAACAAAACTTAAACCTTGGATGACCAACGCCCTTCTAATATCAATAAGAAATAGGGATAAACTCAGCCTTAATCTAAAACATCACCCTAGCTCACAACGACTCAGACAAGAATACATAAGGTACAGAAACAAGCTTAAGACGTTAATAGAAAAAACAAAAAGCGATTATTACAAAGACAGAATTAGAGAGAATAAAGCCAATCCCAGAAAAACTTGGAACCTAATTAACGAAATAACAGATAACGGCAATATAAAAGGGCAAGAAATAGCTAAAATAAAAAGTAATAGAGGGGATATTGCATCTGAAACCCACCCAAAACAGATGGCTGATGAATTTAACATATTTTTCTCTAACATAGGAACTAAACTCGCATCAGCAATAAAAAAACCAGGAATCAACCATAGAACACACATAAACCAACACACGATTTTTCTGACACCAACCACAGAGGCAGAAACAGAGAAATACATAAACGAATTACGAAGTAAATCAGCCTCTGGATCAGATGGTATATCAGCTAACGTCCTAAAAACACACAGGAAACACATACTAAAACCATTATCTCATATAATTAACCTGGTTATTAAAAATGCACACTTTCCAGATGCATGTAAAATAGCACAAATCACCCCTATTCACAAAAAAGGAGACATTACAGACATGAACAATTACAGGCCGATATCACTCACTTCCACTCTTGGAAAAATCATAGAGAAAACACTAAAAAATCGTATCGTAGATTTCTTAGAATCAACCAATTATTTTGCAGGAAACCAATTTGGCTTTAGGGCTGGAAAAAATACTCAAGAAGCTGTTACAAAATTAACAACCAAAATTTACGAAGACTTAGATGCTGGTCAACACCCATTGTGTGTATTCCTCGATATGCAAGAGGCATTTGACACTGTCTCACATGATGTACTTATTGAGAAAATGGAGCAAGCTGGGCTGCGAGGGCACACACTGCTATTACTTACCTCTTATCTTACAAACAGGAAGCAACAGGTAAAAATAAGACATGCAACAAAGAATAAAACACAAAATACATCACATTTATTGATTACTTACAGCGATTTAGCTGATACCACGTATGGAGTACCCCAAGGAACCGTTTTAGGCCCGGTCTTGTTCCTTATATACATAAATGCACTATTGCAATTGAACTTAGATGGCACATTAATAGGATTTGCTGATGACACTATCCTATATGTAAGCGGAGAGACCTGGGAAGAAGTTCACACAACAGCCTCCCGAACTCTTTCTAACATTAAAACATGGCTAGATGATAACTTGCTCACTCTTAATATAACAAAAACAGAATATATAACCTTTAGCGCAAATGTAGCCGGCCAGCCAAGCAACTCCTCACTTCAAATACACGAATATGACTGCAAACATAACTTATCCTGCCATTGTAATCATATCAAACACACAAGCTCATACAAATATCTAGGAGTCACCATAGACCAGCATCTGCGATGGAATGAAAACATTCTTAACATGCTATATGCATTAAAATGCTATCTTCGAACTGATCGACGCAATGATCGAAGGGCTGGAGAGGGGTGAGAGGGTGGCTACGGTTCAAATCGACCTATCTAAATGTTTTGACGTAGTCAACCATTCGATTGCAGTGGAGAAGCTAAAATGCTTGGGAATTAATGGATCGCTATTAGAGTGGTTTCGGTCATATTTTTCGGACAGAAGGCAAATAGTGCAAATAACCAGCCCTAAAGGTACCGCAAATAGCTCACCATTGCCAATTAAGCATGGAATATTTCAAGGGAGTGGATTAGGCCCCCTAATTTTTTTGATTTATACAAACCAACTATCAAATATTCCTATTAAATCAAAGATGGTCACCTTTGCAGACGATATAGGTATCGTGGTGAGAGCCCCTGATAGCGAAAGACTCCAACAAGAAATCGAAAATGATACAAAAAAAGTCATGACCTGGATAAAACAACATAAACTAATACCTAATCTAAAAAAGACCAAGGTCATGTACCCCAGCTACCGACAAACCAACAGTGTAAATAGAAATCTGATATATAATGGCCAAATAATTGAGGAAATAAACGAAATCAAGTACTTGGGTATCACCATAGACAACAAGTTGACATGGAAACCACACATTGATAAATTACAAAAAAACCTCCGATCTATCAGCTACATATTATACAATCTACGGCGGTTTTTCCCACAATCAGCGTTAATCACTCTATATAAAGCATGGTACCAAGCCAAACTAAGTTACTGCATAGGCATATGGGGGGGAGCAGCAGCGACCCATATTCAACCATTACGAACGGCACAAAATTATACAGTAAAAACTCTCACAAGAAGCCATAGATGGTCACACTCAAACACAATATATAAAATGAATAAACTGCTGCCCATAAACCTCCTATACAATAAAAATTTGCTAATGTTTACCACAAAACATATTGCAACAATAAACACACGTAATAATGCAAGACAACACACAACAAGATCAACAGCCTACCATACTCTCCCCCTTCCCCACTGGAACCTGACAAACTCAAGACGATCATTACGATATAAGGCAACGACCCTGTACAACTTACTCACTAAGGACTTACACTCTAACAAACACGAGTATCCCACAGTAGACAACGACAACACTGACAAGAACACAAGAACAGCTATTTACAAGACAATCATTAGAATATGGACGAGGAAAGAACTGGACAAATTACAATAGTAATGCGACGACAAATTACAATAGTAGTATAGAAAGGGCGGTTCTGGCGCTTACCCCACCCCCCGTCGAGCTACCCCATCTACCCCACCCCCCGTCATGCTACCCCTCGTGGGTGGTCTGAGGTTCTGGCGCTTACCCCACCCCCCGTCGAGCTACCCCTCGTGGGTGGTCTGAGGTTCTGGCGCTTATCCCCCCCGTCGAGACCCGTGGGTGGTCTTTCTATGGCACTATGATTGTTTTTTTTATAATTACTAATTTGTGAGATACAGAGTTATATTTTGATTTTTTTTTTTATGGTGTTAATTGAATTAAAACATTTCTTTCTTCTTCTTTCTTCTTCGTGGGTGGTCTTTGTACCCCGCCGTGCTTATCCCGTTGTCTATCTATCTCTGTACCAGGTGGGTGGTCTATGACGCACCCCCCCCCCCCTCCCCGTACAGCGTACATCTAGAATGTTCCAAATGTGTCGTTACAAAAGGCATCGCCTTGGGTTGAGGAGCTTAGTTGAAGCCAAACCTTCATTCAAGACTCAAGTAATACCACTTTATAAGTAAAATTGTATAATCTTACAACATGACATCTCTATTCAATAAAGTTAATGCCATCAACCAAGTAGCCGGGCCTACCATACCAATGCGAAAACTAGTGATTGGAGTTAAATACCTAATATTGAAAATAGTGCAAATCGAAAAAACAGAATATGGACCAGCTGTAAAAGTCATACTGCGAGGATTGGAAAAAGAAGTCGTGGAATGTTTTGTGCCTCAACAATATCTGCCAGCCTTTCAACAAAGTGAAGTTACTCCAGGAGCTGAGATGTATCTTATCGTTTCAAGCCATCGGGGAAAAAATAGTGTCAACCTACAGATCATAGAATGAATATTTCATGATGTATTATTATTGTAAACTACAGAAATAATGTAAATATATGGATAATTTCTATATATATTTTTGTTTTATTAATTGCATAACTAATTTTAAGCTTACAGTTAGATGATGATGAGTATTAAAAACTAATGTTTGAAAGAAACAAGCTATTGCTTCAGTCATAATCGAGAACTTGAACTGTGAAGGGTTATCATAATCATAGACTATGAAATGATGTAAATCAAATAATTAAACGAGTACATTAGCTAATTAATTTTAATAAATCTATCCGAAGCATAGGTTTATGGGAAGTATTGATTTGGTAAATAGTTAACCGTGTGCAGGTTCAAACCTGTTGTGAATCACCAGGTGCATATAACTCTGTACAGCCGTCTAATGGTTCAGACAAACAACACATTAATAAATCTACCCCTCGCGGACAGTCCATTGTAAGCTAATGTGATTTTTGTTTTCGTAAATCTATCCAACACTTATATTGAAGGGAAGTATTGATTTGGTAAACAGAGTGCAGGTTCAAACCTGTTGTGAATCACCAGGTGCATATACTCTGTACAGCCATCTAATGGTTCAAACAAACAAGCCATTAATAAATCTACCCCTCGCTGACAGTCCATTGTAAGCTAAAGTGATTTTTGTTTTCGTAGATCTATCCAACACTTAGGTTGAAGGGAAGTATTGATTTGGTAAACAGAGTGCAGGTTCAAACCTGTTGTGAATCACCAGGTGCATATAACTCTGTACAGCCGTCTTATGGCTCAAACAAACAAGCCATTAATAAGTCTACCCCTCGCTGACAGTCCATTGTAAGCTAAAGTGATTTTTGTTTTTGCATTAGTTGCAATCGATCGTTAGAAAATGAATGGTGTCTTAACAACATATTATCCGCTTCGTGATGGACAATCTATCCCTGTACCCTTACCATCTATCCTTCGTGGGTGGTCGTCGCTACAAAAGGCATCGCCTTGGGTTGAGGAGCTTAGTTGAAACCGAACCTTCATTCGCGTAGTACCACTTCAGTGTAGTGAATTTGTGTAATCGTACAGCATGGAATCGAAGAAAAGGAAACTGAACGCGAGGGAATATGTGTGTAGAATATGTGCTGTGAGTTTCACACTAAATTGTCATTTGAAAAGGCATGCTATAAACAAACATGGAGTTAGTATTATACCGTGCAAAAAATGTAAAGCTACATTCACATGCAGAGAGGACCTATCTCATCATATATTGCAGCGGCATACATCAGCAAATCACGGGATGGAAATTGTACAAACTCGCCCAAAACTGACATCTGCTGGGAATGGAGAGGACTGCAAGGCATGCGGGGGCAAAATCAACAACTCCAGTCCACTTACAGTTCTGTGTAAAGAATGTTCATCTATCTTTTCGTGTAAGTATGAGAATCCTGTATCTGTTAAAACCCTTGAGTGTAAATATATTTGTGAATTCTGTTCGGTCCCTTTTGCTCGGAAGTATAGTTTGAAAGTCCACATATTAAGCATACATATTATTAATTGTTTGAATTGCAAGAAATTGTTTATGAGGGAAGATTTTACTAATCATAAGAATAATTGCACAATTATGAGCGGGGGAGCACTATCCAACGAGGAGAACTTTTTATGCAAAACATCTATAGCTCTAGATGGTGTAGTAAAACAATACAATTATAAAAACATAACCATACATGATCCCGTTGTATATTTAAATAATATGGAAGGTGAGGTTGATTCTATTACAACTGAAAACATTAAACTTTTTAATGCAATTAAATGGTATGTAGCCTTACACATTAAATTTGAACGCGGACCCGACAATAATAAAAACTATACTGAAGCATGGTTTCATGCTAAAAACGAACAACTTTTCCTCACTGATGACTCCACAATAAAATATCAACAAATGATTGAACAAATTTTAGTAAAAATAGATAAATTTCAAGCAATGGGAAGCGGGTGGGTGTTGAAATCTTTAAAACGTTTTGTTATTTTTATTGCTGAATATAATCCATGCAGTGGTAGTAGTTACATCCCTTTACCCAAAAAAATCTATAACACTAAAGCAGTAATCAATATTAAAAATGACGATCTCAAATGTTTTATATGGTCAATTTTAGCATACTTACATCCAGTAAGTCGGGATGCTCAGCGGGTTTATAATTATAAAAAGTATGAAAAAGAGTTAGATATGAAAGGTATAACTTACCCAGTACCTTTGCAAGTCATTTCAAAATTTGAAAAAAATAATAATATTGGAGTAAATGTGTTTGGTTATGATCACAGACTGTACCCATTATATTTATCACAAAGTCACCATTATAATAAGCAGGTGGATCTGCTTTACATAACGGAAGACGAAAATTCACATTATTGTCTTATTAAAAATTTCAACAAACTTAATTTCTCAATCACTAAACATGAGCAAAAAAAGTTTTATTGTCGTTGGTGCATACACGCCTTTAGTAGTGCTGAACGCTTACATGAACATAAGCCACTCTGCTCAAGACATGATCCTCAAAAAACCACATTTCCAATTAAGGAGAAAAGCACTATGAAATTTGATAAGCCACAATATATGATCCCTGTAGCATATAGAATATATGCCGATTTCGAGAGCATTCTCAGTCCCGTTGAAGGGACTATTTGTAACACTGAAAAATTATCTGCACATATACCATCAGGGTTTTGTTATGTTGTTGTAGATATCAATGGGAATAAGTTTAAAGAACCGGTAGTTTACAGGGGAGCCAATGCTGTTGATGTGTTTTTGAAATCGTTATTAAATGTTAAGGATGAAATTTTAAAAATTTATAAAAATATTAAAGCAGTAATTATGACTGACGAGGATAGAGAAAATTTTAAAAACTCTGTCATTTGTAATGTTTGTCAAAAACCACTAGGAACTGATCGTGTAATAGACCACTGCCATATAACGGGGAAATATAGACAAGCATTACACAATGTCTGTAATATGAGCAATTTTCGAACTCCAAAACATATCCCCGTTTTTATGCATAACTTAAAACGTTATGATGGCCATCTTATCATGGAAGGGGTTGGGAAACTAAAAAATATGAATATTACTTGTATAGCTAAAACTATGGAGGAATATATAGCCTTTAGTATTGGAGAGTTACGCTTTTTAGACACTTATCAATTTATGGCCTCCTCATTAGATTCATTAGTTAAAAATCTTGTTGATGCGGATAAAAATAAATTTAAAATTATGAAAACATGTTTTGAGGGTGAAAAATTAGACTTGATGTTGAGGAAGGGTGTCTTCCCCTATGAATATATAACGCACGAGTCAAAATTTAATGAGGAACACTTACCTCCAATCGATGCATTTTTTAGTCAATTAACTCAAGAGGGGATTTCACAAGAAAAATATGAACATGCTCAAAAGGTGTGGAATGCTTTTAGTATAAAGAATTTAGGAGAATACCAAGACTTGTATGTATTAACAGACACCCTTCTCCTTTGCGATGTTTTTGAAGCCTTTAGAGCCTTATGTTTTGAAAACGATAACCTCGAAATTTGTCACATGTACACAGCACCAGGGCTAGCTCTTCAGAGCTGTCTGAAAATGACAGGAGTAGAACTTGAGCTATTGAGCGAACCTGATATGTATTTGTTTTGTGAGGCTGGGATTCGCGGGGGTATAAGTATGATTTCAAAAAGATTTGCGGAAAGCAACAATAAATACTTTAAGCCATCCAAATTTATAGTATATTGGGATTGCACTAACTTATACGGACATGCGATGCGTCAATTTTTACCTATTAGTGGGTTTCGCTGGATGGAGGAGGAAGAAATCAAAAACTTTAATGTAATGCTCGCACCTGATGAGGGCGATGATGGGTTCATATTACAGGTGGACATGGAATATCCACAAAAATTACATGATTTACATAATGAATACCCACTAGCAGCTGAACATTGTGTTGTAATATCAGACATGATTTCCCCCTATTGTAAGGAATTTCTCGCTGAAAATGATATATCTTTAACATCCAACATCTCAAAGCTTATTCCCAACTTAAACGATAAACACAACTATATAATACATTATCGAAATTTGAAGCAATGTTTAGAATTGGGATTAAAATTAAAATGTATACATAAAATTTTAGCTTTTAAGCAAAGCGCTTGGATGCGACCCTTTATCGATTTTAACACAGAAAAACGGAAATTAGCTTGTAATGATTTCGAGAAGGATTTTTATAAATTGAAAATTAATAGTATGTATGGGAAGACAATGGAGAATGTTAGAAATCACGCAAAATTAGAGTTAGTTAACACTGCCAAACGAGCTCGTAAACTTATCTCATCCCCTGCATTTAAAGATTTTAAGATTTTTTCAAACGATTTAATAGCAGTCCGGTCAAAAAAAACTAATATTTTGCTATACAAGCCAATATTTATTGGCCTAACCGTTCTCGAACTATCCAAGGTAGTTATGTACGAATTTCATTATAACTTTGTAAAACAAATGTATGGTGATAAAGCTGCACTGATTTTAACAGATACAGATTCGCTCGTTTATGAGGTTGAGAGTGATGATTTGTACACTGATTTAAAACCATATCCCCATTTATTTGATAACTCAGTATATCCTCCGAACCATCTCTTATACAATATTGAAAATAAAAAGAAAGTGGGAACGTTCAAAGGTGAAAATGCTCAATCTCACATTTTACAATGTGTTGCTTTACGCCCAAAATTGTATTCCCTTTTAGAGGAGGGAAAGGAGAAGAAAGTGGGCAAAGGTATAGTTCGTTCAACCCTTAAACATCATATTAACCATCAAGACTATTACAATACCTTATTTAAGCCTTGCATAGCAAAAGACTCACGTAAACCAATGTTCCGTATTCAAAGTAGAGATCATAAGCTTTTTACAATTAAACAGCAAAAAGTCACTCTTAGTCCTTATGATGATAAACGGTATGTGTGTCGTAGTGGATGTTGAGAGTTAGTTGGCGCCAAGCCGTCAGGCTAATGCCACGTAGGAAAACGTGGGAGTAGTTTAGATCAAGATGGACGACAATAATGAATGTCTTGGTGTTTTGTAATACATAATTAAATATCTTAATTAATATGACTATTTAACTTTATAACATGGTGCTGAGTGTGAAAAATAAATAAAATAAAAGTTATTTTATAGTTTCACCAAATAAATAATGTGACAAGTGACAAAATGACAAGTGAACAAGCAAAGTCAAAGGGCGGTCAGAGTTCCGGTATGCCGTCGTCAGGGCTGAGAAATGTTAATATCCAGGCCACTAACTTGCATGGGGAATGGAAAATGTGGCGAACGAAGTTCGAAATATATTTATCTGCTGCCTCATTGGAAGGAGAGTCAGACTACAGAAAAATTTGCCTGATGCTGCACAGTGCGGGTGAGCCTATCTTAGACATTTTCAATTCATTCCATGTTGATATGAAAAAAATTTCATTTGAGGACTTTATGAACTTGTTTGATAGCTACTTCTGTCCTAAAAAGAATGTATGTATGGAGCGATACAGATTTTTTAAGCGTAAGCAACAGGAAAACGAAACATTAGAAGAGTTTGTGACGGATTTAAAAAATTTGTCATTATCTTGTGAGTTAGATAAGCTTAGAGAAGAATTGGTGAGAGACATATTTATCTGCAATATGAATAGCGTCAGTATTAAAGAGAGGTTATTGTCGGAAAATGTAATTACACTCAATAAGGCGGTGGAAATTGCAAAAAGTATGGAATTATCCAAGAAGGAGTTAGAAACATTGACCGATGAAAATAATTGCGTAGGAGCAGTTAGGAAATGGAATCAAAAAAACATCTCGGCCGATGAAAAGCGCAAAACAGCGCAACCATGTCAACAATGCGGAGCCCAGTTTCACAGATTCAAGTGTCCCGCTTTGGGAAAAACTTGCTCCAAATGTTTCAGGATGGGTCATTTTGCTAAATGCTGTTATTCAAAACAACCTGTAAAGCAGTTATCTGAAAAAGAAAGAGACGACAGTGTAGGATTGTGTGACGTAGGCAAAATTGACGTCGGAATAAAATGCATGTCATTCGATGTTAAAAGGCCCCAAATTTGGTCAACTTATGTACTTATTAAAGGAAAAAATGTAAAATTTCAAATTGACACGGGCGCGATGACCAATGTAATGCCTTTAAAAACGTATACGAACGTATTGGGGTTGAGCTTAAGAGATCTTGACAAATCGCAAGTGTCCCTAACCACTGTTAGTGGCGAGCGACTGAAAGTCGAAGGGTCGTGCACATTGTGGTGCATTTTCACGAATAAATTAAAATCAAGCGTAAATTTTGAAGTGGTCGACATCGCATCCGTGCCAATTTTGGGATTGCAAACTTGCGAAAAAATGGGGTTAGTCAAGAAATGTTGCAAGGTGGACAGTATAGTCGACACATCTCAATTTAAAGATGTTTTTGAGGGTTTGGGATGCTTGCCTGATCGGGCTACATTAGTCATTGACGAGACGGTTACCCCTAAAATAAATGCTGCCCGAAAAGTACCATTTGCGCTGCACGATAGGCTTAAAGTAGAATTAGACAAAATGGTCGCTTTAAACGTTATAGAAAAAATTGACGAGCCAACAGATTGGGTCAATTCTATAGTAATCGTAGAGAAACCAGACAAGGGTTTGCGTATATGCCTTGACCCACGTAACTTAAATAAGGCAATCAAAAGACCACACTGCCAAATTCCCACAATTGAAGACATAAAGTCAAAACTGGCAGGTGCAGAAAAATTTTCATTACTAGATGCTAATAGTGGTTATTGGCAAATTCAATTGGACGCTCCCAGCGCCAAGCTGTGTACTTTTCAGACACCATTTGGACGTTACTTTTTTAAAAGATTACCATTCGGTATTAATTGTGCAGGAGAAATATTTTCCAATTTAATGTCGAAATATTTTGGCGACATTCCAAACTTATTGCGGTACATTGATGACTTTTGTATTTATGGTGACGAGGCATCTCATGACAAAACATTAAAACTAGTACTAGAGCGAGCACGCGAGGTAGGGCTCAAATTTAAACCAGAGAAATGCCAGTTCAATTTACGAGAAGTAAAGTTTGTGGGGCACGTTTTCAATGCTTCGGGTGTAAAAACAGACCCAGCCAAAGTAAAGGCCATTCAAGAGATGCCAAAACCTAAATGCGTAGAAGATCTCCAAAGATTTCTAGGTATGGTGAATTATTTGGGATCTTTTATAAAAAATTTGTCTGCTGAAACATCGAATTTAAGAAATTTACTGAAAAAAGATAGCGTGTGGCTGTGGGACGCTTCCCACGACCAAGAATTTGATAAACTGAAAGCGTTGATAACTTCAGCTCCAATGCTAACATATTTTCAGCCAAATAAAAGATTGAAGTTGTCCGTAGATGCCTCAAAAGGAGCTATAGGGGCCGTATTATTACATGATAGGAGTCCTATAGCGTTTGCATCAACCACCTTAAACGAGGCACAATGTCAGTATCCGCAAATTGAAAAAGAATTAGTTGCCATAAGTTACGGATGCAAAAAATTTCACCAATATGTCTATGGCATGAAATTTGAGGTAGAGACGGACCATAAACCGTTGTTGCCACTATTTAAAAAACCGTTTAACAAAATCCCACCTAGGTTACAGAGGTGGATGTTAACTTTGGAAAAATATAATTTTGAAGTCTCATATACGCCCAGTAAGCAAATGTATGTGTCAGACACGCTATCTAGAGCTCCTTGTGAAAATGATTACGAGTTTCAAGAATATGATCGCAATCTTAATGTTAGAATTAACACCATAGCGTCAGGTTTAAAAATTTCAGACAAAAGAAAGGAAGAATTTATTGTAGAAACCAGTACTGACAAGTGCCTCAAGTTATTAAAAAAATATTATTGGCAGGGATGGCCAAATTGTAAAGATAAGGTTGATGATTTAGTTAAGCCATTTTTCAATGTAAAAGACGAGATCTATGAAAACAACGGGCTCATGTTCAAATCGTCCAGCCTTATACCGCCTAAGTCATTGAGAAAATCAGTCATTGACAAAATACACGAAAGCCATAAGGGGATTCGAGGTACCATTGACTATGTTAAAAATAACTTATTTTGGCCCAATATGTATACTGAAATAAAAAATAAATTGGAATCCTGCGAAATATGCTCTGGGTTGGACCATGCGAATTTTAAAGTCAAACTATTGAATTCAAAACTAGTAGCCTCAAAGAAGAGACTGACAGAACTACTTACAGAAACCGATAAGGATAATCAACTGTCAGTGCTAAAGCATTTTTGCATAAAAGGTTGGCCAAAACGCAAGGAAGACTGTCCTAACACAGTCAGACATTTCTTTGACACAAAAAGAAATATTAAAACTGTTGAAGGGTTAGTATACCACAATAACCGCTTGATGGTTCCTCAAAGCCTAAGAGCAGAGATCATGGACAAAATACATGAAGGCCACTTTGGCGTAACCCGAAGCGCTGACCATGTCCGTAAAGTTCTGTATTGGCCAGGAATCCTGGCTGATTTACAGCGAAAAATCGCAAATTGCACGGAATGTATCGAGAATAAGCAAAATCTCCGAAAATCTCCTATACATTTCCACGAAATGGGTAATTTACCTTGGGATAAAGTAGGCGTGGACCTATGTTATATTAATGGGAGGACGGTTCTAGTAGTGATGGACTACTTTTCGAAATTTATTGATATCGCCATTTTGAATAAGAGTAATGCTGAGGTGGTAATAACAAATTTAAAATCAATTTGTTCTCGATATGGCATCCCCCGGGTCATCATTTCAGATGGAGGCCCACCTTTTAATTCTTCAGCTTTTCGGGAATTTACCAGCAAATGGGAAATTGAGCATATTATGTCCAGTCCATACATGCCACGATCTAATGGTCAGGCAGAAAAGGCAGTCGATATAGTGAAAAGAATTTTCGCAAAGTGTGACGACCCATTTCTAGGTCTTCTACAATACCGAACAACTCAAAAGGGCGAATTTAGCGCGCCGTCAGAGTTATTAATGTCGAGAAGGCTACGTACAACAATTCCCATCCGACATGAAATTTTGCAACCGAGACTGGTAGATATGAAGCAACATGAAAAGCTAGTTCAGGGATATCATGAATCAATTAGAAGAAATTACAACAGGGGGTCGGTTCAGCATAGCGAACTAAATGTCAATGATAAAGTTTTTTTTAAGAAGGACCCGGACGGGAAATTTATTCCAGGGACCATTGTGGATAAACGAGCAGAACCTCGAGCATATGACATAAAAACGCGTGATGGCGTCACGTATCGTAGAAACAGGGAATTTATAATACGTGCAAAATGGGATGAGCTGGCTAAAGGAGAATCCGATAACGACACTCAAATACAGTCAGAAAATGAGTTCCCTGATTATAACAATGAATTTGTATCACAAGAGCTCACTCCTTCAGCTCCAACCCAGGGTGTTCAAAACACGCCAGAGTTACCGCGCACGAAGTCGGGACGCACTATAAAGCCACCTCGGCGATTTGATGATTAAAATAAGATACATATAAGAGATAAATTACCCCTTGTTTTTACATATCTCGTTTAATTTTGATAGAGTAGGAGTTTGTTTTTCATTTGATTTGGGTAACCTTTATAAGGACGATGTTTTTCTTACATTTACAGTAGTATCTAAGTTTGGAAAGGAAGGGAAGACCGTTTTACTTACTTATTTTGTACTCTTAAAAGGGAAGATGTTGAGAGTTAGTTGGCGCCAAGCCGTCAGGCTAATGCCACGTAGGAAAACGTGGGAGTAGTTTAGATCAAGATGGACGACAATAATGAATGTCTTGGTGTTTTGTAATACATAATTAAATATCTTAATTAATATGACTATTTAACTTTATAACAGTGGAATTGATAGTTTAGCTCATGGTCATTATCGCATTATAGATATGTCTTAGGTTTAAAAGTTTGTTTTAAGTGATTGTATGTAAAGACATTGATTTCTTTTAAAATATGTGTATTATAAAATTTGTATATCATAAAATGGTTTACATTCGTTTAGCTCATGGTCATTATTGTATTATAGATAAGTCTTAGGCTTAAAAGCTTGTTTTAAGTGATTATATGAAATAAGTGATTATATAAAATATGTGTATTATAAAATTATTATATCATAAAATGGTTTACATTCATTTACAATAGTTGATGTACAATACCAGTTAAAGGTACATATTCATATAAGCAGTCGCTGATGAGTAGACAGTAGGCATTCATTTTATTAGGGAAATTAGTTTGGCCATGAATTTCCAAACGTATATCAACACCACCTGTTTTAATGAGCTCATTCTGTCGCGAGCAGTCAATAATCCAAATCGGGTATGAATTTAGAAATTCACTACGGGAAACGTTTGGGGCTGCTTCATCCTGCATGTAGTAGTGTTTCCGGAAATTGACAAAATTTTCATACAACACAGCGACAGCCTTTTTGTTGAAGTTCGCCTGTAGCGGATGGTATGGATAGCATTCTGAGCCGAGGAATAGTTGCATTTGTTGTATAGCACATTGATCGAAGGCACTAGCGTCTTTCGTAATATCATCCGCTCGGGCAGCTTGGAAGCCAATAATAGCAAACCGTGGTTTTTCACTTGAAGAAATCATGCGCACAGGCCAATTAATTGATGATGTTGATGAGGGAATGTTTGGATATTCATACAGTTGCCATGTTCGAAAGCCAATAGGCAACCGCACGTTTTCCCTTAGTACACTCAGCAATTCAAGACGTTGGCTATCACTCACACTTACGAAAGGTATTTCCCACAGCACAGTAGTTAGTTTCAATGTTAAGTCTTTAGTGTTTGAAAGATCCCGCATGGCATTCAGATTGCTGCGTGATCGCACTAACACAAGTTCTTGTTTAACGTTGAGTAGAACTCGTCGAAAATCCTCGCAAAATCCAAACAGCATTTTCAATGGCACGCAAAAATTAAAGTTCCTCTCTGTTTTATTGGCATCGGTATAAAATGAGCTGTTTGTAAGACGTTGTGCATCTTGAGCGGTGAATGATACTAACCCTTTAAGCTGAGTAGCAATACCAGGGTTTCGCACATGATCAACAGTTATCCCATTGAGTTCATAGCGTATTTCAGAGAATAAGTGTGCCATAGCATTAGCGCTAAGCCCGTCTTCATCTTCATAAGCAATTGTTGTCACACCTTTTTCTAGCACCCCTTCAATATACAGTCGGCTTTCACATGGTAGAGTAAGTATATCTTGTTGATGGATTGGTATGCGAATTTCATCATTATTATTTAGACTACTTGATGAATAGGGTGCAATCTTATGGTATTCATAACGCGTTAAACTCTCATCCACGAGAATGGACTCCTTCACGTTTAGTATTGATGTCATCGTGGATTTTAAAACCTATTGATTGTAAATATTGCTTGTTCTCGTTAGTGAGCCGAATATAACGTGCTTGCGTGGAAGTCCGATGTGGAATGATGTATGGTGCATACCGCTGTGCAATATATACTCTCATTGTCGTTTACGTAAATGAAGACGTAAAGTAATAGTTTCTCCTCGGAAATTAACCGTCTCGTTGTCTTGATCGACAATGTCTAACGTTAGACTTGTAAGTACATTCGTATTTATAGCATGGTAGGTGATTGCATTTGGTGCTTCAACAATCCGATAGCCAGGTGGTACATTAGGATAAAATTCATGAACGGCATGTGATGGTCTACCATTCAAATATGATCCACTTGTAATATTACAATTAATTCGAATTGCATTGACTTTGGATATTTTAATGCTATGTGGTGATTCATATCTTTCCCCAGGGAAAAATGTCATCACATCATAACCAAAGCCTAGCAGGTATCCTAGTTCTTCATTTACTTCAATTTCAAAGTCTTCATGTATTATCATAACTTCCGAATGTAGGGTGTTCCGATTTGCGCGTATCCGTATGATTTCAGAACCCCACACTTGATTAATATACTTGACTACATCTAACAATTCGTAGGATCCAGTTGGTATTTCAATTATTCTAGTCTTCGGAGGAATTGAATTGTTAACAATTTTAACGACACCATTTGAGAGATTAGGAATTGAATTGTATGTTTCGAGGTCAAGCAAGCCGATTTCCCATGCACCCTCAAGTACAATCGGTGGGAAGTAGTTGCTACTTAGCAATGAGTCGTTACCGCTCAATGTCAATGCTAGCGACATAATGCAATAAATTAAACATATTCATAACTTATATAACTTTTAATAGTATGGAAAATGGATCTTTCATGTAGAGAAATTTTAAACATAACTGCCCACAATTTGATGTTGAATAGGTTTGATACGATTGATGGTTGTAGTATATTGTACAGTTGTGGAAATATTGTTTCAATTCCAATGGTGGTTGTAAGTCCCCGAAGCTATCGAAGTATATAACTCGGTTTCTAATCTTGCGGTAAGCAACCCAATGTGTACCAGGTCCTATAGCATCATCTAAATTAATTATTCCAGCTTCATTATGTTTCCATGGTATGCGAGGCAATGCATTTCGCATGAACACACCACGAAAATGAGGAACGTTAGCGGTGAATTTTATAAGTTCCACATTAGTCATTGGACGGTTCCGAGGCATGCAACTTAGTTTTTTGAATAAGGATGCAAGTAGAGTCCACTCCCCTTCTTATGTGGCGCTAAATACAAGCCTTTCCCAATAGCTATAGATTCCATAGTTTGATTATGACGTTTCATTTCTTCATACTTTTTCTGTGCACTATGGACTTTATTAACAGCTGATGTAATTCCTGCAGCACCGCCAGAGAGAGCGCCTAGTGCAGAAAGCCCCGCAAATATTGGGATAAGTGGTAATATACCACCTGTCTTGGCAATAGGTATGATTCGGGGAAGTTTCACCTTATTTCCCTTTGATTTCTTCACAGATTTATAAGCAATCTTGATTGTATCCGCCACAGTGGGTGGTTTTGCAAGCTTTATCGCTTTCTTCGCTGAAGTCAATAGTGATCTGAAGGATACTTTCCGCTTCAGCCCAAATCCCAGCTTTCGTTTAACTTTCATTGCAGCTGTCACACCTAAAGCGACAATTTTTTCCCCTATAGATGAATCTTTTGCCTTAACACGTTGCCACGCTTGATCTGCTAATTTTATATCCGCTACGTGTCGATTAGTTATATCTGATGACTGCGAATAAGCTATATCGTGTTCACGGCAAGCTTGATCAAGTTTGTTTCTCCCTCGATCTCCTCGAATTAATCGTTTTTCTAACTTGGTGCCTGGTCCGCAGAATTGATAGCCGGGGATATGTGCTTCAAATGGTAACTTATTAATTATGCTGTTCACCATAGACATTCTCAAATGTGAATGAGTAAAATACATATATACAGTGGTATTTATAACTTTTTTATCAGTCATATAATGAAGCTCGTACCACAGAGACACAAGTTCAGTGTGATTCTAAGTCAAGAAGATGAAGATGTACGGAGTAATAGAAAGCATGGACCTTTACTCCGCGGATCGATTCGTGGTGCAATCTGCGGCCCATCAGGTTGTGGTAAAACAAGCCTACTATGCAGTATGGTATATCATCCGTTTGGGCTACGATTTGAAAATGTATACTTATTCTGTAAAACATTGTTTCAACATAAATACCAGCAGCTTGAGAAAAATGTAAATTCTATTCGTGGGATGACTTTTACGGGGTCAAGCGATTCGGTTACACCACTCTCTGACATCAAACCTAACTCTGTGCTAATATTCGACGATGTTTCATGTGAATCACAAACGGAAATTCGAAATGTCTACTGTATGGGTCGTCATAAAGGGATTGATTGCTTCTATCTCACTCAGACCTATACCTCTATTCCAAAACATTTGTTGCGAGACAATTTAAATTTTATCGTGCTATTCAAACAGGATTTACTTAATATAAAGAATGTGTATAGAGACCATGTTGCGGGGGATATGGATTTAGCGACATTCATGAAACTCTGCGCCGAAGCATGGAAAGAGTCACATGCATTCCTAGTTATTGCAAAAGATTTTGGATTAAACGATGGACGATATCGGCAGGGATTCGATCACTACTTCAAAGATATAAATAACTCTGCTTAACACTCAACTCATCATTATTCATTCAACTGTGACTCGGTGAGGTAGATATGGATACTAAAGTTATCAAGAATATTGTCAACATACGCAAAGCTCTGCAGCAAAAGTACCTTAATCTTAAACGTGATCTACACAATGAGGCTGCTCAGCAAGAGCGAAAGTTAAAACCTGTCTCGAAACCACTACAAGAATTAATTGAGTTGAACAAACAGACAGCACCAGAAAAAACAATAAATAAACCCGGAGTTAGCAAATATTTAGACTTATTTATACCTGATCATTATAATAGGAAAACCATTGATACATACTATGGACCAACACGAAGTAATGAAGGTATATTTAGGCTGGGTTCATACCCTGTACATTTCAATGATGAAGATGATTCAATCACAATCGAAGATAAAACATGGCAAGGTACATTGGGCTTATATGAATTATTAACCTTGAACAAGCCTGAAAACTATACTCCGGAAGATTTACAAGCTTATAAAGATATGCTGGAAAGAACTGGAGCTCATTTAACCACTAGTGGTCGTCTGAGGGGCAGTCAACGTTATAAATATCAAAAGATTATTAAACAGCTATTTGGGATAAAATCTGGTGGTGAATACCGGTATTGGAACGATCCAAATGAACTGGTAGAACGATTACGCTTACTTAATGCATCACATGCTGCAGGACATACAAGTCATCAATACGAAATCATTGATATTATAAGCGAATTGCGAGAAGCAAATATTATTCAATGAAGCAAGCTTTGGTTGATGAAATTCATCGGCCTGCTCGACGGAATTATCCTCGACGTCATGTGACTCTTAAAGGAATGCATGATTTATGGCAAGCAGATCTAGTGGAAATGATTCCATATTCAAGGATTAATAAAGGATATAAATATATTCTAACAGTGATAAATGCATTCACAAAATTCGGTTATGCAGAAGCAGTAAAAACTAAATCTATGAAGAATGTTACTGAAGCTTTCATAAAAATTCTCAATAGAGCTCCACAAGCTCCTGCTCACCTCCAGTCAGATATGGGACTAGAATTTTTCAACATGCGAATGAAAAGTCTTCTAAAACAATATAGCATTAATCATTATGCTACGTATTCTACACTGAAAGCTTCAATTATTGAACGCTGGAATCGCACTCTGAAAAATCGAATGTGGAAGGAATTCAGCTTGCAGGGAAATTATAAGTGGTTGCATTTACTACCTCGTCTAGTGCAACAATATAACACTACCAAGCATAGGACGATTAACATGTGTCCTGCTGATGTGCGAGAAGAACATGAAGCAAAATTATTATCCATGTATAATGCTGTTGATGTGAAAGGTACTATCAAACAGAAATTTCAAGAGGGTGATCCTGTCAGAATCAGCAAGCAAAAAGCCTTATTTGAGAAGGGTTACCAACCGAACTGGTCTACAGAAGTATTTCGCGTGCGTCTAGTACAACCTACTCGACCTACCACCTATCTCCTTGAGGCTATGGATGGCGAACCCATCTTGGGCTCATGGTATATGGAAGAGTTGCAGAAAACTAAGCATCCAGATGTATATTTGGTGGAGAAAGTTTTGAAAAAGTCTAAGGATAAATTATATGTGAAATGGCTTGGTTTCCCGAAACCTACATGGATTAATAAAACTGATATTTTATAAATATAACTTTATTTTAATCAACCTCATCATGATCAATGAAACAATAGACATCTTGAAACCATTTCTGTAGTTTCTTCAAATTTATCAACGCGCAGTTTCCCGTGTGAATGCATTGTTTAGCTTCTACAGGTGGTAACTTCTGAAAACTTGCCAGAACCACAGAGTCCAAGTCATATACAACACGTTCTAGTATTCCTGCAAGCCATACTTGCTTCTCTCCTCCTTTAGTAGCAATTCTAGTATACTGATTAGCAAACTCAAGTAAAATGTTCTTTAGCCAAATGTAGTTCACGTTCCCCTCTTCCCAACGAAGTTTATGGAGATTATTTGTGCTCCATGTGTTGCTGCTTTTTACTTGAGCTGTAAGATTGGCGAATGGAAAGGGTGGACGGAAAAACCAATGCTCATACTGGTCATCGTATGCAGGGCCCATAGCCAATTCTTTGATGATGAAATTGTTTTCATTATCTTTGAAACCTTGAAACTCAACTATTCCCAGCGGTTTCATCATGTTCAACAGTCTGGTTCATACTGACTTGAGGTCGCTCCAACCAGTGCTTAAGTATCACAGAGCACAATTCATTTTCATAGATGGTTATAATTTCTAAATATATACGATTTGATTGATTTCGATACTTCTTCGACACTAGTTTACAACGAACATCCTCGATAGTTGCTACTATTGGAGTTGGTGATTGCACAAACTGTAAAAAAGCTTCCATTGAAACGTCATCTGTTTCCAAGTCCATGTATACGTCTTTCAAGATATTTTTTAAGTGGAAGTTAGCCTGCATCTTCTTCTCCTCCAACTCACAGCATACAATATGAAGAATAGCTTTCAATGCTTGTATGTTCTCAATATTTACTCTAGATAGCTTAATGTGTGATGATGGAGACTTCATTTCCAATTCATTATCATTCGTTAACATCATCGTCAGGTTTGACTTGATGAAATTAGGTGTCCATAGTATATTTCCGTTGTAGCATACTGTTTTCTTACGGAGATATAATCGAAATAATGGTAATGTTGCACACCAGAACTCCCATTCAATCATATTGAATGCAATTTCCTGATCTTTATCAACAACTACGACGTATACTTCGAATTCTGATGTTTTGAATTGTAATCCAACAATAACACTTTGTCCATCACGAAGCGGATAATATGTGGTAAAGACACCCTTCATTTTCTAACGACCGATTGCAACTGATGCAAAAACAAAAATCACTTTAGCTTACAATGGACTGTCGGCGAGGGGAAGGTGTTTGTACGGTGCGGAGGGGGGGGGGGGGGTAAGCACCATTTGTAAAATCACTTAGCTTACAATGGACCACCTGGTGTGATGGGTGTACTGAGTTATATGCACCTGGTGATTCACAACAGGTTTGAACCTGCACTCTGTATACCAAATCAATACTTCCCTTCAACCTAAGTGTTGGATAGATTTACGAAAACAAAAATCACTTTAGCTTACAATGGACTGTCAGCGAGGGGTAGATTTATTAATGGCTTGTTTGTTTGAACCATTAGACGGCTGTACAGAGTTATATGCACCTGGTGATTCACAACAGGTTTGAACCTGCACTCTGTTTACCAAATCAATACTTCCCTTCAATATAAGTGTTGGATAGATTTACGAAAACAAAAATCACATTAGCTTACAATGGACTGTCCGCGAGGGGTAGATTTATTAATGTGTTGTTTGTCTGAACCATTAGACGGCTGTACAGAGTTATATGCACCTGGTGATTCACAACAGGTTTGAACCTGCACACGGTTAACTATTTACCAAATCAATACTTCCCATAAACCTATGCTTCGGATAGATTTATTAAAATTAATTAGCTAATGTACTCGTTTAATTATTTGATTTACATCATTTCATAGTCTATGATTATGATAACCCTTCACAGTTCAAGTTCTCGATTATGACTGAAGCAATAGCTTGTTTCTTTCAAACATTAGTTTTTAATACTCATCATCATCTAACTGTAAGCTTAAAATTAGTTATGCAATTAATAAAACAAAAATATATATAGAAATTATCCATATATTTACATTATTTCTGTAGTTTACAATAATAATACATCATGAAATATTCATTCTATGATCTGTAGGTTGACACTATTTTTTCCCCGATGGCTTGAAACGATAAGATACATCTCAGCTCCTGGAGTAACTTCACTTTGTTGAAAGGCTGGCAGATATTGTTGAGGCACAAAACATTCCACGACTTCTTTTTCCAATCCTCGCAGTATGACTTTTACAGCTGGTCCATATTCTGTTTTTTCGATTTGCACTATTTTCAATATTAGGTATTTAACTCCAATCACTAGTTTTCGCATTGGTATGGTAGGCCCGGCTACTTGGTTGATGGCATTAACTTTATTGAATAGAGATGTCATGTTGTAAGATTATACAATTTTACTTATAAAGTGGTATTACTTGAGTCTTGAATGAAGGTTTGGCTTCAACTAAGCTCCTCAACCCAAGGCGATGCCTTTTGTAACGACACATTTGGAACATTCTAGATGTACGCTGTACGGGGAGGGGGGGGGGGGGTGCGTCATAGACCACCCACCTGGTACAGAGATAGATAGACAACGGGATAAGCACGGCGGGGTACAAAGACCACCCACGAAGAAGAAAGAAGAAGAAAGAAATGTTTTAATTCAATTAACACCATTAAAAAAAAAATCAAAATATAACTCTGTATCTCACAAATTAGTAATTATAAAAAAAAAACAATCATAGTGCCATAGAAAGACCACCCACGGGTCTCGACGGGGGGGGATAAGCGCCAGAACCTCAGACCACCCACGAGGGGTAGCATGACGGGGGATGGGGTAGCTCGACGGGGGGTGGGGTAAGCGCCAGAACCTCAGACCACCCACGAGGGGTAGCATGACGGGGGTGGGGTAGATGGGTAGCTCGACGGGGGGTGGGGTAAGCGCCAGAACCGCCCTTTCTATACTACTTACAATAGTTGTAATGAGTAATTGTTTGTTTCTAATTTTTTAATTTTAATAATATTTTATTTTTAATAATCTAAGTAAATATATATAATACCGTAGTCTTAGTTTAGTGCTACCCTCGCACGCCCATGGCATGAGGGGGCACTACTTTATATATGTACCGAGAAAAAATGTAAAGAAATTACACGGATTTATTATTATTATTATTATTATTACATCCAAGCGCATCCGCAGAACAATTTACAAATTAAGACGCCTGAGAAATATCTTAGATATGGCTGGTTTAAGAGAAGTCTATTACGCAATAGTACAGTCAATAGCTAATTACTGCATACTAGCCTGGGGTGGTGCAGCAAAGGTACATCTAGAACCAGTCAAAAAGGCCCTCAAATGTGCCTTGCGGGTTGCCATGAACAAACCATTCCGACATCCTTCCGCTCCCCTATTTGAAGAGTTTAACGTCCCGACACTACCCGTATAGCACATTTTCTGATATTCGCCGATAAAAAGAAGACAGGATCGGGCGAAAAGCAGGGCACAGAAGAAGAGAATTCCATTCTTTTTCGGCGGCAATTGCCCGCTTCATGACAGAAATTTTTCAATATTAGCTTCCTATTAGTGGATAAATACAAGGAAATGGTCCGCTGTGAACCCGATGTTCCGCCTGCGATTGCCCTGTTATTCGCCTCTTAGTTAATGATACGCGGTATATACCTGCTCTACCCAACCCTGCCCAACCCCTATTTGCTTCGTTTTTCCTTAGAATTTACCTCTTATTTCCCTGCCTTTGCTTGAGTTTAGCTTCTTATTTGCTGCTTATTGTCCGGTCATTATCTTCCTATGAGACGAAAATTCCCTGCTAACTCATCGAGATTTTACCTTCCTTTTTCCCTGTAATTTGCTTCTTTATAGCGCCTTATTTCCGTCTAAAAATCCTCTTATTTGCCTCAAATCATCTACTTTTTTCCTTCTTTTTCCCCTAGAATCACCTAGGTTTGCCTCCTACAATCCGCCGGCCCACCCACTCAGTGGGGGTGAATCTTGGCGTATTAATTAATTAAAAGAGGTTATTGTCGTTAGAACATAACTTTATTTCCAACAGTCATTACAATTACAACATAATAACAATTATTAATTATTAATTAAATTATAAAATTATAGGTTATTACCGTATTAGGTACACAATACCGAAGAATCCGGGACAAAGTTGTTTTGAATGCGGACTTCCAAAAGTTTCAACAGCTGCGGTCAACAACATCAATGGCACTTCGTGGACTTATAGAAGCTGCTTCTGAACAGCCTCTAAGATACAATCTTATAATGCCTATACAGTCCCACTGATGATGATGAACATAGCTAATGACGAAACTTTTAGTTTTAGAAGTACGCTTACATGTTAATACCGGATTCCTGGCCCATACATTCACCCATGGTCTACTGTTCCGTAATATAGTAATACAGTTTTCATGCAACATCAATATAAGCCCTACAACAGTGACCAGTGGCGTGGCGATAGGTTTCCGAAGGAGGGCGGTGCTTTATTTGGTGCCCCCCCCCCTCATTTTCATAAAAATGTAGAAAAATAGGAAAGCCGTTCTAATTAGGGGGCATGATCTTAATATCCCTTGCGCAGGCACTCGAGGGTTTGTGTGGCTGAAGGGGGAATTGTTTTGAAAGAATAGCCTATGCCCGAAATAGTGGAATTTACTTATTCTGAAAGCAGTTACGTTTAGATTTCACAGATGAAGAATATTACAGCTAACAAGTAACATGTTTTTGAAATGTTGGAGTTTAACGGATATTGTTGGCAAACAATATTCTTTTGATTTTTCACTTTATAATCTACACTGGAAACAGGGGCCCGGGGTCACCCCAGGGGAATTTTTTTAAATAAATATTTGAAAAATGGGCTAGGTTGCTAAATTGGGGGGGGGGGGGGGAATGATGAAACTTTTAGAAGTTCACTTAAATTATTGCTTTCCAATTTATACGTAGTATAAGGAAAGCTTTGTGATAGTCGAAATTTTCGATTCCGAGATTTCAACGGATTTACACGTTTTGTGGTCCCACGAACCTAAAAAATTGGTTTTTACGAAATCTCTGTCTGTATGTCTGTCTGTTCATCGATTTCCGGGCCAACTACTAGGCCGATGTTGATGAAATTTGGCATGTAGGTTCACAAAAATCATGCCTCGAGATTTTTATTTTATTTTGGATCAACTCAATCTGGGGGGGGGGGGGGCTTTATTCTCAAAAAACTCCAAAAAAACGTCTAAAAAATTATTCATATTGCTTTCCATAAATTTGAATGGATTCCCCTTAATTAATACCTACTGTACCTGCTCAGTATGAGTCATAAGTCAAATCTTGAATACCCCTCTTACAGTGTCCATATGCTTTAATTTATGGGGTAGGTACATTCGAACAAAAATCTATGGGTTAGATACTTTCGCCCTTTAAGGATAATGTACGAATATACGAGTAAAAAATCCTGTGGCCAATATTTTGTGTAAGCTACATTTGTAAATGCAGTATACAACAGTAGCATACTGCAGCATAATCCAGAGTGCATAAAAAATGGTGTGACATAAGTTTTTCCCGAAAACTGTGACGTACGGTACTCATTGTGAACAATAAATTACTTTGTTAAGTTTTACGTTAAATTATAGAAAACACACAACCAGTTTCGACTCACGCCAAGTGTAACATAACAAAACAGTAAAAACACTACGGTAGGTAGGCCCTATGCAAGATGAAACATAAACACATTGCCAAGATACGCATAGCATAGCATATAGCAAACAATAATCACATTTTAAACTGGTAGCTCCAACAAAGTTGAACTACTTAAAAATGTTGTCATATAATTTAATGTTTTTTTTCAATAATAGCTCCCCTAATCTCAATAGTTCCTAAATTACGATCAAGTAGTTTTCCCTTGTTGGCTACGGGACAGGTAAAATCTGTACATGGTACATGGGATAAGTGATAACTTGAAGGAAATTGAAGTTTGTATGTCACCATTAGTTTATAAGGCTACTTATGTGTAGACGAGAATAACTAGTTTGTATAAATACCGTAGTTAGAATTACGTTTAAACGTTAGGTACAACAAACAAAAAATTTAAACAAATGCACAGAGTTATTTTTTAGATAAGTAGGTAATAAATGTCTCATTTGGCAGCCGCAAATGACGAAGTATATATAAAGTAGAAAATATAGGTACTATCACATAAATGCTGGACTGCCTCCTTGTTATTGCGCATGTGTCAGGACAGTCCAATTGGCAACGCGGAAGGTGTAGGCTACAACTGAAGTTCCAGAATTTAAAAATATAGCCTAAAAGTAAAACTTCCTGCACTCATTTTTATGAATAACTTTTCATGGTCCTTAAACGTTATAATAAGTCTAAATGCAATCAGTATGTGCTGGATTTTGATCATAGCATGCCTAGGCTACCTATAGGTTTTACATTTAGGCTATATTTTTAAATTTTGGAACTTTGACTTTATCAAACGATTAAGTGTTTGGTATTATTAATTATAACAGCTAACTTAACTAGTTACTGTTTTGACAATTTTCCATGACGAAATCGAGAATCTACTGAATTGTATTATATGTCGTGCCTTATGGTTGGAAATGGAATAAATAGCCCACTATTTTGTACCTAACCTACCTACCATTTTCCATCTTTGGTACCTACTGTCTAACTAGTGCTATAAGGTACAGTGTCTGCTGTACCATACAGCAGGCCCTTAGCCAGAATTTTATTTCGGAAGGGGCTGCGATGACCTTTTCCTAAAAAAAAACCCTATAGGTAGGTAAGCTATGATCAAAATCCAGTACATACTGGTTGCATTTAGGCTTATAATAACGTTTAAGGACCATGAAAAGCTATTCATAAAAAATGAGTGCTGGAGGTTTTACTTTTAGGCTACATTTTTAAATTCTGGGACTTGTCAGTTGTACACCTTCCTCGTTCGAGGGGTAGAGCCAATAGGACGAAGTCCTGAGACTTGCGCAGTAACTAGGAGGCAGTCCAGCATTTATGTGACATTGAAAATATGACAACTGATATAATAATAATTACGGGTCATCGGTGGTCTGACTATTTTAGGTGTTTCCTGTGCCTTCAATGGTTCAGGGTTTCCTTCACCGCGGAGTATTTGAAGAAGTGATGTTTAATTGGGTTCGTCCGTGGCTTCATGGCTTGACCATACAATGACATCTGAAACGAAATTTATGGTGAATAAGTTATTATTATTGTTGAGTATTGAACTCATAATCATTATTTACCTTACCGTACGGACAAATCTCTTTTAAGCATTATTGATACAAGAGGACATGGTGGCAGGATCATAAGGTTCATACTTTGCAGTAGGTAGTTACTCGTATGCCTAAGGCTACAAATACTCTTATTTTTTTCTTAATCGCTTTTCCGTGAGCATACATTTATAATATTAAAGGCATTATACTTGGCTGTGAATAATAAACATGCTTCAAGATCATTAATTAATTAGATAGAATAATGGAGCGTGTGTGCGGTTGCATAATCATATTATTGCAGATGAAATTCACTAGAGTAACTACGTAGATACCTAATAATCCGTCTACGTGTAGTAATAGTTTCATTAATATGTATGATTATTTACGGCATTTAAGAATATGAGCTTACCGTAAAGCATCATTTAGCCATGAGGCTTTTAATGGTGCTTAACCTGTGATCCGCCCGGATAAGCAAAATTTTGGAACAAATTTCCAATCCAGCAATAGTCTTAGAAGTTCATTGGCACTGCGGTTACTTTTGTCAACGACGTTCTCTGAAAAACAAATAATAATAATAATAATAATACAGTAAATATGGGGGGAGTCTATTGTTGACCCAAATGCACGAACCGGTCCGAGTTTACTCGAACATGCTTTCCAATTTATCAATTAGTTGATTGAGAAAATGAGTAAATTCAATAATGAGTAAATTCAATAATTTTCCTATGGTTAAATTTCGGATCGCTTGGGGGGGAGGGGGGGGGGTCAATTTGACGTCACCGAAGGTGAGGTAACTTCAATATATTTAAAAATCCTTAAATCTCCATTCCATCTAGTGTATGCTGCAAACATTTGGGGAAGGGGGGGGGGTGTCCTGGACCCCGGTCTGGCTATGGCCTTGTAAATCCCTCATCCCAAAGCACTAAATTAATCAATGGCATTGCATATTTCTAGATCGGGCAGACCAATACCTTGCCACACATTAATAATAGCAATGTATTTCACTGTGAATTTTCCCTAATTTCTTCAAAAAATAATTTTTTGCACAAAACTAAATATTGGTTTGGCAAAGCACCCTGGTTGGTTTTGTTACTCAATTTAACACCTATACCGTTTTGAGAAATAATTTTTTATGCGCCTTTTGGGAGTTTTTTAAGAATAAAACCCCCCAAAATTGAGTTAGCCCAAAATAAAAATAAAAGGTTCCAAGGCCATTTTTATGAATCTAAACGCCAAATTTTATCGAAATCCACAAAATATTTTTGGCACTCGAATGTCTCATCTCTCCCAAATGAAGTTTCAACAAGCCTACGGAGCCTATCTACTCACCATGCTTAACGTTTTATCAAAGTTTTGGCTTCCATATTCTGTTCGGCGTAAAAGTGAAGTGAAAGTAAAACCTCCGACGAATTTGTGTGATTATACATTTCTTGTTGAAAATGTTGCCTGCAAACAGAAAATCAGAGTTATGATTTTGTGATAGGGTCACTCAATTGCTCAATGTCTATGATAATAAGGACGTATACTGAACGTAAACCTACTTTAAGGAACATTAAGTCAAGAAATTATGCCCCATATATGAGTTAATTGTAAGAGTGGGCCGAATGGCATATGGAAAGTAAAGACAATTTTCTTTCTTTCTTTCAAATAATGTTCATTTAATTAAATTATTATATATTATAAAATTATGGTTTTAAGGTGATACCTCCCAATTGATGGGTATCGGTATCCAATCAGATAGCGGCTTAGAAAAAGTAGGCCTATTTAGATTTTGAAACTACTTGTCATCAAACTACTTGTTTAAAAGGCACATTTTACTGGCAACTAACGAATATAAACGTGACCGCGTTAATTACTTAATTACCAAGTTAATCCTTAATGTAAAATTTTCGGACTTATCACCAAAGCTTTTTATTATGAAATACAGTTTAGATTAGGCCCCACCTGAAGACTTGTTTTTTATGTTACCCTCGTCACTTACCAGTTAACGAGCCTGAACCAATTTATAAATATATAGTTCATTTGCCCTCTCCCTGGCGTGGTTGAGGCTCAGCAGTTGGTCGTTAAAATTCTGATCTGGTCCCAAACTTGGTCATAATCTTGATTTCTCTAAAATAAAAGGTAAATAAATTAGGGATACCTAGCAGTTTTTATAGTTTATATATATAGTTTATGTATAGTTTATATTTATATATAGGGTATATAGTTATAGTTTTTTAGTTTTTGTGCAGCCTATTTTATGGTGGAAAAGTAGACTAGTGCATGCAACCACGTGGATGTACATGCACGCAGCTTTTAAATTAAGGCGCCTTAGAGCCACCTATCCCCGATATTGCTCAAAACAGGAGGGGAAGTATTTTTGAAAATATAGGTGTGAAATAGTGAGGTTTTACTCATTTTGACTGAAATTTCCTTTGGGTTTACAGAATAAGACTTATTTTAATTAATAAAGCTACAAACATGGGGGCCCTGGATTTCCCCCTGTGGAATATTTTTGAACAAATAGACCCTAATTAGCGGGTTTCCTAATTTCTCAAACACAACGTAACGTCAAGCGTGTCACTAGATGTACAATCTTGTTGACAAGAAACAATTTAAGCTATATACTTATATAGGATCAGTCGTCCCACCCCTTCACTCCTGCCTCAGGCCTTGATTGGAGTGCCTCCAAATACATAAAGATGGCCCATGTGGGGCCCTCCTATGGTTTTTGGTTGAGAGGACATGCTACGTAGACAATTAGCACCCCAAAATGTGCTTCAACTTTTTATTTTTTAATTAATTAACAAAGCAAGTAGGCCTAGCCTAATTAAAGATTTGGCTCATGTAAGTTGCAGAACTGTAGAAGAGTACTTCATGCATCATATATATAGTAGGACACATTAAAATTTTGGTACCTTAGTTCTTTCATAAAAACCAGGGATTTTTCGGAAAAAAAACTACAAAACTGAAAATTAAAAAAACCGATTATATGATGCACGAAGTAGTCCTCAACAACAGGGGTTCTCAAGAAATATTTTCGGAGGCTCCTGAAAAAAATGTTCAAAGTTGCATTGGCTCTCCATATACTCGCATAGGGGAGGGGGGGGGGGTGATCAATACATGCATTTATATAAGGTGATTAGTTTTATTGCAATGAAGATAAGAGCCAAGTTATAAGACAAGTATCAAATTTTTTTTATTTATTTCACTTCATAGAAACTTGAAGCTTCGCATTATTTTCAACCTGCTTCTTCATAAAAGTCATAACTTAATTTTTCACATGGCACACCCAATGGCACCGTGGAGGAAGCCCACGGCAGGGGGCCATGGTTCACTACTGGAGAACCCCTGTATTATAGCTAGGGTGACCATAATTTTGAAATTGAAAAACAGTAAATCATACGAATGTCTATTCTATATAGTGTAAACTTGCTTTTCAAATACTCATTGTGTCCAGTGTAGAATTATTTTTGAATTAACTTTACCCTAATCATAAATAAAAGATACTACTTAATCATACATCAATCAAATTTATTATGTATTGTAATTAAACGTAATATCTTAGTTCAATTTAAAGAACAGTTTTAAGCTGCATATTTTTTTCCAGACAAAATATTTTTGGTGTTTTTGGCAAATCAAAACAGTATCAGTACAGAGACACCAAGAAACAGTACGGTCCTGCCAAAAACAGTATAGATGGTCACCCTAATTATTGCATTGCAAATTTGCAATGCCAGTGCGAAAGACACCCTCCTTACACAACAGTGTTGTCAAGTCAAGTTGGGCTTGGGCAATGTGTGTGTCCAAATGTTAATGTGTGCCTTACATAGTTGGGACAGGCGACCGGCGCAGCGTTGCCGGGTCTACAGTTTCAACCTACATGTATATCTCCTCCAAATGAATTCGCTATTGCTATCCTATTATTGCTTTATAATTTATACGTAGTATAAGAAAAGCTTTGTGCTGATGGTCAAAATTTTCGACTCCGAGGTTTCAACGGATTTACACGTTTTGAGGTCACAGGAACCCAAAAAAGTGGATTTTAAAAAATGTCTGTCTGTCACCCTGTCACTCTGTCTGTTCATGGGACATCGCTTTCCACTCAAACTACTTGGTCGATTTTGATGAATTCGGCATGTTGGTTCACAAAAATCAAACTAGCCTATTGAGATGGTGACCAATGTTTGACTTTCAGAAAATTTATTCACAACTTTTCATTGCATTACCCCCTGAGCCTAATTATATATACTGTATATAATTATGTATGTATATCGATTTTAGGAAACACTAACTTCCGTAAATATTATCTGATTTTGATGAAACTTGGCACAAAAATTGATCATACAAATGTCTTGATCGAGTTTATTAACCAGCTAGATCCACTATTTAGTTACAAGATGGCGACCGATTGAAAACTTATATACTTCATATCTCAGTTAATATTGGTCGCAGAGGAATGAATTAAAATTTGACTGAAAGCCCGTTTTATTATCTACGATAATGGTTATCAGCACTTACGACAAATCAACGATGTCAAGGTGATGTCCAGTCAAGTAAAAATAATTTAATAAGAAAAAGTTCATAGTTGGCATTGGGGTTCAAAATTTGGAACACAAGAGTGTTTTGTGTGTTGATGTTGTGGTGGGGAAAATTATGAAGTATTTTTTAATTTTTATTACGTCTACATAACGTAGGTAGCGTAGAGAAAAAAACAGGGTCTGCGGGTGATCAAGCAAGGGGTTTGGCTTTGTGGGTGTGAAACGTCAGGGGGTGCGCACGATTTTCTACAAAAATAGGCCACTTTCGGCCGCGTCATTATCTATTTAAAAAATTCAAACTACTTAAGGGTTTTTCCACATTTCTTTCTCTGTCCAGCCATATTATGTATAAGTGAAATTTAGTAATTTAGGCGTTGTCACGTTAAACTATCGCCTATAAACTGACTTTACAACCGACTTTCAGACAACCAATAAATTATAATCTTAGCAACAATAAGGTAAAATAATTGAATTGTTTGTATACATGTTTATAATAATAAAAGCCTTTTGCTTAAAATAAATCTAATTTGACTTTACTTAACCAATTTCTGTAAAGTTGTAAATATATTGTAGTAGATCATTTTTCGAAAAATGGTGTCATAAGGAAGTTTCACTTCTTATGTACGTGTGTACACGCACGCTAATTTTTTTTCTGAAAAACGGCTCCAACGATTTCTTTTAAATGCACATATATTGTTTTCATTATTAAAGTTAACAAAATACGGTGGGTCGCTTGCCCCTTGATAGTTTACTTCTGAAAGGCAGAAACATATTTCTCCAAATCAGGCTTACCAAAGATTTGGAGTCGTGACCATTTGCGTAAATTCTCAAAATATCTGGGGGGGGGGGGGTTTAGGACCCCATGCCTTTGATTTTCTTATTCACTACTCCTTCACACCTTCACTTTTTTAATGTGATGTAATACATTATAGGCTATTCAACTTCAATAAGGCAAAAAAAATTAAATAGTCAACTGTACGCCTGTTTTCTAAATTTTAAAAAGTAAAAAATTGTTTTTTTTTAATCACCTTGAATTTTTTTTCAAGTTCTGACACGCTCAGCAGTGACCTAGTCGTCTCATTTTGCACACTGCTCTGGGATCGCTCGACAAGCGCAAGCTTGAGCGTGATAATTTATTGCTTTCCAATTTATACACAGCATAAGGAAAGCTTTGTGATAAAATTTTTGCCTCCAAGATTTCAGCGGATTTACACGTTTTGAGGGCCCAGGAACCCAAAAAAGTGGTTTATACAAAATGTCTGTCTGTCATCGATTTTCGGGCAAGCCACGCAGTGGATTTTGCTGATATTTGGCATGTTGGTTCACAAAAATCATACCTCGAGATACTCTTTTTGAGCTAACTCAATTTGGGGGGGGGGGGTTATTCTCAAAAAACTCCAAAAAAAAACGTATAAAAAAAATATCTCAAAAACGGCTCCAATTATTTCTTTTAAATTCACATATTATATTGTAGTCGTTATTAATGTTAACAAAATACGGGGGGTCGCTTTTCCCTTGATAGTTTACTTCTGGGGGTTAAAAAAATAAAATTAACTTAATTTTCATGAAAAATGACTACAAAATAATTTTTCTGTGAAACCTTTCTGATGATGATATCAACCTCTAGGTATGGTTTAAGTTGTCAAATTGAGTAACAAAACCATCCTAGTTGACTTCCCAAAAAAGTATTTGGTTTTGTGCAAAACATTATTATTTAAAAAAAAACGATAGACAATTCATGAGAGTTTCTTCAGCGACTTCGTGGAAGTGAAACATGATTAATAAGTATATTATATATAAAAAATGGCACTTAATTCCACAACATAAATTTTTAATAGTAACAGCTGTTGCCTTCCCCCCCCCCCCCCCCCCCCCCCACTATTGAGATATTTGACATTTTGTTGAATTGAAAAATTATTGTAATTAAAAAACGTCCGACACAACTGGTAACAAGTTACTTACTTACGTTACTGTATGCCACCTCCCCATTTGCGTAAGTAGGGCCAAGCCCCCCCCCCCCAAGGGTCACCCGTAGAACCCCCCTGAATTTCTGTAGGCAAAGACGTTATGGAAGCGAAAGGCATAGTAACCACAATAATGAAAGGGAAATTAAGGGAAATTAATTATTGGTATGCTTATTTCACATGAAAGACATCATGAAAAAAAACAACATATTCACTAATTACTTTCTCAAAATGCTTAATACCCCAATACTTCAGACCTATTTTTTCAAACTTTTTCTCCCCCGGACCCCCATGAGTGGCAGGTTTATTCGTCGGTAAAATCTCAACTGTAGGTACTGCTGTCTGCTTGCAAAGTCCGTATTGTCAGGACATAAGAGTACAGTGGTACAGACTCCAACTTTCACTTGAAAGGTTGTTGGTTAGAGTCTCACACTTGCTACATTTTCTGGCCATGCTACGAAGGGCATGTAAAGCAGGTGGCCCCGGGCCTTCCTAGTTGAGTCATGAGTGTAAGTGAGGGCTTTATAGCCCTAACTCCGCTAGGTTGGCTTAGTAATAGAACTAAAAAAGTCAATATTTATTTATTTATTGAAAACCTCACTAATTTATTTATTTCTCAATTTTTTCTCCGGACCCAGCCCCCCCCCCCTTTCCCAGAGTATAACACGCGCAAAACCTCACTACTTTGGCCCCATTTATCAGTTTTTTTCTCCGGGGGAAACCCCCGAGCCCCCCATTTTCCAGGGTATAATAATATGCGTAAAACCTCACTAATTTGGGTCTATTTATCAATTTTTTTTTCTCCTGGGTACACCCCCGTGCCCCTTCTCCAATTACTATAGGGTCATATAATTTGCTAGGCAGACTTCAGAAGTGAATGAGTAATAAATCTAAGTCTTCGGGTCTTAAACCCCCCCCCCCCTCAGAAATTTTGGGAATTTACGCCAATGCTATACTCCCATTGAAAAATGTTTAGTTTTTCCATTGGCCCCCCAGATAGAAGTCATGCCCCCCATGGCCCTCCGCCGTAAAATTTCTAGCGCCGCCACTGTGTAGCACAGTGGCGGATTAAACAAAAAGTTTTGGGAGGGGCGGATCTTATTTGAAAAGCAAGTGCCCACATTGCCGCTAACATTGCATGAACAGCCAAGGCGCCTGATGCAGATTGGCACCAATGGGGAGTCCGGGGGTCTCCCCCGGGGGAAAATTTGACAATATAAGTGCAAAATAGTGGGCTTTTATGAAAGCACTTTTACAGCAAAATTTTTGATGTTCAAAGTCTTACAAAGCAACGCTTTTAAAATGCTTATTCGTATATTTCTAGAAAGGGGGGGGGGAGGAAAATTTTACAATGTAAGGGCAAAATAGTGGGGTTTTACGCATTTCAAGAGCAGTAAAGTAGGCTATAGATCTTCCAAAGGAAAGCTTATTATAAATCTTACAGTTTTTGCAGAGAATATTCTTACAATTAACTTCTTAAAAATAATAAGGTAATAAACAGTTAGCAATCTTCTCATTCTCACATCTATTTCTACTCATTCTCTCACGCAATCACTCTATGCGATAGAGTTTATGCGATAGCTTTGGGTGCTTTGGGGGGGGGGGGGGAGACCGCCCCCACCACCCCCTCCCTTAATCCGCGACTGGTGTAGCACCTTCTGACAGGATTTTTTCGGGGGTAGCTGTGGCGATTGCAATCCTAACTAGTGTACATTTTTTTTTCAGAATTCAATTGTGTCTAGGCCTAGTGTATTCTTTAGAGGTTATGGTGTTACTCGCATAAGAGTACATTATGATAACATGGGCACAACAAACGTCAATTTATTGGCCGATTTAGCTTCGGTGCGAACACAGGCTTATATTATTTTGCGGACTAAATCGTATTGGCATCATCACGACGGTTTAGATTGTATATAAATAATATCGCATTTAATCCGAAGAGGGGGCCCTAGGATCTCCCCCAGGGGGGAAATTTGAAAATATAAGAGCAAAATAGTGGGGTTTTAAAGATTTTAACAGCAATAAAGTATTAATTTTGTAAGCTTACAAAGGAATAATGCTTATTCATAAAAATAATATCATTTAACCCAAAGATAATTGTTTCAAACATTTTCCCCATGGGAACCAGTCACCAGTGAACCTTCCATAAAACTCTTAGTGTCTATTAAAAAAAAAGTATTTTAATACTGACATTTGGCATAAAACTCATACTGTCAAAAGAGTAGAAGTTAAACTGTTACACACCTATTTTAGTACATAGGTATTATATTGATATTGGCCTAATTGGCCAGGCCAGATTCGCCCATTGGCTATTGTAGTTTCGTCACTGAATTAATAATCATGTAGCCTGCGGTGGGTGGCCTAAAGAAGACAATTAAAAGAAAACAGTTATTCCTGTACGTCTGTGGGAGTGTCATTACGGAATTAATGTAGTATATGACGTATTAATTAGTCTAGAACAGGATATTTATAGCCTAATAGAAAATAATTGTTCAATTACTTACCACAGCCATTCAAAAGCAACCATCCAATGTTATTCACAGCGTACCGTAGTAGTTTTACCTACGGCGCTAAGTGACTGAAAGAATGAATGATCAAAGTGCACACACTCACAGACGTCAGGCTTATTCAAAATTAAAAAAATAAACTGCGATTAGTGCGATTTGCGAAGGAAAGCCGCATGGGAAATTGAGAATTAAAATTTTAGAAACTTGACTCTTGACTCAGTCTTGAGTAGTTGAGTATTGGAATTGGACTTACTTCAGTTACTTGTTACGAGTTATTAGGGGGATGGAGCCGATGGACTATGGACGTTCGTTCGTATTACAACAAAGAAATTCCAAACCTATTCATGACAAAGGCAACCCAAGCAACCCCCCGGCATGTTTCGCGGCATGGGATCGGGAATTGGGGAGGACCCACCTCAGAGTATCACATTAAGGCTGGCTCATGCGAGTATACAGTGTACTGTATACCTACACACTAATATTTATTCCATCGAACAAATATTTGGATTTTTTTTTTTAGACACTGTACGATTTGAATCTGAATTTTTGGAATTTGTTATTATAGGTATAGGTCCAATAAATAATTCTTCTTATTAGACCCATACGTATTGAATCGAATATTGGACTATTATTCTAAAAGTACAGTACACTATGATCTTCATAATATATGACTAAATTACGCTAGCCTAAACTTGCATATACATATACTTCATTGAATTTTGGTGTAGCACTGTAAATTCACCAAAAACAACCCAATGCGGTTGAGGCTAAAGACTGGTGGAGGTTCGTCTCACTACTCTCACTTGACAACTGCTCTATTTGGGTTGTTGTGGTCAGCAACATGTCCGGCAGCCACGTTTTCCCTAACAATGATGTTAAGGTACCTGGAACCCATTAAGGCTAGGTGGAACAGGTTAGGTCATGGGTGGAAGAGGCTAGGCGGAAAATGTTTCTTGTCATAGTCTAGTTTTCTGCCAAATTGACTAACTATGGTATCCTATTCAAATTTAGACCAGCCTTTGACTGCTATCGACCAAACCCAGACACGTACAAAAACTTGTATATGCAAAATGATAACATATCGGTTCATACAACCTACTGTACTAGGCCTAAGTAAACGTCGAAAAGCTTTAAATAAACAAGTTGCACGCGCTTTATACCCAAAAGGCACAGAATTTATTCATTTGGACAAACAACGCTTAGGCCATAGCTGAATCGGTAGATATGTACCATGTGGTATGTCCAAGTTACAAATCGAAACATGGAATATTATTAGGAATCCAATACCGTAATAATTTTTCTTATGCAGTTTTTCTAATTTATTTCATTATCTAAAGTTACGTAGTATTCTTTTATTGTTTCACAATGTCAAATATTTAAATTATAATGTTGAAGGGATAAAATCAAATCGAGTTAAAATTAAATTTACTTGAGTAAAATTTAAAAAAGGCGCGAAGCTGCGAGATCGCAATGCGCACACTCCTCGTCGTTAGAGCCGACTCTCACATTTTCATTGTTTGCATAACCATAATTTCACAGTATTCGAATTATAAATTTATTACTCCTCAGGAAGTTAAGTTATGCATCCGGCATAATAGGCATTCTTTTGCAATGAAATTAGCTAGTGATATATTGATACTAAGCTAATACTTACATTATATGTTCAATCAAAAACGGATACAGGGGGGCAGCTGCTCAAAAATGTTAGTAAATCTGTTTTAAGTTTATTTACATGTCAATTTAGTCGACACTAGGCCTACAGTTTTTTCTGTTCTATTTTGAACCACAAATACGCCCTACCCCCGCCAAATGGGCTGGATCCGTCCCTGCGTTCAATCAGGACCATATTTTTAGAGTAGTTTGATAATCCTACACGAAATTTGACCTAATCTGATGTGTAACTGCAAAGGCTTTCACGGCCGGAGTCAAATGAAGAACCAGTAGAATCCGGGCTGATGGGCCGTGGTCGAATTGAAAGTGAACTTCCAAGTTCACTTTCAATTCGACCACGGCCCATCAGCCCGGATTCTACTGGTTCTTCAACTAATCTGATGTGATCATTGCGTTTGACCAAGCGATTGCAAAACAATCTCTGGAGACATTGTGACTTGATGTTGTGTTCAAACATATATTTATTTCTGGAATTATACTTACCGTACCTGGTTATATAGTTCAATGCAATGAGCCAACTTCAATAAGCCAATATAATACTAAATGACACAAATGCAGTAGCCAGTTTTTTTTTCGGGGAGGGGGGGGGGTTTAGATATTTCATTGGGTATTACATATTGGTTTTTATTTTTCCTCTCAAAATCCGATTCTATCTAGTATCAAGCCATTTCATTTCGGGGGGGGGGGGGGGGGTTGAACCCCCCTTGGCTAAGGCCTTGAATGACACTATATTTTATACGGTACTGTATAAATTATTAATTTAATAAAAAATGTACCTATTTTACCTATTAAACTTGGCGATGTAAAAATTTATACCGTAAAAACTAATGATAGATTCGATAGGACTCATCTTAAAAAATTAAAAATTCGAGCCGCACCTGGTTAAACTTTTAATTTCATGGAATAACTTTTTTATACTACTGTGGTCTATATCTTATGCAATCCATACAAGCACGGGCCAGCGTAATTTCTTGATTTTGGAGGGTGTCTGCTGGACCCCCCCCCCCCCCCCCCGACATAAATTTCTGATTTCTGACGGCTATGCTGCACAACACACATAATGTAAAAAAATAGGTACCAAGGATGATTCGAACTTATATCTTCTGTTTGAAAAGACCACTGCGTTACCTTGCGACTGTAAGGTAGTCGCGAAATAAAGGAGCAGCATTTGCTGATATTTACCCGAGGAAAAGAAGTCAATTCACTGGAAATTATCAAGGAATAAGCGGGAAGATTGGGCCAATTACTATCCGGCAATAAGACAACAATTCCCCGTATTTTAGAAGTAAATTGTCCGACATATGCCCCGGTGAATAATCGGTAAATTGTCGTCTCACTAGGTATCGGATTAGAAGGAAATTCGAGGCGAATTAGAGGTAAATTACCGGCTCACCAGAACTGGTTATTTGCTAGCAGGCGAAAAACAGGCTAAACACAGGCGACGGATATTTGATCCTGTCTTTCGCCTCAAATTCGCCCGTCTTTTCCCTGCGTGTGCTATACGGGTAGAAACTAGCTATATTGAACAAATTCTCATATACAGATACAAAAATTTCTACCATAACCTTACACACACAGCCCGTCACACCAGACTAGCAGAAGATCGTTGCCTCATAATACCACAATTCAAAACGTCGCTATTTAAACATTCCCATACATATATTTCAATAAAGGTCTATAACTCCATCCCTCTATCAATTAAAAAAGCCCCAAGTCTCAATATATACAAGTCCCTTATAAGGAAGTCTATTAAAATTATCATGCGAAATTACCTGTCCTGAATTGCCTTGCTAAAAAGTTAATGTTAAAAGTTAATGTTCATTTTAAAATTCATTTTATTATATTTTATTTTATTTTTGTATTTTAATAACACGCATGAATTTTAATAACTTTAATAATTTTAATAACTTAAATAGGTACGTTGTTTTTAATAACACGACCTGAAGTTAATTGTTTTGTTTTGTACCACAATTTTAAAAGAATTTATTTTGTATTGTAGATTAAGTGTTTAGAATAAGTTTTAATATAAATGTTATCTATTAGGTCGAGGGGCCCATCACGGGAATTCCCAAAGGTGCCCCTCTGAACCACTAATGAAATGTATGTAGAATGTATTCCTCGATAAATAAATTTTACTTTTACATAGTGCAATTTTTTATTTTTATTTTTATTTTGTCCTATAAATAATTAGATTACTCGTGACTTCGTGGTATTTCATTTTAATAAACAAAAAATAACGAAAACTTAGAGTTTTTGTTATTTTTTGTTTATTAGTTTGTCCTCACTGGTTACTCCGCCAAGTGAGGGAAATATATTGAAAAAATAGTGCGTTACAAAAATGATATCGGCGCAGGTACCTCCGGATGAGTCCCTGGGCCCAAACAAATACATGCCATAACTATTTTTGTTTCCCGTTTGTTACGGGTTTGATTCTAATAAATACATAGGTAAGTAGGAATATTGTATGAGAAATATACTAAAATTAATTGTAAAAGTAATGGTTTAAAAGAGTTTGTTTTGTTGACAAATTGCTCAACTAATGGGGTCATTGACTTGGTACTTCGTTGAGCCATGAGGTAGGTTTATATCCATCGCAATCAGGTCCAGTCGCCCGGGAGTGTGATGCTTGAACCTCCTCCACACCTTATGCCCCTCCACTTATGACCATTCAGCACATACTCCAGCTCCAGTCCCACTCTCCTGATTCCTCAATTTGTTTTTACCTCTTTGTGAAAGCCTTAGCCCTTAGCTGTAAGTATAGGAGCAGTGCAGTGTTGCAGTGCATTGCATTGCTCTGCAGTATTTCCTAGCCAGACATTTGCAAGGGTGGTTTTTCCTCGTGTACCCTCTGCCTCCTCTTCCGGCCTGTTCACCATTCTCTTCATGTGTACCCAAACCACTGCTCACTCCTCACCACTGAACACCAATCACTTCTCGCCTCCCAATTTCAAATGCTTGCATTTTACTGTTTAGTCTTCTTTTTTTAACTATGTAAAATTGAATAGTTATACGTACACTGAATTTTTATGAAATCTACTAAAAATAAATTTTCTGCGGAAGCAGAAAATGTATTTATTTCTATCGATGCTTTGCATCTTCAGATATGTTTTAGATATGTTCCCAAGCAAAGTTTTCGTTTTGATTTCTCCCTACTACACACTCTAATGTTGAAACAATATGGGTCCATGAAAAATTCGAAAGTGTATTAGGTACCCTAAATTCAGTTTCAAATCGTATACTGCAATATAAAATATTCCTGCGATTGAATAAATATTGGGTCAAATGAATATTCCAGTGTGTAATCAGGGCGTGTATAGGCAATTAAAAAAAAATATTTGTTGAATAAATTATGAATAATTGCTGGCACTAATACTGAGTTATGCTTAAAAATAATAGTCTACCCATTCTAGACCATGCAATCGTCCCATCGATCAGGTCAGTGCTTTGGTATAGTCGAGGAAATTTAACCTCAGGACAATTATTTACTTTGGAACTGCTCATAATTTCTGTTTCGGTTCCTATACTAATTGATTAATAGGAAAGCATGTTCTTTCTTTTTTGATTTATCTGTGTCGTTACCTCTGTATTTAACTCTGCATCAGTTCCAGTACTTCTCTTTCCAGTATCACTTCTCCTTCGCCTACGCTGTCGTCACCGTTTTTGGCCATTGAATTTCCATATTTACTAATTTTCAAAATCTATTTCGGTTTTTTTTTTTACATTTCAGGCGACGAACTTCTGAAGTCTTAAACTAACGGATACTACTTTGGAAACTTCTGAAATGACAATTATTATCGGCTGTCGAACTGTTGCTACCTATACCAGCAAACCCAAAGAACAAGACGACTAGGTCTCCAAGTCGCAGTAACCAGTCTTGTCAAGACTTGAGGAACAATTGCTGACTTCCTGTTCAATGAGAATAGACTGTAATATTTCGTGTTATATTGCTGTTTAAGTTGGTCTGCAGCAATGGACAAGGGTCTCTTTGTTGTTCTCCTTTGTACGGCTGTAGTTCATTGTACCTACCAAAACGTTGGTTATAGACTTGGTCATGTGACCACATTTTGGTCCGGAGCTTTTTTCTCGGACTCATCCACGTTGAACAATAACTTGTACTTGTTGACGCGCACTGAACTCTACGAGTATTCCCCCTCTACTAATGAAACCTTTCTCATAGCTAGTGGTCTGGATCTCGATTCGTCAGCCAAATGGGTTCAGCAGCAATCGGTATTTGATAACTGTCTGTATTTCGCGTCGAAAAATGGCACTCTGTACAGTTACGAACCTAATGCGTATGATGTTGAAGTGGTCACAACGGGCTGCGGCGGGGAGTGGAAGGGGGAAGTAGCAGAGGCGTTGGGTGTGGTTTATTTTGATGGCAAAAACAACGAAGTTTGTGAATATAATCCAAATACGCGCTCGACAAGAGTCCTATCTCACGTTGTTCACGTACTATCAATACATAATCTGTATTCCAAAATATATATGACAACAGTTAACAAATTATTTGAACTGACCCCTGAAGCTGGCTACAAACAATTGCTCGCTGATGGATTTAAAGCAATAGCAAGTTCTCAAAGTGAACTGTATGTGTATAAAGATTGGCTTTTCAAGTACTCGTTCAAAACTGGCAATTTGACTCGCATTTGTACAGATATTGAAAATATGGTTATTGAATCTTATCCAACTGTCGGTGTATATGCTGACAATATGTTGTATATTGGAGCAAAGACAAGTGTGGCGATTTCTGACACTCGTACCGGCTCGTGCTATGTATTTCCTAATGTAATAAGGGATAGTGAGATCACTTCAATGACCAAGTTAAATAATGATGTATATATTGTAACTCTAGCAGGCGTGCTTTATGCAGTGAGTAATTGTACTAATTTAAATAACGTACTGCTTGACAACTACATAGAAGGAGCAATTCATAACACATCTAATGATGAGTCAATTTTAAGACAATTAGCATATTTAAATCCCGGTTTGAACATTTCAGCACTAAAAATTACCCTAAAAAGTAAATATTCTGCTATAGTTAAAGGAAATGATGAACAAACGCAATATTGTGGGGAAAAGAAAATATTTTATGCTCTCTATCATTCAGAAAAATCTATTGATTTCCAGGAATTAACTTTGAAAGGCTTATTGCAGGTTTTAAAAAGTAAATATAGGGATTTTCGAAGTCTCATCAGTTATGATACAAATAATGTCGTATTCTCAAATATTACAGCTTTTTTAAAAAGTGATGTTGTAAAGGTTGTAAAAAATGAATTGGAGTGTTTCAAGACAGTGTCATTTACAGTAAATCCTTCTAATGGTATTGACACTTACATTCCAATTTATTTACCAACCTGCGAATATTCAAATGTTTCGATTACCAATGCTGTAAGCCGCATTTTAATTGGGCAAGAAAATGTGCCAGTACTAGATGAAAAAGATTCCTGGCAAGAGAAGTTAGGAGTATGGCCTTTTGTTGATGAGAATTTAATAACTTCCCACCGTGGAGGAAACATCGGAAATAATTCTGTTGTATCTCTCGGGGTAGACTGGGAGCCAGCGAAACGTCTTGACCCGCTGCCGATTGTCTTATCTCAGGATGTTTTAATAAAACACCTTAGCATTGCCGTAGATTCTGCAGCCAATGTAACCGTAACTGCCACCTCTAACGTGGAATTGCAGGAAGCAATACTTAATTTGCAACAAAATATTTTTGGGCAAATTGTTGGAAGTTATGAAAATGATGATCATAAGCAAGTGTTATTCTCGGTTTCAGTTAAAAAAGTAATGAAACAGTTAAATGTGTTTTTGCCTCCTGAAATGGAGATCAATACAGACGATAGCGTTTCCTTTAATTCTGAGTTGCGACGTACGCTGAAACGAACACATAAACCTGAAGTTAAATATGTCATTTTAGATTGAATTTTGACAGCATTTTAGGCTATTAATTTGCCTGATCGGTGTCGAATTGGCTAAGTAACTTAACGGACATTTTTTTTTTTTAATCATCATTACGGAGCTTAGGCCTCCTTATAGTGGCCCATTGCTCCCTTGTCCAATGTCAACGACCCTATGGATTTTGGACATTATTTATTGTTTCTCTATGAATTTTTGGCCTCTGGTAGACTGGTAGACGTCCTCGATGTCAACCTACACCTGCTACAAGCGGTAATAGACAAGTTGAGACAATGTCCCCAGTGACACAATGTAACAGGCGAAAGCATGACTTAACCAAGTATAGGTTCGATTCAGAAAAGTCAGTAGTAACAAGGAATGCTTCCCACCGAACATCCCCGCTTTTTCGACAATGAGAAACTTTCATATAGAACTCCCAACATGCCTCTGACTGGCGTGGCGCTCCCCATACTCAACTTCCGATCATCAGTAAATTCGCCCCACCCATCAGAGCTTTGCTGCATATATGAATGTTATACGATGCACCTCTCTCTATATGATAAATATGGGGATGCGCCGAGCCAATCACAGTGAGGTGGAACCCCGTCTGGTTGGATTATGTGGGATAGTTCTTCATTCAAGTCCCTCATCAGTGGCCAAACGTTTTTTGTAATGGCCACTGAAAATCAAAGTGTTGAGGAACATTTCTCCTAAGTGATTGATACTGATATTTCCTGTGAAATGTGATATTTTTTCACCTATAAGGTTTTTCTCCACATGTCTCAGAAATAGGCTGAGTACGTACAAACGAGAGAATTAGGTGTCAAATCGAATCGTGATTTTTTTATATTTTTTTAAGAGGGAGCTACACTATGCTATCCGTATTTTGCCCCAGTAAAATTTCTCAGGAAATATGAGTGTCGTAGTGCCACCAATGAGGTTTCATAAATTAGAAGAACTTGACTTACTTTGACTTAATTAGGCGCGATCAGCCCAGGGGGACTTTTGGCCGCTCTGACGATTTCCCTCCATCTTTGCCGATCCTCAGCAGCCGCTGTCCAATCTGCTGCCTCGACTGCCTCGTTTAAAAATTAGAAGAAATGTTACTTAATTGAGTTGCGGTTACGTAGTGAGTTTGCTTAATATGTGGTCATCAGATTTGCTTCCATTGTGACAGTCATGAAAACACGTTAACTCCCACAACAAACGGCCTATAACATAATTATATGAAAGTGTTTAGGAGCATTTAATCTAAATTGTGACATTCGCTCTAGGGTTAGCATTTCCTGTGCATAATCAATATAATATAATAATGCAAAAAGTGTTTAAAAAAATACATATTCTTTTATTCAAATTGTTAAAAATATGAAAATTATATATTCTGATACGTTTAAAACTAAATTGATAGTATTGATTTATAGTCCAGGGTAGATCCCCTGAAAAATGGCGGAAAAAAAACATCAAATTATAGTAGAATGAAACCCATTGGAAATGGAAGATAATGTGGCAGAAATTAAAGGAAAAATAAATTACGGGCGATCTGAGTTCGGGAAGTAGGCAGGAGTGGGTTTTTAATGGTGAAATAAGGTACATCTTCATTTCCGGCAAAACTAAAAGGTTTCGGTTTTTTATTTTTAATCTTATTAAAAAAAAAAACAATATTTTACGTGAAATTTGGTGAAAACTTACCTTTTTATGTTCTGATTACATTGTAATTTTTTTGATTTAAAATTTTAATTTATTTAGCCTACCTACCTAATTTTGACTATATATGGAGAAAGCACCCTAATTTTCAATCGAAAAATCTCACGTCAAAACGTCGATTTAAAAAAAAATTAGGTTGGCTGTTTGTTCGTTGAAATCTCTACTTTCCGATGGTGCAAAAAGAATATACGCTACTGAGCAAGATTTTCTTAAAAAATTCATAAAACCAAATTGAAAAATGATGTCTTTAATATTTAAAATATAGTCTGGTCAATTTAGTCATGCAAAATTACAATAATTCGCACCTAATATTGTACTAAAATATCTTTCGATTTTATTGTTATGTAACGTAAGAGCTGATTGACAAAGATATAAATATAGGGCCTAGATAAACTAAATTGACCGGGCTATATTTTAAATATTTATTAAAGACATCATTCTTCGATTTCGTTTTTCGAATTTTTTAGGAAAATTTTGCACAGTGTTGTATATTGTTTTTTACACCATCGGAAAGTTTAGATTTCAACAAACCAAAAGTCAAGCTAATTTTTTTTTAAAAATCGACATTTTGACGTGCGTTTTTTCGATTGAAAATTAGAGTGCTAAATATCTCCATATACAGTAAACAAAATTAATATTTTATGTCCAAAAAATTTGTGTGCATTCAGAACATAAAAAGGTAAGTTTTCACCAAATTTCACGTAATCACGTTCAATGTTGTTTTTTTTTTGTAAAAGCTTAAAAGTAAAAAACCGAAACCTTGGTTTTTGGAATTTTTCTCATAAAATTTATAAAATTTGAGGTTATGTGAAGAAAATGTAATCACTATCAAAGTTGTAGATCTTATTACCTACCTAGGTAGCTTTTTCCTATTTGACGTTTTTCCATAGGACTTCTAGTTTTGTCGGAAATGAAGATGTACCGTATTTCATCCTTAAAAACCCACCCCTGCCTACTTCCCGAACTCAGATCGCCCGTAATTTATTTATCCTTTAATTTCTGCCATATTATCTTCCATTTCCAATGGGGTTCATTCTACTATAATTTGATGTCTTAAAAAAAATTATCTACCCTGGGCTATTATTTTATTGCCCTTTCAAAATCATGTTATATACATAAGTACGGTACTGTATAGGCTAGATACTATTTAATTAATAATTTATTTCATTTTGGTTCAATAAGTTATGTTGTAATTTGCAGTAGCCTACATAGTTTATTTTTTCATTGGACAAATGTATCGACTTGTTCATTTTTGACAGTAGGTAGTGTTGGGAATTATGTCGCCACTGCGAGAACTGTAGCTACTTCCAGAGTGGAAGTACCGAACAGGTAGTAGCCTTAACTTTTTTTTTTGTTTTGGGCTTTTAATTTGTGTAGACATAATTGCTGTGGCCCATTGAGCTATTCCTCCCAATGAACTCACTGATTTTTCAGGCGTTATTGATAATGTTTCCACATGAATTACAAATTGGTACATGCCCTTGATGCTGACCCACACCAGCTACCCGTGACAGCTTATTGATGTGCCTACTAAATGGTATGGATAACCTGGATCTCTAAAATTTTTACATTATTCGTTCACCCAACTGCTCCCTCTCTCAAGACAGTCGACAGACGTGTTTACACATTATATTGTTATGTTGGGGTAACTGTACTGACTCCCTACGGGGTTTTCGCCTACAAAAGAGGGCTATTAGAACCCTTGCGGGCATCAAAGACCAAAGAGTATCTTGCCGGCCCTTATTTAGGGAATTTGGTATACTCACTCTACCCGCTTTACAATATATATTGGAGACTTTAGTTCACTTGCGGAAAAACCCGCCCCAGATCAGGTGATGCCATATTTATGGGACCAGAAAGAGGGATTGCTTCCTACGGGAGAGCAGTCGTCTGACGGCTACCCTTAGGTCTCCTAGGGAGATGGGGATCCGGTTGTTGGACAGGCTACCCCGGGAGATTAGGACTTTGGTTGAGGTAAATTTTTTTTCCGGCGGCGTCCGTCGGCTGCTATTGGAACAAGTACAAGAAAGGAGCCTCCACGAAGATCGGTTTTATACACGTGGACAAAAAACCGATCGGGCGTACCCCGGGCAACGTTAAGTGGAAACATCTAGTGGCTAAACCTTTTACCACCGAGAAGAGACCTTCCTCATCTTTTGTGTATGCACCGACGGTGGCGTCGGTTTGACTGCTGAGACCAGAAACAAGGAGTCTCTACCCCGGACACAAAAAACTAAAGTAAGTCTATTATTAGGTTAGGGAATTTTTGACGAACCCGAAAATAAAGTGATAGCGATTTCCGTTCCTTATTTATTTATTATTATTTTGTTTTAGATGACAGACATTGATGATGACGACGCCCAGAAGCTAGCCCTAGCTAGCTTGAATAATATGGCATGAATATAACTGATTTATGACCTCCTGTATTTACGACAAATTTACCTCTTTGAGTATTGGCTCTTACAGCAATATTTTACATTGTGTAAAGGATATACACGATATTGATAGATTACCACTGAGACATTATCTGGTTAGGTAAAGAGTATTTGATGGCACCTTGTCGTCCAGAATTTTTTACTGAAACATTTCTATCAGCCCGAACTGACCAAATTCGTCAATGAGTCCATTTGTAGACACCTATGAGCATTTTAGTACCTACATCGTAGTTTGTGTTTTTTTGTCTGAAGTTATAGCGTTCCAAATTTTTCGCAGACTACCCAACGTGATTAATTTGTAATTACTAATAATAGGCCTACTAATAATAATCTTTAAAATCTGAAATAAAAGCCAGGAGACTACAGTGGTTGGGAGAGGGACACGTAAAGTCGTAAACCGAAGGGAGAGCGACCGTACGGCCATGAAAACGTGGGAGGCAAAAAAACCTGCACCGAAACCGATAGGAAGACCAAGGAGGAGATGAAGGGAACAAACAGAAGAGGACCTCCAGGCAGTAGACTTAGGGCTCCTGGATTGGCAGATCGTCGCAGAGGATCGGGCGAGATGGAGGCGAATTGTGGGTGAGGCCAGGGCTGAACGCGCCAGCTTAAGTCAAGTCAAAAATAATAATTGAGATTTTCTGTTCGAAACATTTAAAATATATTGTTTTGGCGGAATATTACTATTCCAATGACACTTATACTCTTGGGTGATTTCTAATGACACGTTTTGTTTTATTTTATTTTAAATTTTAAAATGGCGCCAGCAAAGGACAGGTAATTTTTTATTCATAATCAGCTCAAAATTTCCTTAAATAGCATCCTGCATTGTTTAAACAAACTCCAAAAGTCTCCTCCCATCAACGCGTTGTTTTTATCTGTACTTTTGATGTCCTAGAGTCTCCGTATTGCTGTCAAAAGCAAATTACTGACCGGTGTAATATATTTGGCTTTGGGTTACTAAGTTGAAAGTTCCTGGATATTACAACATGGCGGAGCTAAGGGATGGGAATGGGGATGTTGCTGTGAACCCAGGTTGAGTACTATATCTATTTTACTAGTATAAGAATAACTGACTCACTCGCTGATGCGATTTGCCCTACAATGTTCCACTCGTCCTATTGATTTCAAATTTTGCATACAGACACAGTACCGTACATATTCTTTACATTTCAACTTGGTTTTCCTCTACGATGGGGTGCCACCCTCTATCAAAAAACAAACTTGCCAACCAATAGAGATAGAGCAAAACGTTTGTCACACGTTTACTATGGACCAGTTCAAATGAAAATGGTCGGAAAGTTTTCATCGATCCGGGCCGTATTACGGAAGTTCCGTTGTTCCAGATTTCTAGGTGAACGGTACGAGAAATCCATTTCAAATCTTCCAAACATATTGGTGAAAACCTTGTACAGTGCAGTAAGGCTTGGTTTCATGTCAACAATGGGTGTTATAGGCTGTAACTGTAACAGCTGATAGTTTTGTAGGATTCATAATATTGTTCAATCTGCAATTTAGATTTATTGTTTTAAAGTGCCTAAAGAATGACCAAAGCACTATTCAGAAATGTGAAGAAAACATTTATGAACAAACCCTGGACTAATTTACTTAGTTTACTTCATACGCCAACTCTTGACGTTACCGAATTCTGGTACCGTGCCTGCCAGAGTGAAGTAAGGTCGTTATTCGGGCTCTGAATCGATTGACCTACAAAATACATAGAGATATTGTTGTATATTTGGTTAGTTACATTCTTTATTATGGATTGAAAATCAGGACAGAGATTGAATGCACTTTTTGTTATGATAATAAGTAATAACTCTCTTCTAAAAGTATAACCATGGTAACCGAATAGAATGGAGCACTTGATAAGTATACTACAGATATCTAATGACAAATTCTTTTTACCTTCTAGTCTGTTGACCTGAACAAGTGCCTGTGTAAGCCTCCAAGTGCCCTGGCCATATGACGGTATGACTAGTAGGCCTATGCGCTATTTAAAATAATTTGCAACCTACTCGAATGTAGTCATCTAATGCTCCCATTGTGTTGTGTGTTACAGGCAGATGCTAACAAACTAACAAAGTGACTTAACCATAAAAAAGGGTGGCTAATATTGTGGACAAACTGAGGGACATTCTATATAGATAATTATAATACGCCATGCTGCGGTCTGGTGAGTTGTAAGCTATATTTACATTTAAACTATTCTATATTTACCGTCTAGAATTTAATGTTATCTGGTGCGAAAAACTAGAATTTTGCATACCCTTGTACCGGCTGTTTGATACAAGTGTATATTAAAATAAAGACATTTTTACTTCTAGCCTACAACTCTTATTTTGAAAAATAGTATATTCGAGCGTTGGTAAAACAGTCATATCCTCTACCAAAAGAACTAAAAAAAAAATCAGTTATTGCATTGAAATTAAGAATATCTTTGTTTTACTGATTAACAATACTTTTCTAGTTGGATTATAATTTTTAACAAAATGTTTGACCGTCCTAAACAGTTTGGCATGGTCGCTTTACTAGTGTCATTGACACTATGGGCTATTATATGGCTAAGATAGATGTCCTATGTGTGATAGAGCATTGGCTCAAATCTGATGAGACCGACTTTTATTCTAATCTAGGTAAGCTGGAACTTAAGGCTGTGTATTGTCGTGGTGCTAGAACTAGGGGTGGCTCTGCTGTCTATATAAAAGATAACATAAAGACCGAGGCTATTAATTTGGCGACTTATTGCTGTGATGTAGACATTGAACTATCTGCTGTAGTGCTGACTGGTAAATCACATGCAATCATCTCAGCTTACCGTTCTCCAAATGGTAACTTGGCCAACTTTTTGCGTTTATTAGACCTATGCCTACTGTCATTGACGAGATCGTACAAATTCGTAACGATATGTGGTGATTTTAATGTTCATCTAAATACGGGGTTGCGAGAAGAGTTGGATCTTGTTAACCTAATTAAGGGTCATGGGCTATTTGAGACAAACAAAGCAAATACCTGGGGGAGTTCTTGCTTGGACACTTTCTTTACCAACCTGCACGTATCAGTTTACAAGGTGTCTGTCGTTGAGCCGCTTATTGCTGATCATAGTGCGGTTCTCATGAGTATCCAATCTTGCCCTATTACTAACAAGGTGCCTCCTCCAGCTCTTACTACCAGAAGGAAGATAACAGCTGATGGATTAATTTCCTTAAAGCAAACTTTAGCTGCCACGAATTGGGATTTTACCAGCCCTGACCCTTTGTTTAATTTTATGAATGTCTTTACAACTATTGATTGACACTTTAATGAACATTTTCCTTTAAAGATCTGTTAATCACGTTTGGGGGCTGTAACTTGAGGAAGAAGAAATAGGAAAGATTTTTTTTAATCCTGATGCCATGTTCCCTATGCCCAATTATTGAAAAAGCGTACCAGGTGGCCCCAGGATTGAAGAAAAATATTTTTGGTGCGCTCGAATGTCCCATTATTTGACAAGTTGATATTAGGAAGTTGTCATGTTATCTCGCATTTTGTTGTATGTTACAGGCAAGCCGTTCCACCGGGGGTCTGATGGAGAAACTACCGTTGAAACGAAGAAACGGAAAATACAAGCAAAAAGTGAGACCACCATTGATGACTTACCTGACGAGCTCATGCTTGACATCCTGTCCAGGCTAAGTCTCAATGAACGGAAGATCACACGGCTCGTTTGCAAGCGGTGGAAAGAGCTCAACTACCGAAAATGTCTCATCATGAAGGACACCATGGTGGTTTGTAATTACGTTAAAATCAACAACCGCAGGTCTACCAGCGTGCCTCATGTGGTCAACTTGAGGATTTGTGTGCCCGCATGTGAGGACACTATATTGAGGTCAGGAAGCATATTTTGGGGCAGCTATGGCACTCATGTTCAAACAGTTTTTCTAATTTTCGATAAGTTGTGTTTTACATTTTTATATAGTATTTTGAAAAATTGCCAAAATTTGCGGTGCTTAATAATAGAAGACATGGGATTCGGAATGTGTAATTGCAAGTATATTCGCAAGTTGGATTGTTCTACGTTGGAGAAATTTACCATTTATTCCGTACATGGAATGATTGTCAGACATTTTCCGTATTTTTTGTTTGGTAAAGTCGATAACATGAAATCGGTAAACTTAACCTGTCATTTCGAACTTTCAGCTAATGATACGAAACATTTGCAAAGGATAAATGGACATTTCGGCGTACACATTACGAGCTTTACAATTGATATATTCGGTCATTCTAGTGATGATTTAATGAACATATTCAGTAATTTTGGAAGTCAAGTAATCGGTTTAACTCGTGTAGATCTTAGTGGGACTCCTGACGACGCTTTACATTTTTTAGCGTCCAAATGTACTAATTTGCAAAAAATTGCATGTGAAATAATTACGGTCGCTCCATTGTCTCAGGGTAAGCTCAACAGGTTGTGTGAATCGTTATCCCGGCTGACCCATGTTACTGTTAAATGTTTAACTTCTCACCTGTCTTTGGCGGCACTCGGTCGGTTACCACACTTGGCATTTTTAGATGTGGAGGGAAATGCAAGTGCCATAAAGAATTTATTTCCCTGTGTCAAACCTAAAATGGTATTTTTGAAACTGGCTTTAACGGCGCTCTATGATGACCACTTTTCAGTATTATTTCCGAAATTACCTAATTTGCTTCATTTGGAAATTTTTGGACCCGGTATTATATTTGGCAAGGTGTTGTCGTCCATTGCTCAACACAACCCACGACTTCAATGTCTCATTTTGAGAAATAAATTCAGAGCCCTCAGTGGCGTCGAGTTTACGTCATATTTGCGTGGTTTGACAGAATTGGTGCACCTTGAAGTAACCGATACCGATGGAAACGCAATGGACTCACTTGGCTCGTTTTTGAAAGAGTGTGTATCCCTTAAAAGGCTCCGTACATTGGTCACTGATTGCGATCCTGCCGTCGTACTTAAACGGAATTTACGCGACACCACGTCCCTGTTTGAAAGCCGCAATTTTGAGCATCTATCTGGCAATACCGAGATTCCTAATGAAACCCGTCCTCTTGTAATACCTGCGGAACCGCTATTAGCTGTTTGCCGGCGTAGGGCGGGCAGTGGGGAAGAGTACGACCACCAAGTGGTAGTTGTGCGATGCATTTACAAGTGGAATGATAGCTGGTCTATTATTCCCACAATAACCTACCGTTAAACGCGACACTGGACACCTAATCAAATGTCCCAGAAAAGATCAATGAGAACAAGTGTTCCTCAACATTTTGATGGTATATGGCAGACACTAACATGAATTATGAAACTTTTTAACAGCTGCATTTTCAAATTTTCGGAAAATTTCCGAGAATTGCCACAGTTCTTAATAAGCGTCTCCGTTTCGAGACTCAGAATTTGTTTTTATCCGTGTGTATTTGAGGTTTCACCTTATCTGTCCCGGAGACTCTCCTAATTATATTATTGCAGTCAGTGGAGGTTTTCGGGGTCTACTGTTCTCTCAGAACCACTAATTTACGGTCTACTTGTAGTAGTAGTAGTGTTACGAACTGTGACTTTCAGCCGAAATGTTGTTGGCTCGAATCCGGGTCCAACTATCTCTTGGTAGGATGAAATATTTTTTCGGGGGGTTTTAATTGGGACATAGATACTATGTGCCATTTTACACATAAAATTGAAGCTCTATTTTAGACCTTTAATTTGGTATGCCACTAAACTATGTTTACCGTAAGGTTACGGTATAATAAACCCAAAGGTCTCAGTTATAATTGCGCTATATCTCTGGATGTTCGTGAAGTAACTATGATTTTAGCTGACATTTTTGTGAACCTGACTTCAAAAGTACTCATGCCGGGTATTTTCCGATTTTTTTTAAATATCATATGTAGACCTACGGTACATAAAATTAAAGCCCTTAAAAGTGTCTTTCATTTCACATTCCCATAAGGTCCGAAATCAATTCGTTCAAACGTCTCCTTCTTTTCTTCTAAAAGTAACTAATCCCGAATCTTAATGTACTTCTTAGTGGTTACTATTTCAAATGAAAGACAATTTCAAAGGCTTTCATTTAATGTACAATTTGCTATGTCATATTTTCGCAAAGTTGGGAAAGCCGATGTAACCTGGCACTCATAACATAATGATAATGTAATCGTAATGTACCAAAACTACTTATAATAACCGAGCTAAATGGGGTGTTGAGTGGTCTGGAGCTCCCTGTGTGACTTGTCTAAAGTGCATTGCTGTTGACAGGCAGTGATTGGGTGAATGGCTGTGACCGTATTGACAGTTCCACCATTGATATTTCTTGTCAAATTTGATTTTAGATACTCCCGTAAGGTTTTTCGCCTCCGGCTGTCTTTGTGTATAATTTTGTACAGATAAAGAAGAGAATGAAGTTGTTCTAGTCGCCTCTGTTTGTTTTATCGTGTGACTGGTCTCCCTGACTATACCTTTATTGGACAATATCTTTCTTGCACGAAGTCTAATTTCTCAGGAAATATTAATCCTAGTGCCATCATATACGTAAAATCTCACAAATGTGGCAAAGCGGTGCTACATACTAGGTAGGTATGTATTTATAAGAACATTTCATCTAAATTATGACATGTCATTTCCTGTGGATATTTGGCTTTGTGCAAAAAATGGATAGTATTGTGTTATATTTTAAGTTGTATTTTTGTTGTTATTTAATTTTGCTACAATAAGTGTGTTCTGTGTCAGCCCTGCCTGATGAATTGTTCATTTGTTTTTAATTTGCCGTTATTTTATGTTGGAACCCTGCAACCTGGAAACGCTTCCTTTGCAATTTCCCCCTATTTGCCACCGCTGTCGGCAATACTAGGCTTATGGTTAGCCGTCATCTATTCTAATGTATTTTTGTTGCCATTGTAGGAGGCGTGATCCCGAATTTAGCAAGTCAATATTTAAAGCTAAACTTCTTACATTATAGCACCGCCTGTAAATTAGCACAGTTTTTATCGCAGTTGCTTTATTTGGTTGAAGTTAACAGGCACAGAGTATTCACGTAACCCGCAGACTTACTGCTCATTGATAAAGTCTGCACTGATGTGTTTTTTTATTTATTTAACTTAATGAATGTATCCGGTTGACCTCTTCAGTCGCCTCTGTTAGCTAGTACCCGTGTTGAATTACAATTATCAAATGCTTTTTCCAGATCTACGTATGCAATATAGGTGTCATTTCCCTTTTTTAGTCTTTTTTCCAGGATTAAACGTAAGGCTAGAATTGCTTCTCTTTTCCCCATCTCTCCTAAAGCCGCATTGGTCGCGTGTTAGATTTCTATCTATAACCGGCTCAATTCTATCTAGCATAATATTTGTGAGGATTTTCGAGACGTGTGACATTATACTTAGCGTTCGATGGTGCTCGCATTTTACTGCTCTTTCTTTGGCAGAGTCACAATAAGTCACTTAAAGTCATCTGGCACATGTCCTGACTCATAGGCATGATATATAATTTTGAAAGGTATTGTTTTCGTACATTCGCCTGTATTTTTCAAGAGTTTTGCGGGGATATCGTCTATGCCAGGAGATATTTTATTCTTTAGTCTCTTAATTGCTTTGTCAAATTCTTCTCTTAGAATATTGTCACCCATTCCTCTTTCTTCATCGTCAATGCTATTTACGTCTTCAATGATGTCTCGCTCGTCGTAACGTTCGTTTTCATAGTATAAACTGTCTATGTATTCATTCCATCTCTTGCTGAATCAGGTCATCTTCGAAGAGCATGTTGCCACCATTTGTATCCTCTATGGCCCCACTTCTTCTTTTATTGTGTCCAATGAAACCTTTCACTAAGGCACATCCCAGTTGCGGGTACCACACTGTTCTTATGAAGATGCTATCGGTAACATTGCCATATGCTACGCCTTGACGCAATTTTTGATAACCATGCGATCGGAGACGTGTGGTAACTCAACACGGGTATACAGAGGCGACTGAAGAGGTCAATCGCATACATTCATGACATTGTTTGTATGTGATTAACCTTTTTAATAAGGAAAAAAAACGGAAGCTGGAGCGTGATAATTTCATTATATTATATTAATTATATTAATATTTTGCAATATATTGCACCTTGACCGGGGAACATACTGGATGGAAAAAAGTTAAATTGATGTGATTTATAAAATAATTATATACATTCAGTATTCAGCATCCCAATTAATTAGGGCTGTATACGTTGTGCCATGGGAACCCAATGATGGTGTTTGCTTGCAGACTGGTGGAGCACACCCTCTCCCTTTATCGGCATGTTGTGGCATGTTTCCCAGAGATGTTAAACAAAAATATAGGACCCACTTTGTAAAATGTAGTAGGCCTAAAGCGGCTATTCCACCGGCAAATTTGCTTCCTATTATTCACTTGTGTTTTGAGATTTTTTGTTTGTTTTATTTTAAGGAGACTATTATGTAGATACTTAACTTATCTATTATACGTTAAATTATAATATGGTAGCAGACATCATTAATAATATTATAACTTAATTTATAATAGATAAGTTAAGTATCTACATAATAGTCTCCTTAAAATAAAACAAAGAAAAAATCTCAAAATACAAGTGAATTTTAGTAAGGCAAATTTGCCGGTGGAATAGCCGCCTAACTAGTTTATGTACTGTATGTTAGACTTGTTGTTTGAGTGCAGTTTCATTATATATAATTTATAATTAAATTGCATGCTTTGTATGTTTTTAAGTATGCTGTTGTACTCTATGCGCATATTAGTAGGTACCCCGCACACCAATGGTTAAGGGGACCTACAACCCAAAGGCAGAATAGTTCGCAAACCTGAAAAATGTACAACTAGTTTTTTAAAATAATAATAATAATCTTATTATATGATATAAAGAGTACTTGCTATAAGTCGATAGAGGACATGATAAAGTATATCTAGCTACATTTACTTCAAATATAAGAAGTATGGTCAGTTCAGAAAAAAAAATTCTTTATCCGTTCGTGAGGCATATTAGTTCGCACACTTTTACTGAACCCCCTTTGGGCTAAATAAAGGCCAAATTTTACTGCAGATTGGAAAATTTACACCTCTGTTTTTATGTTTAATACCTGAAAAGTGTAAAAAATATTGTAAAAATAACATCTACAAAAATGCCTAGTGAAAAACCAATTTCTGAAGAGACAAGGAAGAAGATAATATATATCTTCACCAAACCGGCGTATCTGCGAGGAACATTGTTCAGCAACTGCTTCTACCACCTTCAACAGTGCAGCCAATTATCAGCCTGTTCCGTGAAAAAAGCAGTAGCCATCCTAAACGAAAAACAGACCGAAAAACTCCCATTTCTCTGAGAGAACGCGGGCACCTGAAGACCTTAATTCTTCTAAATGGCGCGGAACGTTGAAGGAAATCACTGAAAAGTGGAGGGGGGCTATTAGTGACGCTTTCTCTATAAGAACTTGCCGAAGGGTCATGAATGAAATAGGTTACAAATTGTTTTTAGCGAGGAAAATGACCGCGCTTTCAAGGCGTCAAACACGAAGAAGGTTACAATGGGCTAGAAACTTTTCAAAATGGCCCAAAGACCGCTGGGAAACAATTATTTGGTCCGATGAGTCACGGTTTGTTCTACATATGGGCAATCAAGGACCCAAAGTCATCAGGATGAAGTCTGAAGCTTCTCAGCCACAATGCATAAAACAGACGGTCAAGTTCCCGACCAGCGTAATGATATGGGGATGCTTGAGTTTGAAAGGAGTTGGTCACCTGTACTTCATAGAAGGCACTGTCAATGACCCTAAGATTTTAGAAATTCTAAACAACCATCTTTTACCGTCGATAAGTGCCCTACATCCCGATGGAAATTTTGTATTTGAACAAGACGGGGCCACTTGTCACTACAAATCCTGCTAAACAGTGGTTTGGTGAAAAAAAACGATTCGGTTTTGACATGGGTAGCTAATAGCCCAGATTTGTCACCAATTGGAAACTTTGGCTCATCATGAAGAAGGTAGTAGCCAAAAAGTGCCTGAAGACAAAGGAAGAACTGAAGAAGGCCCTCCAAGATGTGTGGACTGGAGTGGTATTACACCAGCGATGTGCAGTAATATTGTTTCTTCAGTGCCCAAAAGAATTGCCGCTGTTATAAAAAACAAAGGAGGGGTGTCGCAGTACTGATAGACAATTGACTTTGACTGTGCGAACTATTACGCCTCCCAAGTTGTTGAAACAAATATTAATCCTGAATTGTTCATGTGTATTATGTTTGATGTTTCTGTTGCTAGATGTACTTTATCATGTCCTCTATCGATTGACAGCAAGTATTCTTTATAATATTATCTATTAAGTTGATTATTAATTTTTTAAAAACAGGAGTTATAAATTTTTGAGGTGTACGAACTATTCTGCCTTTGGGTTGTATATTTAAAAACATTTGAATACATAAAATGGTCGTATGTAACTATGCAAATTCAAATAGCCGGTAACCGACAGCAAGTTGCCGGTGCCAACGGATACCACCACTATCCGTTTATCTAATTTCACAGCAAGTATCAATTAGGTCACTAGCCTCCGATGATGGTATGTGACGGTCACCAACACGGTAAACCGTCCAAGTGACTGGCCGGTCGTCGTGCAAATTGTGCAACAGTTTTGAGGCTAATTGATAAATACTATGTAATTCGCACCACCATTAGTAATGTATGTATCGCTAACGGATACTGGACGGCACCGCCAGTCATTGGAACTTTACATTTCTGAACACGACTGACCCGTAAATGATCTTGTTGTCGTCGTCTCAGTTCAATTGTGTTTTTTTTTTCAGTTAGGCGTATAGCCTATATTGATAAATGAAAGAAAGATAAAAAAAAGTAAGCAGAAAACCAAGGATTCATTTACTTATTTGTCGCATTATTCATGCCAATATTAGCTGTAAATAAATTGTATGTATGCTACAATATTTCATTATATTTATTAAGAACCGGTACGAGTTGCTGTCCTATTTATCAATTAGTATAGGCACCGTAAATCCTCTAATTTCGGTTATAACGAGGAGGTTACCTCTTCAACCAAAGTTAATTTGATGTCAGTGTTATATATGCCATATAATACTACAATGTATTAAATAAGTTCCATGGTAAATAATTGACACGTGGTTAAATATCGGCTGCCTACAGATTTTCTCTCCTAAATCACTGGATTCGACAATTGCATAGTATGGAATGGGCAGGCCGATAATTAATACTATGCAATAATCATGGTATGGTATGCAATACATTGGGGATCGAATTATCCATAATATCCTCAAAAAATAATGTCTTCTTCAAAACAAAAACCGGGTTCTGTTTTGTTTCTCTAAAATTAACACCTAAAACATAGTCTGAAATTAAAAAGCATCGATCGATCAATGGTAGGTACTCAAGTTGTTAAATCCATCGATACCGAAAACGTTAACTCTTGTTTCGTCACTCTACAACACGTTCTTAGGCACAAAGGCAAGAAGACTGTCTTAAGTTTTTCGTAAATAGAAGTGGAACTTTTCATAGAGATCGACTGGGTAAGCAACCACCCCCCCCCCCCCCCCCCCAATGCGTCAGTTGCTGATGGGAGCGTTTAGGCACTTTTTCAGGTCTCAGAAATTGCTAACAGGCTCACCTTTGACCCCCTAATGAGCATTTGCTTGAAATTCTGTGTTGTCTTCCGCGTTCTGCCCCTCCTTTCACTTGAAAAATCATTGTTTTCAATCTTTGCAATAGATGGCCTATTTCACCCATTGTTTTCCCTTTTTTGCGTAGGCGTAAGAGCAATGCTTTGATTGATAGTCTTCTGTTTTAACTTTAAAAAAAAAGAGAATAGGGAAACATTCACATAACATACATATCCAAGCCCAAACACGAACAATCTTGCGTTCTTATTATTTTTGCCAGCATGATTTCAACTAATTCAGTTTTTAAAGAAGTACACATTGGTTATAGCTGATGGTAACAGCGCCTCATTTACATAAGGGGAATCTTTAAAAAATTTTGAAGAACAATCCATGTCGTGAGAGCTAACAATTAATTTCTCGTACCAGGGCCCCTAGTACGAGTATTTTGGCTAAACTAATGTGAATAGGACTTGTTCCCATACTTGATTAAGTCGAGCTAAAGCTGTTACAATGTCAATGGTAAGCATGCCTAAGCTTGCTGATCGGCACTTGTAATCTGTGTGGGTTGACATCAAAGCGTAAACAAGAAGCATTGCGATTTCACATGGGAAGCAAATGGCATGGGAAAGAGGTCAATCAGCAAATGATCAGCGTTTCTAGATGTCATTGCATAATATTGTAATAATTAATACAATACTGTACACAACATTTTAACCAAATCTCAAATTTGAATCACAAACATTTCGGATTTAGGGGGGGGGGGGGACCAAGCACTAGATAGAATGAGCTTATTTGACAAAATCTGTCAAATAATACAAAATAAGTTCATCGCCCCCTCCCCCAACACATTCTAGACCCGCTTATGGTCATAAAAGCCATTCATCTACCCAAAAAAACATAACTTAGACTAGAGATGATATTCGCCAAAAATATTTACCTTAATGCGATATAAATATAAAAATCTGCAGCTTTAAACTACTAACAAACAAACTCGAGAAAATCCAGCGTGCCCGAGTGTATACGTCCTGTAGGAAATTGGCAGCCCGAAATTTAATTATTTTTATTTTTTATTTATTTACTAAGCAAGTTATTATGGATTTGGCTCATTTAAGTTGTAGAAGACTATTCATGCATCATATAATAAGGTATTTTTAATTTTCAAAATTGTAGTTTTTTCATAGTAGGCTATCTATTTTACGTGAAAAATTGTTTATAAATTAATTATAATGTTTACGAAAAAACTACAATTTTGAAAATTAAAAATACCTTATAATATGATGCATGAAGTAGTCTTCTACAACTTAAATGGGCCAAACCTTTAATAACTTGCTTATTTAATTGAATAAAAAATAAAAAGTAGTAAATTTCGGGCTGCCAATTTCCTATGGGATTTACGTTCTTATGGCCCGGTCCCACACCACGTTTAGAGAAGGTTCCATGAGGAATACTTTTCTAAGGGTGGTGGGCCGGACTTAAAGAGACAACCGGGGATGGAAAACCTGTGGGGTGTAAAAAAACAAATTGCTCAGGAAATATCGATTGAAGAGCCATAAATGAGATGTCAATGAGTAGAGAAATGTTGACTTTTTTTTTTTAATAATGGACACTTAGTTGAAGTTTAAAGTTGCAAAACTGTTACCAATTGTTATCAGTGATGGCCACATAAATACATAATTACTCTTTTGCGCTATGGCTTGTAACGGGCCATGGCCCTCTGCAAAATCGCGCTCTTCTTCGCCAGTCATAGACGCCCAGGGTCGCCAGACCCACCTCGACGTCGCCCCACTTGTTTCCTCCCTTGGGGCTCCTTGTGTTGGTTGCTCTTGTTGCCCTATTATCTGGCAATCGTTCACCGAGCCCTAGCCACCTGATGCAGGCTCTCTTGATTTTGGCTACTATCGGAGGTTCTCGGTATATCACGTAGAGCTCATCATTTCTGTAGATACACCGCTCTCTCTGTCCCTCCCCCTCCTTGATTTATAGATATATAGTATATGTATCAAAATTTAGGTAAACCTTTCCTTAACTTTATGACACCTCATGTATGGTTCTATGATCCTCTGAAAGTTGATTTGATTACAAAACGGACCTTGGTGTGTTCGATTGCCTATTAAATGATAACTGATTCTGATGACTAATAATAAACTACAGTACTTCGGGCAGATTCTAATATGCTCCCTATAACGTTATTGTTCCCTTTATGTACCCAATGGCTATGTAACAATGTAACTATAACAGTCAACAGGTATCCGATTCGACACACAGCCCCATGGTGGTATCGTAGAATCTGCCCTTGGTCTTTTTCGGCAACAACATTTCCAGTGGTCGGCAACCTTTCTTAACAGCTGAGCCAAATTTCGAAATAACCAGCTTTAGATCTGTTAGATGTGTTAAAGAGCCACACATCCCAAACCAAAAAATAAAACAACAAAATGTTAGAAACACCTTACAGTTTTTTTCTATGCCTTTGAAAGGTTAATCGTATACAAACAATTTAATGAATGTATCCGATTGACCTCATTAGTCGCCTCTGTAGGTTAGTACCCGTGTTGAGTTACAACACGTCTCCGATCGCATGGCTTGTAGAGACTCGCACAAGTACTAGCACGCTACCACCTTGCCATCGAGTTAGGTATCTATAAAATACGAATCCACTATAAAAAGTAGATAGCCATCTGGATGTCCTATATTCATTACCTATTTAATTTTTGTGTATAGAGCCGGTCATATAGGGAACAGCCGCATGCGGCTTGCGAGCCTCACGTTGCCGACCCCTGGTATATAGCCTTCTAAATATTAATGACACTGGAATTGGACATTGGACCAGAAGCGGGGCCCATGCACTGCTGCTCGTGCATTCTCGTAATTGTTCGCCTTTAACACGACAACAACAATAAAATCTTAATTATTCACAACATTGAATAGCCTTTGTCTACAAGGAAGTTGCTCAATGAATTAGCAGGTGGAAACAACATGAAACAGGTAACATTTATAAGTACGTATTGAACACTGAGTTTGCCAATGAAAAGAAGAAATTAATTAATTTATCGATTCAAAGCCGAAAACATAATGAATCCCTGTTAGGAAGAACGGTCCTATTAAAAATTCATAAAAATCCGATCTTGCTGTAAAGATAGACGAGTTTCCTCACGAAACTTCCCTGGTTTACTTACTGCTATTCTATAAACCCATATTAGGCGCTGGCGCAATATTATATCAGATATACTAGTATATGAGATGACAAAATTTATATTTAGGGTACGGTAAAAGCTAGCATTCTTTTCCACCAATTTTTCATTCGCCCACAATTTTGAAGAAAAAAATTATTTTGTCAAAATAACTCTGTAAAACTGTGTCAATAGTACCATAGTGATTTTTAAAACAATTAGGAACGTTTAATATTAATTAACAATTCTCAAAAACTTGATACTTACTGCATAGGATAGCCTAGTTGAAGGGGAAATTTTCTATATTGCAGGGATGATCTAAATAATAGTTTTTTGTTTCATGTATAAATCTAATTTAAAAACTCACCTGCTATTTCACAAAGTCAGTTATATAAAAAGTGTTACTGTATAATAAACTACAGTAGATGAAATTTTCTATCTGACATTAAAGGCAAATGCAGCCCCCACTTTCCATTTTGTTTCTTTAAATTTATCATAAAATATCGATAATAGAGCCATAAACGGTGTGTCCTAAACTGGAAAACATTTGATGTACAGTCAAGGCCGCAGTTATTGAACTTTATTGAACCGCGGCCTGTAGCCTAGGCCTTTATCAAAATGAAGAGGAACATTTCGTCAACTTTTTCCCATCTCATTTATGACTCTACCGATTGAAATCTCATGAGAAATGTGAGTTTGCGCAAAAACGGAAAATGCGGGGTTTCATTACATCGCTTTTAACTAACAAAGTATTTGTATACACAATAGAGACATTTTTGAAGGACCTTGGCACATGTACACAGATGTCAAATACTGTACCGTCAGTGCGAACAAGAATTAAAGAGAACGAAACATGGAATTTTATCGATTTCATAAATTAAGGTGTAGGCAAAGCGTTTCATTATGTGCATTAATGATTCTTAAGAGAGTAAATTTTTGGGCCCTTTCAGATTAACGGAAACATCACCGCGCGAAGACTAATTTTTTTTAATAGTCCTATGTATGAAATAATTCGCTACTACTTGGATATACCAAATCTTTATAGGCAACTGCCGTATCGTAATCAATTGAATAAATAAAACCAACAGATTTTGTGGTGATCCATGATCTAGGATCAGCTTCCTCTTATGAGAAGTTCAATTTTTTTTATATACGGTAACAGTAACACCACCTGTTATGTTTCCAAGGTCTTCATCTTAAAATTTATATTAGAGTATTATAACACTAACACACAGAGGATATAATAACAGGAAGCACTGGGAGCAATCAAAGCAGTCAAAGCCCGAAAGAACACTGGTTGAGTTAGTTTAGGCTAGATTTTGCCTCCGTCACCTCTGCAAACATACAACTGCGGCAGTACCTTAGATAAATAAATAAATAAATGACTAATGTTATAGTAGGCCTACGTCCATAAAAAGCCACAAAAAATAATAATATTAATAATAATAACGTAGCCGCATTAAAAAAAAAAAAAAACATACTTGTTCTTACAATGGGCCAATTTTATTTCGTATTGCAAATTTTATTGTTATATTGTTGTTGTTAGTTATCTAAGTTAAATGTTCATGTTCATAGCGGGGCCTCCAGGATTCCTCACGGAAACCCAAAAGTGGTGAGCGCAGCCCTTTGTGAACTACAATTGATTTAAGGCAAATAGGATTGTTTCGGGCTTAAACTGCTTAAAAATCGGTGACTATGAGAGTTGACGTTGATTATACAACAGCAGTCTTAATCTTCTGTTGACGTTGATTTTTCTTCTGCAACGAAAAATAAGCAGTGGTTAAGTTAACTGCATATCTGAAATGCAAGTGATTTCGTTCTTAAAAATTAAAAAAAAGGCATAAAAATTAAATATCGCACGAAATACCGATCGTTGTTCTATTAAAATGTTAGATCTCTTAATAACAATGTCCCTCTACATTTTGATGCACATTTCTGGTCCGTCATGAACGGAACTTGATTTGTAACAAGTAACAGACACCGAATTATGTCAGGTCGAAGGAAACCAAAAATTGTAAGGAATAATTAATCTTTGGGCGTATTTTCTCGTAGATGTATATCTATTTCTTCTATTTATTCTATGTCTCAATCTCGTGTCCATAATCGGAACACACGGACCGACCCTCTTCAGAGCAAACTAGAATTTTTCCAAAACAGAGCAAATTCATAGAATTTATTTTTCGTCTGTCGACTCTATATTCTGCCTTGCCCCGTTATTATGAAAAAAAACTTACCATTATTAATTAAGAATATCACTTGGGCCGGATTTTCTCGTAAAAGAATATCTGTTCTTTCTCGGTATCCTTGTCCTGCCCTATTATCGGAACACCGAGGCCTACTCTCTTCAGGGCAAACCGGAACTGCTCCAAAGCAAATTCATAGAATTCATTTTCTAATTTCCAAACCGTCGTGTTTTGGATTTGAGTAATGGTTGCAGCAGACGGCTGGCCCTTCTGCGACGTCACACGTAAATGCGACTTGTCACCTACAAAAAATGAAACCAATATGGGAACAAGAATTTTTTGAATATACAGTATTTCCGCTAAAAATTACGTTTAATACCCGCAGTTGTATGAAGTGTCCGAAGAGACCCACGCGTAGGCTCTCTGGGCATCAGGGCTTACTGATCATACGCTATTTAAAATTAAAGGCATATAAACAATTTAATAAATGTATCGATTAACCTCTTCTTTCTTTATGTTATACCTGTTTTGAGTTATGACAGCTCTCCAATCGCATGGTGTGCACAGACTCGCAAAAGAACGAGCAAGCTACCAACGATTGCCAACGAAGGACCTTGCTTTTGATGCGTTTTTCCATTTGCCATCCGTAACTGCGGGCAATAAAGTCTACATCGGTTGCAATCTTTTCATAAAATTGATTTTTTAATGCTACACCCCAGCGGCCAGCCTATCTTTACCCGCTGTAACCATACCATTGGTCATGGCTTTGTGGACACGGCAAAATCAAACCACATGAGTATTTTTCTCTGAATTATCCAAATTATGGCTAAATTCAGAAGCGCGTATTCTCTAACATGATGCTTTACAGGGGCTATGAAATCCTGTCCCACTGCAGCAATGGAGATAGTACTGGACTTCCCACCCCTCCATGTTGCAGTGGAAACATCAGCAGAAATGGCATTACTAGGAGTGGAAAGGCAATTAAGAGAGACTCAGCCTCTCTGACTACGTCTGACCACTGCCTGGATATGCCAAGCGATAGAATCCATCCAAAATACTGTTTTAGGAGGGAATTCGAAACTATATTAGGGACAATGAAAGAATGCTGCGAATCAGCAGGAATTCTCAATAGTCACACAATCAAGTGGTTCACTGATGGCTCTAGGCTAGGACGTACAAAACCAAGAACAGGCCTTGGAGTCTTTGGTCCTGGGGTTAAATATCTGGAGTCTCTTGGGGAGACAACTACAGTCTTGCACATTCTGCAATGAAGGAACGGAGGACATCATCCTTCATTGCGATGCAATCACACGAAGAAGAGCAGCATGCTCGGGAAGTTTGCAGTTACATGTAAAAGACCTACCACTTCTAAATCCCCTCAAGATCCTTGCTCACCTGAGGGAGATAGGCCTCGAGGAAGTGATGTAGATTCTTTGTTGTAGGGGCACAATAGGCTTAAGTGCACACAGGTAACACCTGTACCCCAATTAAAAAAGAAAAAAAAAATACTACACCCGATATTACCAGCCATTAGTGATTAGAAATTTCTCTAATTTTCTTTTTTTTCCTTTAGCCTTAGGTGAACAGGCTTACGAGCATCCTTATAGCATAAAGTATTATCAATTTTTCAACCTTAAATTTACTTTGCTTGAAACCTACTATTATTTTTGCTTTCCAATTTATACGTAGCATAAGGAAAGCTCTGTGATGGTCGAAATTTTCGATTTCGAGATTTCAACGGATTTACACGTTTTGAGGTCCCAGGAACCCAAAAAAGTGGTTTTTAGAAATGTCTGTCTGTCTGTCTGTCTGTGCATCGAATTCCGGGCAAACTATTCGGTCGATTTTGATGAAATTCGGCATGTAGGTTCACAAAAATCATACCTCGGGACAATTTTTTCTATTTGGGGCTATCTCAGTTTAGGGGTTTTATTTTCAAAAAACTAAAAAAACGTCTAAAAAAATTATTTATCCAAAACGGCTCCAACTATTTCTTTTAAATTCACATAATATATTGTAGTCGCTATTAATGTTGACAAAATGCGGGGGGTCACTTGCCCCTTGATAGTTTGCTTCTGGGGGTAAAAAAAATAAAAATAACTAAATTTTAATGAAAAATGACTAAAAAATAATTTTTCTGCGAAACCTTTCTATCGATGATTTCTACCTTTAGATATGTTTTAGGTATTCAATAGAGTAACAAAAACAAACAGAAATTATGGAAAATACATTGTTACTACTGTCGTTCCAGAATATGCAATTGAGTTTTAGGGGTTTTTAATATATTGAGGTGGACCCCCTCCCCCCACCCCCGAGGGATCCGAAATTTAACCATAGGGAAATTATTTACAATGAAATGAGCCATTATGTCCATCTACTACTTTATAAATTGGAAAGCATGTTCGAGTAAACTCGGACCGGTTCTTTATGGTTTTTAAATGTAGTGTGAACCTTGCCCTGCCAACGTTTTCGGGCATTATTGGTATTGTTTCCGAATGAATTTCTAGCCATTGGCAAACTGGTTCACTCCTCGATGTCAACCCACACCGACAACAAGTGTCAATGGGCAAGCTCAGACATGCTTACTATTAACATTATAACAGGTGCTAGCTCGACTTAACCAAGTACATGAACGAGCTGAGAGGTAACCTAAGTCAAATTAATGTATTATGTTCACTTTTTTTTCTATTAAAAAGGTTAATCGCATACAAACAATTCAATGAATGTATCCGATTGACGTCTTCAGTCGTCTCACTAAGTTACCTAATAGGTACTTGTGTCGAGTAACGACACGTCTTCTGCTTTTTACTTACTAGTTAAATAATGGTTAGTAGCTCCTGCAAACAGCCTGGGCAGAACAGCTTCCAGCACCCTTATGAAGTTCTCCATCTCCTCCGTGACTCCCACCACCATATAGTTCCTCACCAGATTCATCTTGGCTTCCTCAACGGCCCAGCGACTGCCGGGCTTCCAGCACTCGGCGGCGTGGCCGCAGAAAAAGGGCACTTGCAGCCACATGTGCTCTGGCTTGCAATCTGCCAACCCTATTAGTAAAATGATATATCGAAAGTAATTAAAGGTCGTTGACAAGGTAATCGACTGCGGTAAGCATTTAATTAGTTACGTTTATAAAAACGACGTACCATGCGCGACGCATTCATCAAAGGACATTTTGTTGCCCGCCTTTCTGCGCACCAGGTGAGGTCGGAAGTTGTCGCCGAAGCGAAGGAAATAGTAATACGAGACAAGCCGGTCGAGGGGCCGCCGAATTAGGTTGATGTACAGTGGAGGTCTACCTGTGCCGAACCTATGGAAGTCAACATAGGCCATGTGGCCGTGGTACAGCGCTGGCTTCATAGCGTCCCACTCTGTCACGTTATGTACAAACCGCATCTGCAAATTAATTTCAATGTAGATCAGTATTTACGTGTCCCGCATATTAACTTTTCAGAGGTCGATTAAGAGACAGGCGGAGGGGGAGGACCCTACAAGTGGAAAAATCAAATATCAATCATAGAGTTGTCAACAATATACAAAGCAACTTTTTCGGAGTATTTGGATACATGATATAATGTACCTCTTTCTTTAAAAGACTGTCCACAATTATTGAGATTGGTTTGAAAAAAAACTATTGGTGTGGACGTGCGGCAGTCCCAAGGAAGGAGTTCAAGAAATGTGGCCAATTGGTGTGATTGAAGGCCACATGCCATGTATATCGAAACGTAGAGGAGCATTTTTGCTAATTTAAAGGCTATTTTTAACGGCTCTACGATCGATATTTCCTGTGAAAATCGACTTGGTGCATAAAAAACGCGTAGTGGGGGTACTCGAATTTGATGGCCTGGTGGTAGCATCATTGAACTTGTGCGAGCCTCAATACGCCATGCGATCGGAGACGTTTCTTAACACAACCTACAGAGGCGACTTAAGAGGTCTATCGGATACATTCATTTAATTGTTTGTTTGCGATTAACCGTAAAAGAAAATAAAAACTCCGATTTTCTGTTAAGCGCTGTAACAATCGTGTATGCCTTACAGCATTCAACAATGACGGACGAAATTTTCTCATTGAGACTCCTGTGGACCTGCGCTCAAACGAGTTCCTTCCTATTATAAGAGGCTAGTCCCAATTAAGTTCCACCAATCCTATGGCGGATGGCTCCAAATGCTTAACTACTATGAGTCGTCATATTGCGTGTTGAACTTAGCTGATCCACATAAGATCTTCCATATATAAACCCGGAAACAGTTGTTCTCCATCCAAAGTCGTCGAGTCTGTTATAGTATCATGAGCGGATGTCCTAGACGTTAAACAATTATATATAAAAAACTCAATAATATTAGTACGCAATCAAAAACAAAACTTAAAATCTGTACAAGACTCACACAACACAAGATGGCTCCACACACATCCTTTCACACAACAAACTGTTCGAACCACAAGATCTCAACACCAATCTGAATATATAGGCATATCATATTACAATAAACTACCAATCCAAATAAAGTCATTAAAAAACTTCAATTGTTTCAAAAGAGCAGTTACACAATGGATAAAGACCGAACTAGCACCAACATAAAAGTATACCACCCCGTAAACACTCCACCCCCCCCCCCTCCATAGCCAGATAGTATAAGTCGCACACGGGCCCTTGCCTTGCGATATGGACTTAAGAAAACGCTGTAACATGGCATTATTGTATTGAATTATTATATTATACTATTATGTGATAATTTGACCAATATAGCACTGATAAGCTTTTCATAAATACATACTTGATTTTGTAAAGATAACACATGGAGGTTCCCCGTTACATTGATATGAAGTACACGAAAATGGTTCCTCTTGCAGAGATCATACGCAACGTTAACAAAGCTGGTGGATCCTGTCTTTGGCACTCGGTTATAAATTACGACTAGGTCTTCTGAATCTGCTAATTTGGGCTGTACATATGTTGAATATTTTGGAAGATCGATTCTAGATTTATCTGGAAACAGATTTGGATTTGTTAGGACTATTCTACTCTGTGACTACTCATGAGGCTGGCTAACGACGCGACGTGTAGGAACATTGACTACATCCATTCAGTCGTGACACATTGAGGACTCTGACTGACGTTCAGTAAACTAATTTACTATTGTGCATACTTCACTATGCTATTACTAGTTCAGTTGGATTTCTACTGTATAATTTCCAATAATGTCCAATAATTACTAATATTATCGAATAGCACAAATGTATATTAAGTTAAATTGGGCAAGGTTCGTTTATTTTAATAATTAAATGTATCCCAGCAGAGACAAGCTGGCAACAATGTATTTTGCAGTAAGACGGCTTTACAGGTACACTGCGCTGCTCACCCAAACAACACAATAATAATAATAATTAATTCGTGTATTGTTTCATCAGTTTTAGGTGCCCATTCCACCGACCGGCTAGGGCTATTTACAAAAACAGGGACGTGGTAGCAGACATTCAAGACTTCGGCGGGGTTTCCACCGACCTCGCATTGCAGAATTGACGGAAATTTATATTTTCCTCTATGCCATAGATAAAATTGATCAATGATTATACAGTAAAATCACAAACAAACAAACTAAAATTAAAAAATGGCGTCATGGGATATGTTAAGTACAAACATTTTAATAGATTTCTATAAAAAGAAAAATTCTAATTTCCGTCAATGTCATTTGCATTCTGCAATGCGAGGTCGGTGGAAACGCCACCTAAGTCTTGAATGTCTGCTACCACGTCACCGTTTTTGTAAATAGCCCTAGCCGGTCGGTGGAATGGGCGCCTTAACATTTTGTTTTCTTAATACGTGCGGGTATATATCAATCAAACAACCTTTGTCATGCATTTAACATGCAACAACAATAACATACTTAAAAACTCTTGATTGATTGATCTTAATAGCACATATTACACACAATTAAATTAAACAAAACATACTCGCATCCTAACAATAAGATGCACGTTTAAATAGCCTGCCTCCAGGCCTATAACATTTTACAAAAGTAAATTATATTTTTCCTAATTTATATCTCCCCCAGTTCTTAAAAATGTAAAATATGCAGCATTGGCTTGGTGATATAAGCTCCTCCTGGAAGCTGTTTTTCCATAAGTTTGGATGCAGAAAAGCCCAAGTGCAGTTGAAGTCTTGCATTACGGGTGGCAGTTCGTACTGAAGTAGATTCTAAGTATTTTTGTTTTAAACGAAAAGTTATTTTATATTTAATTACATTATTATGATGACTGCAGAGGTAATAAATTCGTTGATTTAAAGAGAATTGCGTTATGTGAGTGCCTTTCTATTAGTTAAGAAGGTTCATGGTTTAAAGTTTAAACAATGCCCAGACTTCAAATCTTCAAATTGCTCTATGAGTAAATCGGGAACGGGTGGTCTCGCAAACCATTGTTTTACAAAAAGTCGAATTTCACAATAAATATTCATTTTAGAGCTAAATTAAATATCATGGCCGAATCGCTACTAGAATAAATATTTCTCTACATTTTGATACATGATACAGGAACTGTCATTTAACACGAAATATTGTACAAAAGAAACGATTGTTAAGGCATTGTTATTTATTTATATTATTTGTTTCAGACGACAGAATTTGATGACGACGCCCAGAAGCTACCCCAACTAGCTTGAAAATGGCATGAATATAACTGATTTAAGGCGTCCGGATATGGAACAAATGTGAAACTTAGGCCAATCTATATCTATATTCAATATCATGCATCTGTATGTAGAGAAATATTTCTTATGAGATTCGACTTTGTAGAAAAAAACTATCGAGTGAGTCCGGTTTAATGTAACAGCAAAGGCTTTCACGGCTGGAGTCGAGAACCAGTAGAATGCGGGCTGATGGGCCGTGGTCGAAATGAAAGCGAACTTCCAAACGTTTCGTCAATATCTGCCGTCGACATCTTCAGTGGAACTGCGTAGACTTCTAAGATGCAATCTGTATACAAGATGTCGACCGCAGATGTTGACAAAACGTTTGGAAGTTCGCTTTCATTTCGACCACTGCCCATCAGCCCGGATTTTACTGGTTCTTCAATGTGTCCGGTTTGTTCTTTAGAATTGCGCTCCACTCCAAGCCATATCATTTTGTAAATAAAAAAACATTAATAATTAAATATTTGTTGTTTTGAAAATGATGATTTTTATGTATGACAGTTTTAGTCTAAAAATCTCAAAATTACCTAGCCTAGCAACGAGAATTTCTGGGGAATTCACCAAAAATAGCTTAGAGGCGATAATTGCTGTTCAGCCTCAAATATGCACCAGCCCTTAGTTCTAGTTTGTCAATTACATTTGTAACCTACTTACCTATAGGTTTTTGATTTTGACCATCTTCAAGGGAGATGGTCTTCAGCTCAAAAAAGGCAATGATCAATATTGAAAAAACAATTAAGCACGAAAGAATAATTTTCCAGGAAACATGCCTTTGTCCAGCCATTTTGCTAGCTGTCTAATATGTTATCTTGACCGTCATCATCACTTTTCATACATTATTGAAGTGTATTGAGTTGAAAATTATTAATAAATATATCATTTTTATGTAGATTTGTTTATTTTGCAAGAATGATGGTCCGCCATGTTGAACGTGGGAACAGAAAGATTTGTTTGAAAACAAATAACAAAATAGGAAAATGGTGGGATGTTCAATTCATTGGTTTCGAAAAGGTCTCCGACTACATGATAATCCTGCACTACTAAAAGCTCTATCAGTGGTAAGAACAAAATATGCATTAAAATTAAAGATCTAATGCCAACCAAAAGGTCACTTTATAGAAACAATTAAAAGTTAATACAATACCTTGAAATTAGGATAGCGTCATTACTCAGTTACCGTAATAAGTAGTAAGTAGGCTCATGCCTATGGTACTAGGGGCAGGGATGATCTCGTGATCCGTATACATAGAACCAGTAGGTATGAGGGTAAACCAGCCTATGCAGGTGCTAGATACTTACAAGGACTGCCTAGGCCCTAGGAATATTAGGGAGGTGGAAGAAATGACAGCTTTTAGAAGTAAGCTAAAGAGGCTCCTCGTAGACCGATGCTTATATGTGGAGGACATGATGTGGAACTAGACAGCTGGTGGTCTTTTCATGATTCTATAGGTAAATTTTACTAGGTTATTTTTAAGTGCTTCATTTGTTTAATTATTTATTGACTTAACGCCTATTGTTTCATATTATGACTCAATACAAAGATATTCTATTTTATTCTAACATAATAACCGTACTGTAAATAGTCATTAGCACTTTGTGCTACTTTTAAATTTAAATACTACAACCTGTAACAAGCCCTAATTCTAAAGATGTAGGTACAAGTTATGTTCGTTGGCCAAAAGCATGTGCATAGGCCTACCTGCATATCAAACCGTGTCAAATGCCTAACAAAATAGATAACACTACTAGATCTAGGATTCTAGGTTTACCTATTTATTGGTGAAGACTGACTCAGTGCAGAGCTTGTCTGCTCATGCTGTACGTGAAGTGAAAAGTCAAAAACGCTTTGCGCTACTGATCTCTGCAACAACTTTTGTTTCAGAATTCTGGTGGAAAACAGCTCGAATTTCGTGCACTATTTATCTTAGATCCAAAACTAGCCAAAGTATTAAAAGTTGGCCCAAACAGATGGCGGTTTCTCGTACAAACTCTTCGAGATTTGGACGACAGTTTGAAGAAGTTGGGAACAAGATTGTTCGTGTGCAGGGGCGCACCTGAGGATGTTCTCCCCAGGTTGTTTAAAGATTGGAACGTCAAGAGGCTCACGTTCGAGTCAGACATCGAACCGTATTCGGTAGCGAGAGATGAAAAGGTGGAGGCCTTGGCCAAAGCAAATGGAGTCGAAGTTATCCAGTGTAACGGCCATACCCTGCACATTCCAGCAATGTAAGCATCTAGCCGAGTTTCCGATAACATCCCTAACTTAGCTGCTGTTGTAATGCTTTCACTGTGTTATATGTGCAGTAGGTAATGAAGTAGGTTTTGCTTACTAGGAAATGTTTGAACTTCACCTTTCTTGTTAAAACTGCTGGTTAGGCCATTGTATCATGCTGTCACTAGATATAAAATGTCGTAGAGTTCAGGCCATGTACCCTCCAATGTAGGTACCCCAAAATGCATAGCATTATACGGGATGACAAGCAAGTATTGACTGATTATCTTAATGTAAAATCTGGGCAGTGGGAAATCGAATGCATTTTGGTATTTAACTCCGGGCGGACTCGACTCACACAACCCCGATGCCTAGATACTACACAACGACGGTACTCCAATTAATAGCTATGAGCTTGGAGGCCATTGGCTAATATAAATATAATATGAGATGAATAGCATTTCATAGACAAAAGCCTTGTAGTCCATTATATTCTCCCCATATTGTTTGACTTGATTGGTATAGTCCCTGATGTCAACCTGGACCGGGTGAATGTGGCAATGAGGAAGCAGAGGCTTTCTCAACATTGCCACATTGTAACTGAATAGGTTAATCGGACACATGCATTAAATTGTTTTAAGTGATAACCTTTAAAAAGAAAAAAGAAACCGGCGCTAGCCAGCGGATCTATCATGTTACTGAAATATTTCAGGGTTGTAAAAGCGAACGGTGGTCGAGCCCCGCTGACGTACCAAAAGTTTCTATCAGTATTCGAATCAATGTCCGCACCCAACCGTCCCAAAGACGCACCTTCCGAACTATCTCTTGCGCAAGGACTGCGTGACTGCGTTTTCAGGGAAGACGAGCATGGAGTGCCGACGTTGGAGGAGCTGGGTGTCGACGATGGCGCTGGAGGGGTGTGTTTGTATCCGGGCGGAGAGGGGGAGGCACTGCGGCGGATGGAGAGCCATCTGGCCAAAACTGTGCGTACTAATCCCTTTGTGTTCGTGTAAATAATAAAAGTAATGATCTGAGGGACGTTTTATGAACCTAGGTCAACTTGTAGTGCCCATTGGTCCCTTGCCCAATGCCTCATGGATTTTCGGACATAATTTGTATTGTTGCCTTATGAATTTTGGGCCATTGGCAAACTCCCCCACGTCCTCGATGTCAACCTAACCTATCTTCTTCAAGTCACAGCCGGACAACGGCTTTCTGGCACCAACCCTTCACAACAATGTCTCAAATTTCTTGAGACATAACATTCTTGGGTTGCTGGTTCTTGGGATGTTACTTGGACCTTTAAAATACGGTTGATTCCTGATTCCTCTTTCTTTCCGCATTATATGCCATTGACTGGCAAATGTGGCCAGAATCCAGTCCGTCCGCCTATACCGGCTGCAATAAAAGAGGGTTTGTGTGTTTGTGACCACACGATGGAAGTGAAACTTCACAAATCATTTGAAGAGCCCGGTGGAGGAGGGCGATCTGTTGCATTTTATGAAAACCCCAGGAATATCCCAGTATATAAGTTAGATAATAATTCTAATCGGAGTGTATGAGAACACTGAAGTTATCTAGGGTTAAAAACTATTTAAACATATTCTTTTTTTTCAGAGTTGGGTTTGCAAATTTGAGAAACCTAACACATCACCAAACAGCTTGGAACCGAGTACAACAGTATTGAGTCCGTACCTCAAATTCGGTTGCCTGTCGCCAAGATTGTTTTATTACAAACTGAAAGAGGTAAGTACCAACAATAAGTTTAAAGGGCCCCTCCGACCAGCTGTCGGAGGTCTTACCGACAAGCTGTCGGACAATTATTTCTAATTGACTACCCGTGCTTTGGGATTAAGATAAAACGTGGCAGCAGACAAATTCGTACGTCGGATTGAAGGCCACCACCTTACGTGTCTAAAAAATCATATTTCACAGAAAATATCGAACTTTAAATGAGATGTCATAAAATAGAAGAAATGCTCATCTGAAGTTTTATACACATACTTGATTTGAAAAAAAGAAACGCATAAACACTGTTACACTGAGTCATTTCTAGTTCACCGAAGTGTATGTTGTAATGTGAAACTGGCTTTCGATCGACTCACTGGCCCCACACATTTTGATAAGATCAATTTCCACAGGAAATATTGATCGCAGAGCTACTTGTTTAACTGAGGATTCATGGGATAGCTGAAATGGGAGCTGACCCGCCAATAACTGCGAGGCAAGGGTCCGCCATCTTTGAAAATGTTATATGCAAGTTGTCCATTAAGAAAAATACTCGAATTATTATTATTTGAAATGTTTCTCTAGATTTCGAAAGACAGTGAGTGGCTGAAAGGAGTGGAAATAACTGAAGGCCCATGCCCTCCGAGCTGTAGCCAATCAGTGTTACTGACGTCCAAATAGTACATTGTCATCATGTAGAGGAATATTTTTTTGTACGCCAAGGCTTCTCGATGATAGTTACCGATTAATATTACAGGTAAACTTATAGTTTACAAAATTCAGATGCGTGGGGGAACAGTTGGTCTACTAATGCTACTATTGTACAAAAGAAATTATTCTAAAACTTTAAAGCACACACACGTGTACTTCGCACGGAGCAAGAAGCAAAATTGCTATATTAGTCTCCTCTTGTATGACAACAATTTATCATGATCATACAAAGTATGTATCTTGGCATACATAAAACGAAAAAAGAACAAAAGATTGTCGTACTTGCCATCATAGCCCCCACCATTCAAATCACTTGCGCCCCCACTATCCACAACACTTGTGCAACAGTCAATTTCCACAAGAAGCTGATGAATCGCTTCTATAGTCGCTAAATACCATCGAGGACTATTCTTCTGATGCCGCCAAAATTGCGATATCTTCTGCTTGAGCACAACTGTCGGCAAACACCGGATACGCTCATCTTTGTATATACCATTCGACTGGTTCCACGTGCTGTCTATCAAAACAGCCCTAGTTATTGGTAATTCTTTATTGTCTGTGGTTTTACATTCATCCGCAAACAGTTCACTGATAGTCCGTGCATTTGAGCTGGGGTACACTAAAATCACTTTCTCGTCAGGGGCGTAGGTAGGAATGTCGGGGTAGGTGAAGATACGGACGTCGTCAGGGGCAAGTGTGGCTGCATGGGTGGCGGTGCTTTTGCCGTCTATCTCACCCCGGTGCTTGATAATGTCTATCTTGATGGGAAGACCAAGGCGGGGTATTTTGCCCTCAAGCTGCGCCACTGGTCGGTAGCAAACGTAGCAAAAGTACTTGCGTGACTTGCCGCACTGCCGGCAGAGGCTTCGCTCCGTCACTAAGTCGAGCTCGGCGCAGTCGTCGATTTGCATGTCGTGGAATGGATCGGCGTCCAGTTCGGCGAGATTAAGGGTGCCTCGTTCGAAGGGGTGCATTGTTATACTGAAACAAAGAAGGGTGGTTGACATTGAAGAAATGATTAGTGAATTGTTTTATTATAAACATTGTGTGTTCAATTCGGTCGCGATCTTGCCCCATGAACTAGAATTTAATGCAATCGCCAGGTTGACAGGCGAACTTACTATGAAAACCAATTTTTGCTGGAGGTAGTAAATAAACCGATGGGGAAAGGCACGGCAATCGGGCATGTTGCTGACGACAACATCAAATGGAGCAGTTGTCAATAATGACCTTTATAGGCTATCGTTTCACTAGATTTTAATAAAAAACTACAAAATCTAGAGGTAATTGAGAGTGTTAATATTGCAGGTAATAAATGGAAAAACCCATTCCAAGCCCCCGACATCGCTGCTGGGCCAGCTGTTCTGGAGGGAGTTCTACTATGTGGTGGCCTTCGATACCCCTAACTTTGACAAGATGGCAGGCAACAAAGTCTGCGCGCAGATACCTTGGGGTGTCAACAAGGAGCATTTAGAAGCGTGGACACATGTACGTCAAACAATCAATCTAAGTCATTGACCCAACAAGGTGTGACAGACAGCAAGTCTCATTATAGACTGAATGGCTATTTATTATTATTTGAAAGGCTTCTTATGGGCGTGGGCCTACTTATAGTGGATCATTGAATCTTGCTCGATGCCAACGGCAGCGTGCATTTTAGTACCATTATTGACATCGTTAGCCATTGGCAAACTGGTGCACACATTCGATGTCAACCTACCCCAGCTATTAACGATAGCTGGGACAAGCTTACCATTGCCATTGTAACGGGTGTAAGCATGACTTGACAAAGTTCAGGTACGAGTCTGTCTGTCCCTCCTGTTACACCTTTTCTTAGCTTAGGTAGCAGCTGAACTAAGTCCTGTTTTTGCTTCCCTATAGTCCGGATATCATTCGTCCCCATAGCAAAGTTAACAACTGCCCTATAAACTTTCCAACTCACATCAGAGCAGCAAGTGTTTGCGTATTCTGACAAGTTTTTTGTTAGTCACTATATACACGGTCATGAGACAATGGAACATAACAGCAGCAGGATGCACACCACTCAGATTGCTCCCTTTGACAAGTTTCTGCAAATCAGAGATTCCGACAACAAGCACTCTTGTTTCCACAGGCTATGCCAACGGATACGACAGTCTACTTGACGTTTACTCCAAATTGAAGCATGTCGTTTATTCTAGGGGAGGACGGGGTACCCTTTCATAGATGCAATAATGCGACAACTGCGACTGGAGGGTTGGATACATCACCTAGCCAGACATTCTGTAGCTTGCTTTCTGACGAGGGGCGATCTCTGGATTTCATGGGAAGAGGGACAGGCGGTATGTAAAACATATTTAGGCCGACATTCCAAACGTTTCATCAACACATGCGGTCAACATTAGTGGACCTTATTAGGTGAACTTTAGATCGGAAGGAAAAAGTATATACATTTTTCCTTAACCAATAAAACTTCCGGGCATGTTGCTGAGAATGGAAATGCCTCCATCAGTTCTAGAGTTGCAATGGATTTCGCTGTCAACAGGTGTTTGAAGAGTTGCTCCTGGACCAGGACTGGGCCTTGAATGCGGGCAACTGGATGTGGCTGTCGGCATCTGCCTTTTTCCACCAGTTTCACAGAGTCTACAGTCCTGTCGTTTTCGGGAAGAAAACCGATCCACATGGCGACTATATTAAGTGAGTTTAAAGTCTGATTATCTCTTATAAAGGCGCCGTGTTATGAATGGCGCGACGATCGATCGAGGGTTGACGGGAAGGATCCTCATTGTTGATGACTAATTTTCTTGGGAAGTCGCAACAGTCGCGTTTTCTTCTTTCCGGGTGGATGGAGAAATTCGCTTTCTTTTTTTTATATCTCCATCTTCCGCTTTCCAGCTCATAGCTGAGCAACTGAACTACGACATGCCCCTGATTTCACTAGGCAAATTATATTAAACTTGAATTGCTTATTCAGCTACACAAAATATGTACGAGTAGATAGGTAACCTAGTATGTACTTCTAAATGTTTTTGTTTGTAAAATTACTACTGAGTTATGCTGCACTTCTTGATCTCTTACCCACATTTTTCGGCTTCAACCATGTACCAGAAATTAAAAAAAAAAAAAAAAATCCGATGCTTTGGGATCTTTTAAAACTTAGCTGTAGTTCGTCGCCTTATAAGAAAGTAAACAGAATGTACAGTATTTGAATTTCCAGAAAGTACGTGCCTGAACTCAAGTTAATGCCTTCGAAGTACATATACGAGCCCTGGGACGCCCCATTAGAGATCCAGAAGAGAGCTAACTGTGTAGTCGGAAAGGACTACCCGCGCAGAATCATAAAGCATGAAGAGGTATACAAGAATAACATAGCCAAGATGTCGGCTGCGTACAAGGCCAACAAGGAAGAGAATAATAAGAGAAAGGCCGGCAGCTCGTCCAGCGTGGAAAAAAAGAAGAAGAAATAGTAAAATTCAGGTTTAGGAGAGGTGTGATACGGCCACCTGCCTGCCTGCCTGTGCATCAGACGAGACGCTCCTCTAATGAAACAATTAGTACCGTAGTTCTTTGCTGCTGGCTAATTACGCTAATGAAAACATGATTCGGGAACAAGATTCGGCTTCGGGGGCAAGGTGGTAGCGTACTTGTACAAGTCACCGTGCCGTAACTCAACACAAACCTATTGGTTACTTAGTGAGTCGACTGAACAGGTCAATCGGTTACATTCATTGAATTGTTTGCATGTGATTCCCCCCTATTACACACTCTAATATTGATCCAATAAATTTGGATCTAAGAAAAATTGGAATGTGTAATACCTACCTAAATTAAGATATTTCAACATAAACATTCCAATTATTTCTTCGATCAAATATTACGTAGGCCTATATTAGTGTGTAGTCAGGGCAATTAACCTTTAAAAAAATGTTTTTGAAGATTTGAACAGCAGCATTTTATGTATTGCTGACATGATTGATTTGACTCCGTCCAATGTTAGAAACTAGTATAATTTACTATAATAAGGTCTTATAGTTTATAAACAAATTTCCACGCTCCAATCGCCCGTGTGTCCCGGTCCTACGGATTATTACCGTGCAATATTTTTTTGGTTTTGTGTTTTATTCTTGATGTCGGTTTGGTTTAAAAATGTTTTAATTAAATTATTTTCTCTTGAAGTTTAATTAATAGACTGGACTCTAGTTTACGGCTACCGTAGGTGACAGGTGTTCAGTATTTAACTTTTAGTCATTTCTGCTGACATGAAATTAGCAAACCTCTAACATCAGTCACTTTCCACTTTGTTCTTAGCTAAGTTATCATACGTAAACTTATCAAAGTCAATTGTTGGTTAGTTTGATTGAAAAATACAAAAGTAAAATTATCAACGACAAATAAAAACTGTCTGTCAAATTAGGGGAACAGATTTTGAATCATCATCATACGGACTTTTTTAGGGGCTAACCATTGAATAGATGACAGATGTCTGTAGACCTGTCGCAGGCAAGCCTAGATAGAGTGCTGGTGTTGAACAACTGATCTACGAACTTCTGTTCGTTACCATGTAGCAAAATAGTTAATCCTACTCTGCATTGAGGAGACAAAGACAAGGCACAAACTCACAATCCAGTTTGCACCTTAACTTAACTTGAAAACTTAACTCCACGAATTCGAATCAGCTGTATTATAAACCGAAAATAGCTTACCAATTTAAAGGCCTTGCAATAATGAATAAACTTATAAATTAGATGAGAATGTTGCTGAATGCTGTTTTTAACCTAACTATGTTTGGCTCGGCCTGTTTAAGTGTTTGTTTACAAAACTGGCCCTGGCTAGGGATCCAACGATACTATTGATATAATACTAGTATCGATACCACTGGTATTGATACCCGATACTTTTCATTCAATACTTGCAGGTATCGATACCTATTTGCTGGTATTGAATCAAATAATACCTACCACACAACTAAACTATTTCCCCCGCTATTTTTTTTTTAATTTTCAATTTTCAAAATAGTCACCAACCGGCTGTGTGAGTGTTCTTTCGTAAGCTAAGTATAGAGGTTGGTCTGGGTTAATTTTGCGCGCCTGATTGTTTAGAAATTTTAATTTGCAATTCCCCAGTTTTTTTTATATTGAATTTATTTATATTGAAGTTATTTTTAGTCATTTAGGCCTACTTATTTATTTAAAGAAGTTACCAGAATTTTTCAAAGGCGTGATACCCTGGGTCCATGGATGCACCCCTGCGAGCAGGCATTCCATTCGATACCAATACCTCATGGTATCGATACTTTCCTTTCAATACAATACCAGTATCAATACCTACCATTCAATACCGGTATCGATACAAGTTTCGATACATTTGTAAAAATTTGGATCCCTAGCCCGGCCTCGAAGCTTTCGAAATGTGGTGTTACAGAAGGATGCTACGGATCAGCTGGAGGGACCATGTGACAAATGAAAGAGTGCTAGACGCTATCGGGGAAGAAAGACAGTTAGTAACCCGGCCAGATACGAATCAGGAGAGCGAAATGGATGGGGCATTTGCTAAGGCACGAAAATCTGGTACACACTATTATCGAGGGCACAGTAGAGGGAAATAACCGAAGAGGACGGCCGAAGAAGGAATTCATGGATCAAGTAAAAGAAGACGCAGGAGCAATATCATATCAAGAACTGAAGAGGAAGATCGAGGACCGAGTAAACTGGAGGACGATATGCAGGGAGTTGCTGCCAACCAATCGCTAAGATTGTAACCTTAAGAAGAAGCCCTGGCGGCCATTACTCGATTACTGCAATGGAGTTCTTGCGCAGGTAAAACAAAGATGGCGGGCTGTCGGAAAGGGAGGGGGTACCCCCTCATTTTAACATGGAGTATATAGGCTTTCCAATGAAATTTATTTTATTTTAAGAAATGGAAATGGAATGGGCACCTTCCACCGACCGGCTAGGGCTATTTACAAAAACAGTGATGTGGTAGCATGCAGACATTCAAGACTTAGGCGGGGTTTCCACCGACCTCGCATTGCAGAATTGACGGAAATGTTTATTTTCCTCTATGCCATAGTTAAAATTGATCATCAATGATCATACAGTAAAATCACAAACAAACAAACTAAAATTAAAAAATGGCGTCATGGGATATGTTAAGTAACTTACAAACATTTTAATAGATTTCTATAAAAAGAAAAATTCTATTTTCCGTCAATGTCATTTGCATTCTGCAATGCGAGGTCGGTGGAAACGTCACCTATGTCTTGAATGTCTGCTACCACGTCATCGTTTTTTTAAATAGCCCTAGCCGGTCGATGGAATGGGCGCCTAAGGCGGAGACTCCACCGACGTCAATAGTGATATTAAATGTTTTTGATGTGGTAGTAGACAGTTTTAGCCATACTAAAAATGTCTGCTACCACGTCAAAAACATATAATATCACTATTGACGTTGGTGGAGTCGGCGCCTAACTCCTTTGCACCATTCGTTTGCTCTGCGCATGCTCGGAAATGGTTGGCGGTGTTTCCACCGACCTCTCATTGCAGAATGCAAAGACATTGACGTGGTAGCAGAAGCAGACATTCAAGACTAAGGCGCAAATTCCACCAACGTCAATAGTGATATTAAATGTTTTTGACGTGGTAGCAGACAGTTTTAGCCCTCGGCGCCTTAGGTGGGTATTAGGCCTATATGGTTTCGTGACTATTGCAGTTATTGATTCCGAGAAACTTGGGCCTATCTATATGCCAATAATTTTAGGCTATGTTCTATGTAGCTACTGCAGCCTACTGTATATAGCCTACTATAAAATGAAATTTAGCATATTATTTGGCTCTGTTAGGCGGGGTTTCCACATACGTCAATCGTCAATGAAAATTATGAAATTGAAGGTTTAGCAGACATTAAAGACATACTAAAAATTCTGCTACCACGTCAAAACCATATTTTTCGTTGACGATTGACGTATGTGGAAACCCCGCCTTATGTACCGACATTCACTCCGATTAGTCGCGGTATAAATTAACTCCCAACAGTGACCAATTTGCTTCACTAATTCACTTGTATTTTGAGATTTTTTGTTTGTTTGGTTTTAAGGAGACTATTATGTAGATACTTAACTTATCTATTATAAATTAAGTTATAAATATGGCAGAGACTTATTAATGATGTCTCCTACCACGATTAGTGAAGCAAATTAGTCGGTAAATGTAGACAAACTCAGGAAAACCATTCTAAACCACCCATGACTTCCGCACACACACACACCGACCGGCGCAAATTACTCGAAAGAGTCCCGCGTCTAAAAAGAAAAAAAAAATTAGTCGGTGGAATAGCCGCCTTATTATTAGGTACTTTTTAAAACATACTCATTCAGACTGACTCATTGTGAGTAAAAGCCCTCCTTCACACGGATTGGCTTGAAGGGGTACAGCGTTGTAATTCATGGCTACCGTACCTACTTTTGATAAATGCACAGATTTTCAAATCTATCAATCTAAGTGCAATTACAGTAAGTGTTTCTGCCTGCAAGACTACGTACTGTATATATAGGCTGAGCGTACCGAGCTGCAAGCCTGTACTATTAAGTTTAAAACCATTATTTATATAGGCCTAGTTTTAGTGTATAAAACTGGCGGAAAAGAAATAAAGAGAAAATTAAAAAAAAAATATCCTTTATTTTAAAATCACTGATCTATAAACACCATCTGGTACCGAGGAGATCTTGCGAATAAAGTGTCAATAGTAGCCATAACATTAATTTTGAATGTAGGTAGACAGCTAAATTAATTTTTCTAAACTCAGTATAATATAGAGTAGCAGAGAGAAAAGGTATTTAAATTTTGCCTAGATAACTAACTAGTACTTTAGGTACGGTACCCAAACGGATCATGAATATACAATGGAATACATCAAATTATACCTAAATCATTCGACCACCGTAAACGAATAATTTTCAGGAAGTTAGCCAAAGACCAAACAACCAATTTAATGAGTTGAGTGTAAGAGAGGGCTTTATAGCCCTAACTCCGTTAGGTTGGCTTAGTAATAGAACAAAAAGTCCTTATTTATTTATTTAGAAAGAAGTGTTTTTGTTGCAATTAACCCATCAGAAAGAAGCACATAGGTACATGTTACTATCTATCAGGCTGCTATAATGGCAATACAATACAAATACTATGGTTACTAGCAAGCCAGAGCCGGATAAACCGTGTCACAAATACAATTGCAATTGATTACAAGTAAATAGAAAAATAAAAATCGGGTATTGCCCAACCCAATCCATGATGGAGGGGGAGGGGGGCATCAAACCGTTCAGTTCCTCGGATTGTACTCAGTCAGGCTATAGAGAGGCGCATTAAAAATAGCAAACTATTAACTGAACCTTAGGCTTAGAAAGAAACATACAAACTACTAAAATTGCTGATGCCATCTGTATATCTTTAAAGTATTAAATGGCCTAGAAGACAAAATTTCCTGAGCAAACTAAGTTTTATTGTACCCCAGTTTCCAACAAGAAATTTTAACTTATTTTCCCAGCCGCAAAACAGCCATAAATTCAGAGGAACTTGTAACCCAATTTTATTGTAAGAATGGTAGTTGGGATATATTTATATATTACGTTGTTCTTTGGTAGTTAGGTAGGTTTTTTATCAATTTAAATTTAATAAGAAGTTACAATATAAACAGTAGGATTTTTTTTCGCTTTTAATTATGGAATATTTATACAAATAAGGCTAATAAAAAAATTTCTATTCTATTCTACTTGAGTATTAGCTAGGGAATATCAAAACTGGCATTTTAAAAGACATACTTTAATTACTAAACCCCTATTATTTAATAATATTGCCTCAAGAAATTTTGTTGAGTAGGTAATGTAAAATTTACATTTTATTAGTCGTGGGTACTTTGCTTTATAGCTTATAGCTTCATAAGCTTCATTGTAGTATTTATAACTAGGAATCTCTGCGGCTCTGCTGCTCAGCACTCCACAGTTTCTATTAAATAAAATTGTTAGTACTTAACTGCACCAACCGAGCTTTTGTCTTTTGTCCTATACCTATACATTTATATATTACAAGGACCTAAAGTCATATTCAAAACTGATTAAAAGTGCCAGTGGACCAATTTCGTATAGGAAAATGCTTGCGCCCCGGGTCCTACGATGACCCACAGTAATTTGAACCATCCCAATCACGTCCCCTCAAAGCCTGCCCGGCTTTTCATCATTTATTGGGCTGCTCGGCGTCGAATGGCCTCCATGCCAAGGACGGGCGTTGGCCAATATATATTAAGTAATTTAAAGAAACTTCGATTGAGAATAAATAACCAACCAAGCGGAGGTAGGAACGCTCTCTTATATCGTACTCTATGAAGGCCCGGGACCTTCTTCTACTTCTTCCCCCTTAGTGCCGCGTGCGCAGCGTGGGGGTGTCGCCCCGAACCCATTTCCTGAACTCGCCCCGGCCGGACGTTAACGCCTTGAGCTCGGCCATTGTTTTCCCTCTTCAATTCTTCAATCTTTTCCTCGAGGGTTGTCCTCGGTCTGCCGATGGGTCTTCTTCCTTGTGACCTTGCTTCCACCAACCTCCTGGTGGTCCTGTTCTCGTCCATCCTTTGGACGTGGCCGAACCATCACAGCTGTTTCTTCTCCATTCTTTCTCTCAATGGAATCCACTTGCAGGTCTTGCCTAATGCGGCCATTTCGGATTTGGTCCCACCTTGTTCGACCAGCAAACCATCTTAGGCACTAAGGCCCGGGACCGCCTGATTTAAATGCTCTCTGAAGCAGAAAATATAAGTGCGAGCCAGGTGTGGATCTCAAACCAAGGACCTTTCGGGGGAAAATCAGAGTCGGTTGTGACTTATGTAACTACATGCCCTATAAACTTTAATGTTCCACAGGATGATTCTCCCGGCCACGATTCAAGACCCAGCGAATCATTTTCACACAACTCTACGCTGGATTCTACTGCATATTTTTTCCTAATACGGTTAATAGCCATTTTATTAACGAAGGACAATCGTTTTATCAGTGAAGGGGACTCATCTTCACTAGATAAAATGTCACAGGGTTTCACCCCTTGTAACAACTTGCCCGCAATCATTTCTTCGTCTTGCTTTGAAATACGCAAATGGGCGGGATCCAACTTATGGCCGTAGTGAGTTAAGCACATTTTCGCATTGAAAGCACCACCGCCGGCTTCGCTGACTGTGATGAATGCAGTACAGAAGTTGTCTAATTTGGAAGTGCCTTGATATTTGACGCTGACTTTTCTTTTACTCACTTGCCTGTAGTGTCCAGATCTATTGCATATGTAATTGATGTAAGTATTTTTGTTACTGGTTCGTTTAATAAACCTGGTGTCGTTTTTAACTTCGTAGTCTTCTCTCCAAGCTTGGAACTCTGCAATTGTAAATCACCATGAGTTGCATTTCACTTATCTTTACTAAGGGTAAGGGCTGTTCCCGTCACCGCTTGTAAAGTCTTGCATGGAATACTACACGGCGCAACCATGCATTGGTAGATGAAGGTGCCATTCAGTATTCCTTACCTTACCAATTTTATTCAAAATTTGATGAATTGTAATTATACTGGGCATATAAAGCATGAGCCCCTCCTCGAAGGCCCTCGCCTAGTCCTGCCAGGTTGAAACTCCATAAGAAGAATATAAGCCATGCGCCCACCCCACTGGACTATAGAGGCAAGCGTTTGGATTTCATATACCACATTATAAGGTATTTTCCGTTTTTTGTGTTATCATTTTCCATAAAGATGATAATTCGGTAAATTTCTATCCCTATTAGAAAAATCACTTGACCAAAACAAAAAAAAAATCTCATGGTAATTTGCATTAAATACTCCTCTACTGCTTAGATAGACCAACTTACGTATTAAATCACAGACGAAATATTAACCAACAGACTATAGGGTGATCCAGGGGTGGCTTCCTCTTAAAAAATATTGTCGTGTACCCACCATCTAATGATGAAAACTTCATTTGCCCAAGTTCAAATTGTTTCGAGTGCTTCTTTCGGAGATGCTCAATTAATAGTTCAATGGTCCTAAACTTTGCTGAACAGTCCAAACATTTGCGACTGCCATTAGCCAATTTGCCATGGACACGTCTTGTATGATCACTTAACTGACTCCTTTTCTCGAAACCACGACTACAAATCTCGCAATGGAGTGGTTCCACCTGCAAATATTAATTAAATTAGTACTACAGGCTTGATCTTGATATCAGAATCTCACTGCCTCTTTCAGGCCGAAGGTTGTGCAATTTTCGAGGCGCTGACGATCTGCAGTGACCGAGCAGTTACGGGGAGAAGGTTAATTATCTGCTCAGATAGTCAAGCTGCAATGCAAGCAATATCTGGACCTCTAGTGAAATCGCAGCTCGTCAGAGACTGCAAGCATGCGTACCAACCCGTTGCTAGGTACAAAAATGTCGAATTGATTTGGGTTCCTGGTCATAGTGGTGTACAAGGAAATGAGCAAGCCGACGAACTGGCTCGTCTAGGATCGGAGCTGGAACCCATTGGACCAAAGCATATACTCCCGATTTCCTGGGCAACTATTCGAGCGCTCATCTCGGAGTATATTGGGAGGCAATTCCATACCCAATGGTTGGAGGAAACTGCATACCTTCATGCGAAGCGCTTCATTATGCATCCAGACACGAAAAGGGCTAAGAGTATGCTAGCATTGGACAGAACGCTTGTGCGTCGGGTGATATCCCTGCTCACTGGTCACGGGAATTTCAGGCACCACCTCGCCCGGATTGTTGAGCAAGTGGACAATAATAATGTGCCGATATATGGATGCTGAAAGCGGATGGCACATTCTCGCTCAGTTCATACTACTACTACCACTAACCTCTTAAAAGGAAGACAATAATTGACTTTGCAAATATATTATTATACATTATATATATATATTTGCATATAAAAACAGGTTTGAACATAATCAGCTAGCCTATTTCTTCGATTATAATAGTCTTAGCCTATACATAAATGGGCTATGAAAGAGATCTTAGTCTGGCTTACCGTCTTTAAACTGAAATAGTTGTGGTCCATTTTTATCACGAAGTTGACAAATGATGGGGGGGGGGGGGCAATCCAGCCCCTACTGTCACTGTGCCTGTGGGGTAAACCTGCAAGGTTTTAGGTTTAGCACTTTAGTAATGAGGGTATTCATCGCACAATGTGTCATCTCATCTAGACTATTGATTCACAATTTAACTCGATATATTAGAAACTAAGCACAAATAAAAAATATGTATTTCCTTTTCTTTTTTCACCATAAACTTTAAACACTAAATAAAAATGATCAGGCCACCATTTGTTTGTTTCTAATGCCACTTTACTTTTTCTAATGACACGAGAAATAAATTTAGTTGTTTACTAAACACACAGAATAAGGATATAGAAACATTTTGCAATGTCTCAAGAAATAATTGGTAAGAAATTAATTTACTATCATAGACTGCTTAATTTGAAGCCTCTATCCTTTAATTGTGTATTTCAACCTTTTCCGTCCTTATAGATGCAGAAAATCATGCGTTTGTTGTGCCAAGCAAAGGGGTGATGACTCCAAGCGATATGGAAAATTGGAAACGTTCAGAGGCGTACCAAGAGTACAACGGGTTTTTAAGCGCAATGAACGAAGCGATCAAGGGCAAAGCCATATCGGGTGATCACCCCTCCACGCCGGCAGTGGACGCAGCGATTGGATTGCTGGAGCGGCTCGATGGATGGATAGATGAGTTCCCGCCGGTCACAAGTTCACAGAGGTTTGGCAACCAGGCTTTCAGAAGTTGGTTTGATCACCTCAAACAAGTACGTACCATATAAAGAGTGAATCGGACAGCCCTATTACGCGTATTGTGCAGTCGCTAACGTAAATATTCATTCTAGAGGTATCAGAAATATCGCAAACCTTCGTAGAAATTACTAACCTGACTTGCCGCAGTTCTTGAAGTCCTTCCTCCAGACTTCGTCCCCCAACGGCTTTTTGCACAAATCAATTTTCGATAGTTGTGGCCAATCGTTAGAAGAGTGACACAATATCAAAATAACAAATACAATCGCAATAACAAAAATATCAAAATGTTTAAGAAAATGTCTTCTAAGGGATGTAATATTTTCAGCTTTGCGATACTTCATGATATTATTTATTTTACATTTGTGAGACTTTTCCCCCTATGATTGTTTCTTCAAGTCTTGATATCATTTCGAGAGCTGCGTGGTGCAGACTTCCGTTTTTATGACAGATTGTCGGCTTGTACTTCATTATATATATATATATATTACATACGTATATTATAAAATCGTGAGTGATAGAAGAGTTTTGTAACTTGTTAAATCGGCAACTATCCTAGAATATGTCGCCACTTTTCCACATCATCATGTAATACTGTACTGCAGCTATATATAATTATTTAAACTATTTAGGATTTATTGAATTCTAAATCTATTATTGAAGGAATGGCGATAATCCAGATTTTCTAAGAGGCGTGCTCTCTTATGAAGACGGTGTCTGGCACCATACCCCGACTAGGAAACACTTATAGTGGTACTAGGGGTTGGAATAAGTCCCAAGCTACGGTGAGAGCCCACAGGACCCAAAGGGGTAGGAATAACATTGATATCCCTGAACATGTGAACAGTGAAAGTGAAAATGTTTTCTTTTGGATCGGTTGACATAAATCGCAAAGTGTCTGGGTAAGGTGTGTACAATCAAAGCTCCGGTGAACGATCCGTTTCTGCAAATGCTACTTCAAGCATGGATGCAGAGCTAATTGGTTCACACTTCAAATGCTGTATGATATACAGTATATAATAATCAAGATATCCTGACCGATTACAGATCAGGCCTGCAAGCTGTGTCAAATCCATTTGCAGGAGCTGATGACTTTCTATGAAACGAGAGTGCTCATACAAAAGTTAATGAGTCAACAAAACAGAATAACGATTAAATGGATCCCTGCTCCCTGCGGTGCTTTAGAAATGAAAGATCTGATAGTATAGCAAAGGATGTGGCAGAAATGGAACCAGTTCATTAGCCCCAGTTTTTGGTAACTTACTGTAAAAATGTTGCTGACAGAGCGCACCTTCTAGAATGGATTATGTGGAAAGATTCGCTCACTGGAAGAGCCCTGTACGCAATACAACCTAAGCCAGCTTCAGCAGCACAATTTCGTGGGGTAAAGAGATACGTTGCATCCAAGAACGGGTCAAAAAAAAAAAAAAAAAAAAAAAAAAAAAAAACCGTTTCCATTTTATCGAATCTCCAATTTGCCGTGCATGTAGGCTGACTAATTCTCCACTGGAGCACATTCCCCTTGCACACAACGGGACATATTACGCAATCAGGTTGGACACAATGATGGCGGACTTAACAAGATCCTACCTACACCAAGGATGTGCGCACTCGCAGCAAGAGCATTTCTAGGACATAATACAGTCGGCCTCACCTGACCTGGCACTCGAGAAGTAAGTGTTAGCCAGTGTACATGGGTGCCAGATACTTTCTTGAGTTGCCCAGGAACATTAGAGAGCTAGGTAGGTATAGTAGAATTCAGAAGAAAACGGACGTAATATCTTTAAAAAAATGTTTGAAGGTGGTGGAAAAATTAGACAACCATTTCTGATATTCTGGTTAAATGTTTCTCGATGCGGATAGTCCTGAAATTTTGTTGTGTATTAGTTGTCAGTTAGTACGCCTGTCTTCATTCATGAATTAAAACTGATATTTCCTACTTCTATTGCTAAACATTACTCTATTTTTTTAGGAGTCAGAAATAATTTTAAAAGAAATGCTACCGGTGAAGCTGCACCGGGCAATACCAGAGATAGGCGTCTATTTGGTTGAAGGCTTCGGCAACTCGACGAGAATAGACTACGGAACTGGCCACGAGATGTGCTTCCTCTGGTTCCTGTCTTGTCTCTTCAAAATTGGATTTTTTGACTTAACCGACAAATGTGCTGTGGCTTTGACAGTTTTTGGCAGGTAGGTAACATTTTTTTATTTTTTAAATAATAATAATGTCCTGAAAGACATTTTATGAACCTTTAGTTTAGGTTAGGTTGAGATTCATAAAATGCCCATTGGTCCCTTGTCTAATGCCGACGACCCCACTGATTTCGTGACCTCAGAGTTCAATGCCTGGATGAAAGACTGCGGCAATCATCAATTATTATTATTATCAATTATTATATTATCAATTGTTTTTGGGCGTATTCCTTCCTGGGCCTTCATTGTCTGTTGGTCCTCTCTGTTGCTCCTTCGGTGGTCTTTTCAATATGGTACTTAGAGGAATGGTCCTGAACGACTTTTATGGACCTAGGCCAACTTATATTTAACTTATACTCCGTTGTCCAATGCCACGACCCCATGGATTTCGGACATTATTTTTATTTTTTTATTTTTTTTTTTGCCCAAATCAAGTTCATTAATAAATTGTGGTCTATCGGTGTATAATGGACTCGCGCATATCAAATTGTACAGAAATATTCGATAGGTATCTCAGATATCGCTTGAGATGTTTGATTTTGTACACATGTTACGGTTTTCCTCCTCTCTTAAACTTTAATTTGTATTTCATTCCAGATATATGCGACTAGTTCGAAAGCTACAAATCACGTATAGAATGGAGCCGGCGGGGTCGCACGGTGTCTGGAGTTTAGACGATTTTCAGTTTGTGCCATTCATCTGGGGAAGCGCGCAGCTCATTGGTTAGTCAACAGCAGAACTAGAGTTCTGTATAGGAGTCATTGTAAATTCACTTCCCGGCGAAAATGTTTTGAATTTCCAGTCATTGAAAAGAGCTAGGTGTCGCCAGAATTCAACAAATATTTTTGGCTGGGTCGAATGTCCCATCGCTCCTATATAGAACTCTAATGAGAATTGTGGAAGATAAATAATTGTAAAATATGAAATGGCCTGCCATGTACACGGTCATTTAAGCCAATGGCCATAGCCTGTGGAAACACAGACCTTTTTGTCGGCACTCGGCTTGCAGTGACCTGCAGTCCAACCAATCTGACCATCAAATGTACATCTTCTATGTTGGATGGCCTCAGTGACCGTGCACATGATGGATATTGCCAATAACCTACTCACACTTGCTGGTCTGATGGGATTGGGTAATTGTGTGAGACGGTTATTGAGTTGCTGGTGAAAACCGTAGTGTAGTGGATAACTATCTGGACTTCTGGAAAGGAAGCTGCCGCAAAATTTGGTAAATCTATTGTAAGCTAATTTAATACGCTCTGATTTAATCGATACTACATGTGTTTTTCCTATTTTGACCCAAACCCCCCCCCCCCCCCCAAAAAAAAAAAATGCCTTGAACCTGTGTTTGTCCCTTCCAGGTCACCCTAGGATCGAGCCCAAGTCTTTTCTGCAGGAGAACATTGTAGAGACGTACCACAAGGACTACCTGTTCCTAGCGTGCATCCGCTACATCAACCAGGTCAAGACTGGGCCCTTCTTCGAACACTCCAATCAGCTGTACAATGTGAGTGGCGTATCGGATTGGACGCGCGTCAATCAGGGGCTCAAACGCAAGTATGAAGACGAGGTACGATTTTCTTTTGACCCTACCGATACCAGGCAGTGTCAAAATTTTTGTGCTGGTGCCAGGGCGTTAAACTTTCCAGCTGCAACAGCCTTTGGCTGGAAAAGATGGAAAATAGCGAGGCAAAAGCAAGCACGGGGGGGGGGGGAAACCCATCGTATTTTATTATTATTATGACTATTATTTAGAGTGTTCACGTCTTTGAGACCCTTTAAAAGGCATAATTATTGGGAACACAGCAGTGTACCTCAATCATTCACACTATGGCCATTGCCAATTAATCAACTCTTGAAAAACAACAGCTTAACCTTGTTAGCAAAGGCAGTCATGTCCATCTACGGCAAGTCAATCAGATCGAGCTGGCCGATGTAGGCAGCCCCAAGACAATCCATCCGCACCCTCCACGGCTGAACCTCGCGTTCCGCAGTTTCCTCGGACTCATTGCAGTACTGGCAGACAATAGGACCTCCATGGTCGGTAAAGTCGTTCGAGCCGTAAACTTTGTGTAATCATCGGTAGAGGAAATGAAGCGAAGGAGAATGTAATCGACTTCGATGGCCAGGTGGTAACGTGCTTGCACTTGTTCGAGTCTTTACACGCCATGCAATCGGAGACGTGTCGTACTCATCACGGGTAATAACCTACAGAGGCGACTGAAAAGGTCAATCGGATACATTCATTAAATTGTTTGTATGCGTTTTATTTATTTTTAAATATTACTTTAGAGCAGCTTTTTATAGGCGTATGCCGACTAATTGAACCATTGACTTCAATGGCCAGGTGGCGCTGCTTGCACTGCTTGCTCAACACGAGTACTAACCTATAGAGGCGACTGAAGAGGTCAATCGGATACATTCTTTAAATAGTTTGTATGCGATTAACCTTTTATAAAAATGAAAGACAGATAAAAAAAAGTTGAACCTTGAACGGCCAAATACCCTATTAGTGCTGTTTCCGCATGAATTTCGGCCGTTCTCGAACGCATTTGTCCTCGATGTCAACCCACCCAGGCTACAACAGGTATGGGTCCGACTTAACCAAGTTCAAGATCGACGAAAGATAGCTAGGTTGATCCAGGTTACAAAATTCCGTCGAGGTAATACCGATACTTTGGGATCGCATGGACGCGCAGTAGCAGAACTGATTTTGTACCTGTTTTTTTAGGTACTGAGCAAGTTCCCGTTGGTACAGCACGTTCTGTTCGGCTCCCTCATGCCATTCACCCCCTCCTCACGACCTCCCACTGACATGCGACCTTCCACCCACGTGCGACCCACTCGCAGACTTCCACCTAAAGCGGACATCTCTCAACTACCCCCTCCTGCCTTGTAAATACCGTACTGTATTTGTAATATGTATTAAATTCTAAGTTTAAGCTTAAATTCAAAATTTGCGTTTTACATTGCCAGATCACTTATTAGCGGGATTCACTATGTGATTCTGCATTCCAAACCTTTACAATTTGAAAGCTGGAAAAATAAGCACCGTGAATATAACTTTATATCGTAGATAGTCATGCTAAAATATAAAGTCACAAATTCTTTCTCAACTATAAATAAATAATTAAAAATTGACCGCTCACACTCCAATATCAAGTAACCGGTTCGAGTTTACTCGAACATGCTGTCCAATATGTCAATTAGTAAATAGAGATAATGAGTTTTTTCATAGCAATTGCCGTAATTTAATAATAATAATGAATGGCACGGGACGCAATGTATTGGAGCGTGAATTGTACCCTATATGATTTCTTCCAAAAATAATTTTTTGCACAAAACCAAATACATTTTTGGGAAAGCAACCTGTTCGGTTTTGTTACTCTTAAAACATATCTGAAGGTAAAAGTCATCGACAGAAGAAAGGTTCCGCAGAAAAATTATTTTTTAGTCATTTTTCATGAAAATTGAGTTATTTTTATTTTTTACCCCCAAAAGAAAACTATCAAGGGGCAATCGACCCACCGCAATTTGATAACATTAATAACGACTACAATATATGTGAATTTAAAATAAATCGTTGTAGCCGTTTTTGAGAAATAATCTTTTAGACGTTTCTTTGGAGTTTTTTGAGAATAAAACCCTCTCCAAAAGTTAGCCCAAAATAAAAAATATGGTCCTGAGGCATGATTTTTGTGAACATACATGCAAAATTTCATCACAGAGTAGTTTGCCCGGAATTCGATGAACAGACAGAGACATTACGTTGTACGGTTGTAGTGCCTTTCGCGCTATCTTCTTCACCAATGGTTCTTACATTCCGAATCTCATCCCTTCATTTGCAATCTTATCGCTTCTTGCCCGCTGAAGGGCTGCTCTGATGAACATATTGCAGTATTATCGTATATATACAAATACAACACTGAAATTTAACCACCTAACTTTAGTTCATGAGGTAACCTTGTTGTTATATACGGTAACCGAAATTAGAGGATATATAGAAAGAACTGGACATGGCGGGATTCGAACCTACGATCTACGCTTATCTGGAGCGTCGTCCTTCGTTACGTTAGGCGTAGATCGTGGGTTCGAATCCCGCCAAGTCCAGTTTTTCTATATCCTCTGATTTCAGTTGCTCTGATGAACTTGAAAACCAAACTAATGATGTCAGATAAATTTTACATTGTTCCACAATAAAAGCTTTTTTCGATCCGATTTGATTCTGATATCGTGTCCATCCTTTCGATTCCTAAATTGAGTAATCGCACGTCTCTATACAATATATCAACAATGATTAATGAGGAATATTTTTTTTTTTAATTGCACCATTGCACTAGGCTTCCGCCATCAGCTTTCTTGCAGCCCAATACAACACATGATCTGGTGAACCTCTGCTACTGACAAGAGCCTGGCACGTCTTAAGATGATTTCCGTTCATCTCTTCCCGGGTGTCGCATAAAGGGCAGAAAGGCTCCGCTGCTACACCTATACGGTGGAGATGTTTAGGAATATAAAATGCACTAAAGTATAACCTTAAATTTGCAGGCGTTTAATTCTTCTAAATCTTTCCCTGTAAAAATTCAACTTGTGTGTATCTTCTTCTAAGGGAGGGAGGGACCTACTATCGCTGGTTAGGTCTTGGTAAGTAGAACACAACCAACGGATACTGTACGCCGCCGCCATGCATCGGAATATGATAATACATGTACATACGGCATACCGTACTGTTTACGTGCAGTATTATTTTCCAAAATGTTACAAACGAAGGTGAGGCCCACTCTAAAACAAAAATCTCAAGGGAACTGGTAGATAGCTATAAGGCTTATATACTAGTTACGAACACGAGTTATCTCTTACAATTTGAGTAGACTACAGCACCTAGCTGCTGTAGGTAACGAAAGGATAAATAATAACTGATAAAATTAACTCCAACAACTCATAGCGTTTGCAAAACAAAATACATAGCCTACTTATTTTCTTGTTATTATTAACATTACGCTATTGGAAGAACTTTTTATGGACTTAGGGGTACCGTACTCAAAGTAAAACATTGAACCTTGCCCTGCCAACGACATTATTGGTATTGCTTCCGTGAGAATTTTTACCGTTGGCAAACTGGTTTACGTCCTTGATGTCAACCCACACCGACTACAAGTGACACTGGACAAGCTGAGACATGTTCACCATTGACATTGTAACAAACTTGACTTAAACAAGTACGGGAACCAGTCTTTCTGCAGCTACGTTTTTCCCTACCCCCAAAGTATTGGAATATTCTATTGAACTATTATGACACGAATTGGCTGCTTTATGCAGTTGGTACATGCTGCAAAAGCATGCAATGCATTAGGAAGATATGGCAAAGTATTTTTCAGCAATTATTACTTTCAAATCATGACAGTTGTCTCCATCTCTCTCACACTCGTTGCAGAGTGCTGACCATATATATAATGTGTATGGGTGCAGTCAGTACCATGGATACCCACTTCGGGAGCTCACGTATCTCTTCAGGTATGGTATGTACAGAACATCTCACCTCTGTAGATTCACCCAGCAGCTATGGCCTATGGAGAGTTCACAGGTAACGGGAATATAAAAAAGACCGTAATATAATAACCATAAACCTGGCAATAACCTGGCAGAAAATAATATTGAAGCGTCACCGTCGATCATCTCCCAATGGCTGCAAGTATACCCGCCATGTTGGATTTCTATACGAAATCGGTTAATCTGGCCTATCGTAGATTTATTGGTAAAACGGACGACCTCGAGGAGGGTTATAATGGCTGGTCAGGTGGAGGGACCTAATAGTGGCTGCGCGCGGCCTTGCTAACGGCGAGAGCCTATGCCTGTACCCTATAGGGTCTGGAGATGGCCGAGTTCAACGCTCCCAGGTTTCACAACAGGTCTGCAACTGAGCCTGCCGACGGGCCCGGGTCTGTTCTGCAAATAGCTACCGCCTAACTCAGTAGCAACTACTATGGAGATGCGCTCATTTCAGTTATTTTTGTCTATGCTTAACCTGCTGAGTTGCCAACAGTTATAATATACTACCTCAGAACAGTGGCGGCGCTACGGGGGTGCCCGAGTGGAGCCTGGCCCCCCAACAGTTTATCCGGCCCCTCCGTCGCCCCCGCTTTTGAGATACCGGTATGTGACATTTTGTTAAATTGAAAAATTATTGTAATTCAAAAACGTCCGACACGACTGGTAACAAGTTACTTACTTCCATTACGGTATGCCTACTCCCCATTGGCGTAAATAGGGGGGCTCAGCCCCCCCCCCCCCAGGGGCATCCGTAGCACCCCCCAGGATTTCTGGTGACAAAGACGTTATGGAGGCGAAAGACATATTATCCACAATAACGAAAGGGAAATTAATTCTTGGTATGCTTATTTCACATGAAAGACATCATGAAAAAAATCAACATACGGTATTGACTAATTACTTTCACAGAAATAAATTACTCAAAAATGCTTAAAACCCCAATACTTCAGACCTATTTTTTCGAACTTTTTCTCCGGGGGAAACCCCCGGCCCCCCCCCCCCCTGAGTGGCAGGTTTATTCGTCTGTAAAATCTCAACTGTACTGCTTGCAAAATCCGTAAATCCTCACTAATTTTGGCCCATTTATCAATTTTTTCTCTTCGGGGAAAACTCCCGGGCCCCCCCCCCCTCTCCAGGGTATAAGTTTTAACATGCGCAAACCCTCACTAATTTGGACCCATTTATCGCCTCCGGGCCCACCTTTCTCTGCGCCTGGTACCTCAATTCAGAACAGGTTCAGCAATTTGGCCGTCATGCATTATAGAGAATGAGACGACTAGGTCGCTGAGCGTGCCAGAACTTCTAAAAAATTTCAGGAGATTAAAAACAATTTTTTTTTTTAATTTCGAAAAAAGTTTTAATTTTTAATTTTTTTTATTTTACTGAACTTGAATAGTTTAGTTTATTATGTATTTCATACACATTAAAAAAAAAAAAATAATAATAATAAAGTCATAAAATTTGCCATTAGGCAGACTTCAGAAGTAAATGAGTAATGAATCAAAGTCTTGGGGTCCTGAAGCCCCCCGCCCCCAGAAATTTTGGGAATTTACGCAAATGCTACTCACAACGAAAAATGTTCTGTTTTTTCATTGGCCCCCCAGATAGAAGTCATGCCCCCCCCATGGCCCCCACCTTAAAATTTCCAGCGCCGCCACTGCCTCAGAAGTCAGAATGTCCTGCTGGAGGGCTGCTGCGGGATATAGGAGTTGAAGTTTGTGAGTAATTAAAAGCCTCACGCTAGGCTCAGTAGGGGGGCCAGGAGGTCCGAACCAGATATGTACTATGCAGAGGGACCGTTTTGGAGATTCAATGCACCCCCCCCCCCTCCCCTCTCGAAATGTTTTCGACTTACACTAGCACTAGATACAATGAATAATTGTACCGCTTTCGTAGGCTTCCCGTTGGGTACCTACCTATCAAAAACCGCGCTATTTAGCGTTTTTTTGTTATATATTTTATCCTCTTGATTCTTTACTATGCAATACTATAAAAATTCGGAAAATTCCATATTTCCACGGTTTTTTTTTTTAAATACCTCCTATTATATGCCTTGCACCTTGCAGCAACTTTTTGCATGCAAACGTAAATAAGCTACATAAATAAATTTTTCGTTCTTTTCAGTTGTGATCAATACAGCTAGTAAGTGAAAAAAGGATAGCCTAAATTGACTATAGATTCGCACGTTCGATACTCTATAGGAACATACCGTATGTATCGCATCCCCCGAAATATACAATATACAATATTTTTACAGTAGAGCCTATTTACCCCATATAGGAAGTTCCGGTCGGTGATTTACGGTACCTCAATTTTGAGATTACGCAGCCTTGTTGTGTTAGAATATTGTATTGTAATAAAAATATTCAGTCATTTATAGCCTACAACACAAATGATGTGCACACAAACATCTGCAAAAAATGTAATTTGAAATATTTGCAACAAGGAAAACATAATTTAGTTACAAAGAGAAAGGAAATTGAATCAATTATAACAAAATTGGCGGGAAAATAAAACATTTGAGTTGTCTAAAGGCAAAATCAAGCCTCTTCACGTGAGGACCCTCGCCGGATATTTTGCAGTAAAAAACGCTTAAATGATCCTTCACGAGAACAGAGGCATTTTGAGGCAAGTTAACTTCTCTGACGTAATGGAAGAGTTGACCCCTAGACAGGCTAGGAAAGTAAATTTGAAGGTTTTTCATTTTATATAACAAATGTAAAAAATGCGATAGTGCAATTTTTTGTTGTTCATTAGCTTGTCAAAAAATTCATAAAGTATAAAGCCTCCCCCCCCCCATAAATATTATGCCCACAGGCCCTCACAAGTATATATCCGTCAATGATCCTTCCTGCATATTTAATTAAATCAATAAATATTGAATTTTTTGTTCTGCTACTGAGCCAGCCTAGCGGAGTTATAGGACTACACAAGTAAAGCCCTCTCTTATATACTCAATTAACTAGGAAGACCAGGGACCGCTTGTTTTACATGCCGTCCGAAGCATGGCCAGAAACTGTAGCAAGTGTGGGACAAAGAAATAATTTAGCACACAATGATATAGGATGCGTAGCCTATGTGCCTATACAATATACAATAAGTGTTTAGAAATTGACTTTATTGCTTTACTGTTGGTCGTGATTGCAAGCTCCAAAATTATAGCCTTATAGGTTAGCTGGTAGAGTAGCCCTTCGGGGCTAAAGCTCGCATAATATCATAGAAGACCATAGAAGACTTTCTAGTCTAATGGTTCGCCCAGTTAAAAATAAAGTCGTTATTTATTTATTTAAAAATACGTTTTTCATTTCATTTCATAATATTGTATTTATTCGATCGAAGAATTAGGTAGCCTACTGTATATGATTTGAATCTGAATTTAAGTATTATACATTTTCCAAGTTTTCATAGACCGACATTAATTTTTTAATTATTGGATAGTTGCATTATTTGAGTGTGTAACAGGGGAGATTAGCGAACATGAATTGCATCACAAGTTACGAGGTCTCTTAGTTCTTCTTTTCCGCTCATTATTTTCCTCCCCATAACAGGGCCCAATCAAACGGAAAGTTACGCTTCAGTTTTTTTTCCTTTTCCAATGTATCAGCGTGTGTTGTGTAAGCTTACGAGCTTTTAATGGCTTATTGACGCACACGCCCTACGCGGCTAGCCCCTACAGAGTCTTACTAGGTATGATACTTAAGCCGAAATTAGAGGATATGGAACCAAAGTTAATTTAATGTCATTGTTATATATACCATATAATACTACAATGTAATGATACTTAAGGCCTAACTCCATGGTACATAAATAGTCTCTCCTTAGTAACTTTGTAAAACTTGCTGTCACTCATTATGGAAAAAGTATAGCCTACTTTGTTTTATTGCTTTCCAATTTATACGTAGCATAAGGAAAGCTTTGTGACGGTTCAAATGTTTGACTGGTTTCAACGGATTGACACGTTTGAGGCCCCAGGAACCCCATAAAGTGATTTTTACGAAATGTCTGTCGCTCTGTCTGTCTGACTGTCTGTCTGTCAGTCTGTCCGTCTGTTCATCGAATTACGGGAAAACTACTCTTTCAATTTGGATGAAATTTCGCATGTAGTTTCACAATAATCATACCTCGAGACCATTTTTGCTTTCCAATTTATACGTAGTATAAGGAAAACTTTGTGATGGTCAAAATTTTCGACTCTGAAATTTCAACGGATTTATACGTTTTCAGATACGGTACCAGGAACCCAAAGAAGTGTTTTTTACTAAATGTCTGCCTGTCGCTCTGTCTGTCTGTCGCTCTGTCTGTCTGTTCATCGATTTCCGGACAAACTACTCGGTCGATTTTTATGAAATTTAGCATGTATGTTAATAAAAATCATAGCTCAAGATAATTTTTTTATCTTGGGCTAACTCAATTTGGGGGGGTTTTATTTTTAAAAAACTCAAAAAAATTACCATTAAATAGGGAAATTATTTGCTATTATATAACTCATTATCCCTATCTACTAATTGATAAATTGGAAAGCATGCTCGAGAAAGCTCGGACCGGTTCTTTTATTTTGGGCTAACTGAATTTGGGGGGGTTTTATTTTCAAAAAACTCCAAAAAGCGTCTAAAAAAAATTATCTCAAAAATATATCTCCAACTATTTCTTTTAAATTCACAGATATTGTAGTCGTTATTGATTTTAACAAAATGCAAACAGCCCCTTGACAGTTTGCTTCTTGGGGTAAAAAAATAAAAATAACTCAATTTTCATGAAAAATGACTAAAAAATAATTTTTCTGTGGAACCTTTCTATCGATGACTTCAACCTTCTGTTATGTTTATGATATGGGATGATTGAACTTTCCTAGCGAGCGACATCTGACATCTCATTACATACTGTTGGCTCCCAAGCCCCCCCCCCCCCACCAAGGAGCTGAAGGGGGCAAGGAGGACCGTGCCCCCGCCAACTTTACGCCACTGGTCTAAAGTATTGGTTATTGAGACTATTGAATATAAATTGAATATAAATATAGCAGTACAGGGTGCACAGCTTCGACATCAGCCTGTTGCAGGTGGCTGCAAATCACTAGATCCAACAGTAAGTGCAAGCTAAGCATCGGAACAGCTATAGCTATAGGTCGATATCGTCAATTCAATTTGACTTTATAGACGGTAATTGTGCAGTTTTGAGTTGCGTCAGTTGTTATATAGGGGGTGGATTTGGTGAAATTATCATGAAATGGGGAAGGGTTGATGTGGATGTACAGTAGGTGGTTATGGAGAGAAAACGCCACACAATTTCTTTAAAACACCCACACTCAGCGCCAGTGGGGGATGGGGGTGCAATATCTCAATAAGGGTTGTCAAAAAGTTACGGATGATCCCCCTTTGTTGTTGAGGTGACGGGGTGATGTGAGGCAAGGGCGGACCCAGAGGGGGGGGGGGGGGCTGGGGGGTCGTGCAGATGTATAGGCTTCAACCCTTGGCCATGCGAGAAATTAATAGAAGAAGCCCACTTTTGCGACAGGTACCACATAAACCCATTAGCCTTCTATGATTGATCCTAAGCATATGACGTCACATCCGGTCTAAACGTGTTCCTATGTAACAACCTAATCCACCTTATACAAGCAAAGAACTTAGGGTTAGGTAAAGTAACATTAACAATTACGCGGATAACTTTACGACGGACCCGCGGAGGGCGCTGAATGGATGACGTCACCGGATCAATGCTGGGCTCCCCTCCATTGATTTCCCCTCCTCCCCCGCCCCCTCTTGACTCCCCTCCCCCTCCCCTAAACAACGATATCCTCAAATAAATGCACCGCTTATTTACTCGTACTTCATTGTATCACTGCTTACTTACTGACTGCTGATAATACTAGTATTATACTATGATACGACTATACCTATAGAGAGTATCCATATTCTTAATTCACGATAAGCAATAGACTATCCGACTACAATAACTTGTTGATCTTGTCCAGAATAAGTCAATAATCAGCACGTGTATAATGTAGCCTACAAATTTTAGTGCGGAGGGGGCTCTGACTTTCACCCGAAAGGTAGATGGTTCGAGTCCCACAAGAAACTTCTACCATTTCTTCTACAAGAACATTGCTAATTACCCGCCCCCTTATACCACGCCTGTGATTTTCACATCGCTGGTAGACGTCTGTGACAGTTTCCGGTATGGTTCTTATGTATAGCGCATGCTAGTCAGGCTGCTCCTTCCATCGTCTTGCGTGATCTTCTAGGCGTGAGAGCGTTGGAGTACGTCACATTTTGCGTTCCGGCGATCATTCGACTTGAGGCCGTGCCCATGAGGCCACTACTGGACCGAGACCAATGGTACTGCTCCAGAGAAGGCCATCCGCAACTGCGCAGATATTATTGCTGGTGAAAGTACCGCGGCCTCTGCCTTATTTATCCTCTCACACTATACGTACAATACAAGAAATTACAGTGGCGGGCCCGGAAACTAATAATAGGGGGGACTGTGCATAGTTCACATACGCAATAGTCCAGCTGCCAGAGAGCAAGCCAATGAAACATCCAGACCACTGAACAATTATCTGTTGGACCTGGCTCAAACAACCCTATAATGGCCTGGGTACCTTATATCTTCATCGGTGGAGCAAAAACGTGGCATTACATTCCAAATAAAGTAGTGTTGGTCGAGAAAGGTCCACCAGCCATAAGCTCTCAATTAATTTTCGTGCCACGACGTTTTTCGTCGACTATCAGACCCACTTCCCCCCCTACACAACAGTTAGTTTGCATTTTTTTGGTTCTGCTTCAGAGGGCATGTGAGGGCAAACTACTCGATGGATTCTGATGAAATTTGGCATGTAGGTTCAGAAAAATCATTTCTCGGGAAATTTTTTTTATTTTGGGCTAATTCAATTTTGGAGGTTTTACACCCCAAAAACTAAAAAAAAAAAACAACTAAAACACGGCAGCGATAGAGAAAGTTTCAAAAAGTTTATAAACTAGGGCAAGCCTGTAGCTAGGATTTTTTTTTTTTTGGGGGGGGGGGGTGGCAATCTAGTGAAAATGTATTTCTTGTTTGTATCTAGTGTACTCTTTAGAGGTTATGGTGTTACTCGACAGCGGATGAATATTCGTAGGTTGCTGTTATAGAAAACGAGCTGCGTAGGTAGTCGTCCCTCAAAAGTAAATGCCCTGACTATCTCAAAATGCTGTAGGTTGTAGGCTGTGGGCTGTAGGCTGAAGTCTCGAGTTGCCCCCGCGTTCGCCCACTCTACGTCCGCCTGACAAAGTGCAACGCCCACGGCGTTCACCCCTTACATTTCGGAATGCTGATTACACGTTTGACTCACAGCCTCGTGTTGAACAGTGCTGACCTCCCTGGAGGAGCCCCCTGTCGCGCGGGTTGCAAATGGGGCGGAAATGATTTTGTTGTCAGCTAACTGGGTCAAAGACTGCTCGTATTGATCGACCGCAGGTATAAGGGGGTGGTTAGCTTCACTGGGTTATCTGACATGCAAACACACTGAGTATGTATGCAAGGGCACTGTAATCGGAGTAGGTGAACGTCTGATAGTAACGAATGTCTGCTGAACCTGTAGGGATATTATAATTATTGATCGAGCGTAGGTGTGACGGGGAGCTTACCTATACTGTACATCTGACTCGTATCTGTATTGGGTTAAGTCATGCTTTCGCCTGTTTCATTTCGTCAATGGTAAGCTTGTCTCAGCTTGGCCATTATCGCTTGTAGCCGGTGTAGGTTGACATCGAGAACTTATACCAGTTTTCCAATGGCCAAAACTTCATTCGGAAATAATACAAATGGTGTCTAAAATCCATGGGCATGGACAAGGGACCTATGGACCACTATATAAGTAGGCCTGGGCCCATAAAAAGTCCTTCAAAAACTAATTACCTACGCATCTGACATGCAGGAGCACAGGGTACACACAACATGGTATAATTAGGTTTGAAGAAATGTTCCTATAAACTTAATTGCACAAAATAAGCTTCAACAATAACATTTTTAAGTATACTAGGCTACCACTCTTTAAACGCCTACTCTTAAGCTACCTAGCGTAGCCCTACATTCAATATATTGCAGCATTATATGGTATATAAGTATATAAAGCTAGCCATGGCCATGCCCAGGGGGGTGGTCCATGGGGTCCGGACCCCCCCCCCCCCCCGAAAAAAAATGTACATAAGCATGTATGGTTTAAAGAATTATCCACTAATTCACTAATAAATTACGTTTAAAAAAATGTTGGACCCTCCCCCCCCCCCCGAAATCAAAACCTGGGCACGGCCTTTGACACTGACATTAAACTAACTTAGGTTGAAGAGGTAACCTCCTCGTTAAAACAGAAACTAGAGGATTTAACAAAACCTGTACTTATCGGGCTAGTGGTCCAGCGGTTAGGCGCATATTCCACCGACCGGCTAGGGCTAAATACAAATACGGTGACGTGGTATAGCAGACATTAAAGACTTAGGCGGGGTTTCCACCGACCTCGCATTGCAGAATGCAAATGACATTGACGGAAATTAGAATTTTTCTTTTTATAGAAATCTATTAAAATGTTTTTACTTAACATATCCCATGACGCCATTTTTTAATTTTAGTTTGTATGTGATTTTACTGTATGATCATTGATCAATTTTAACTATGGCATAGAGGAAAACAAACATTTCCGTCAATGTCATTTGCATTCTGCAATGCGAGGTCTTGAATGTCTGCTACCACGTCACCGTATTTGTATTTAGCCCTAGCCGGTCGGTGGAATATGCGCCTTAAGACGACGTCCCGGATAGGCGTAGATCGTGGGTTCGAAACCCGCCAAGTCCAGTTTTTTCTAAATCCTCTAATTTCGGTTACCTAGCCTACTAAACGCCGTAGATTTCATTTGGGCCCAATTTTATTTCCCATAACAATTTAGCCCATTTCACAAATTTTTTGTTTGTTTTTGTTGTTAAATCGCATACAAACAATTTAATGAATGTATCCGATTAACATTTTCAATCGCCTAACTAAGTAACCTAATATACGAGTAGGTACTTGTGAAGAGTCAAGGCCGTAGCCAGGATTTTTTTCGGGGGGGGGGGGGGTAGACATTTTATTGGATATTACATAGTGGTTTTTATTTTTCCTCTCAAAATCCGATTCTATCTAGTATCAAGTCATTTCATTTGGGGGGGGGGTTGAACCCCCCATGAACCCCCCCCCCTTGACTACGGCCTTGTGTAGAGTTACGATACGTCCCCGACCGGAAGGTCTGTAGAGACTCGCACAAGTAAACGCACGCTACCACCTTGCCACCGAAGTCGCACTTAAGCCTTATAGTGGCGGGCAGTATTATATTCAAAGTTATAGGCTATTTATATTTTGTGCCGCACTTATCAGCAGGTACCTACCTAGCAACTTATAACAGGTAAACGCCAAGGTAAGTTACTCATGATTCAGTGCCCGTTGTAGGCCTGCTGGTATCAATATCCTGATTTTATTGCTCACAAAATAAAAGTCGCATACGTCGCAACCCCTTCTAGGAGGGGGAAATATAATAATCTGTTGGGGAAATCACAAAAACTGAAGATGAATAAAAGTGTGCGGGGTGAACCATTGATTCAGAGCAATTTACAGATTGGAAAGCTGTGGGGGTTGCTGCAGGAAAAGACGGCGGTGGGATTCCAACCCTCTGGCCGTTAATCATGGGGGTGAGGGGTGACGCCCTCGTGTATACAGGGGGGGGGGTCGCCTCACCCAAGACTTGTTGCTAATAGCAAGCCCAACTGCTTCTCAAAACATCTTCTTCATTCTCCACTTGTACACAATGCAATTCAATCTGACTATATCAGACTCTTACCCGAACTTGTTGCAAAGACATTCTGACGCCCAGGGGCCAATGCTTTAGGATGGGGAAACTCCTTGCAGCCATGAATAAATTACTATTAAATTATTTACCGTAGTTGTTTGGAACCGGAAATAATTATAAATATTTCTAATTTAAAAATAGGATAGCATGTATGGGTTCACTCGTACCAGTTCTTGTTCTATGCCTCTGGCCACCCTAAAATGTATTTAAAACTTATAAATTAAAATGCTAAGTTATAAAATACTTTGCATATTCATGTTTTAAAGTACATTTAGTCATTTACAGGAAGCTGCTTTGCGGTGGGTTTACTCTGTTGTACGTGTATCGTGTAAGTGCATTTAATTGGTAGCTTTAATCAGTATGGTGGCCTTGAACCTGTAATAGGTAGAGGAATCCTGCACCGTCCCGTTACAGGTCGCCTAAGCCGTGGACCAGAAACCCTGCACATTCATCATGGCTTCTACTCCTGCTACATTCCCGCTGCTTCAGTAGCCTAACTACACTTCCATATAGACCACTCTACGTGACGTCATTGGCAAATTGACAAACCTAACACATACCTATGCCATGGACCACCAGCCCCAGCGCTAACACAACACTATAACTTATCCGGGGTCCGGAAATTGGGGCATAGGCCACATATAGAAATTTCAGTCTTTACACTTGTGAGTTGTGATGCACCTAACTAAAACTACCTCATTAAAGAATTTAGGGAAGTCTGACAAAGGATTCAAAGGCGACACCAGGGAGGGGCAGGGGGGGCCACTGCCCCTTCCTAGACCATCCGGCATCCGCTGCCCCCCCCCCCCCCCGCCCTAGAGCCTGTTTTGGGAGGCCTACCCCCATCTAGAGTGGGGGGACGTACCTCCTAGCTGAAATCCTGGCGTCGCCCTTGAAAGGATTGCCGCCGAAGAAAGCTAGGCAATTGAGGAACTGGCTTCTTTGAATTATATTCAAACAACCAATGTAAGTTTCAGCCTTTACACTATGGGGTAACTTGACTTACCTCATAAAATAGTATGTTGAAGGGTGTCTGGCAATACGAGTTGCCACCAGCAAAGAGAACCGGTCCGAGTTTACTCGAACATGCTTTCCAATTTATCAAAATTAGTAGATAGAGAAAATGAGTAATTTCATGGTAAATAATTTTCCTATGGATAAATTTCCGATATCTCGGGGGGGAGGGGGGGAGTTGTCCACCTGAAGTCACTGGAGGTGAGGTAAATTCTAGATAGGTCAGACCAACAAATTACCACACAGCAATGCTGGCAGGGCACGCAATGCATTTGAGCATGAATTTTCTTTATTTTTTTCAAAAAAAAAAATTTTTTTTTACATAACCAAATGCTTTTCTGGGAAAGCAACCTGTTCGGTTTCGTTACTCAATTTAACACCTAAAACATGCCTGAAGGTAGAAATCATCGATAGAAAGGTTTCGCAGAACAATTATTTTTTAGTCATTTTTCATTAAAATTTAGTTATTTTTATTTTTTTACCCCCAGAAGCAACCTATCAAGGGGCAAGCGACCCCCGCATTTCGTTAACATTAATAACGACTACAATATATCTGAATTTAAAAGAAATCGTTCAGGCCGTTTTTGAGAAATAATTTTTTTATACGTTTTTTTTTAGTTTTTTGAGAATAAAACCCCCCCAAATTAAGTTACCCCAAATAAAAAAAAAAATTGTTCCGAGGTATGATTTTTGTAAACCTACATGCAAAATTTCATCAAAATCGACCGAATAGTTTGCCCGGAAATCGACGGACAGACAGACAGAGAAACAGACATTCAGACATACAGGCATACAGACAGAGAGACAGACAGACAGAGCGACAGACAGACATTTCGTAAAAACCACTTTTTTGGGTTTCTGGGACCTCAGAACGTGTAAATCCGTTGAAATCTCGGAATCGAAAATTTAGACCAACACAAAGCTTTCCTTATACTACGTATAAATTGGAAAGCAATAATGTGTGGCGATATAAGGAAATTACGCTTTTTAGACTATGTAATGATAAGTTACATTATAGACACATTTGACACCTGATTCCTGCCTATGTCCATTTCCTTGTTGGTGACATTCACTGAGAAATTTTGAGCCAGTATAAAATGAGATAAGTCTGGCGTGGCTATAGCCTCCTGCAATACTATATAGGCAGCCATCAGGAAAGTGCTGTCTCCTTCTTGCAATACACTAAATATGGCAGTCAAAGTGTTAAGTTACAATATGCCTACCTACAGTGCCGAAAAACCCATTGGGGCTTAGTGAGCTGACGCCCAAGCCCTCGTCGTTTCAAGGGCCCCGAAAAGAGTAATATTAAAAATAGACTACCGTACCGAACTAACTCATATATGTAATTGAATTTAATAGCATTTGAAAACTTTACGTCACGTTTAAAATTTGGCGCCAAAAATTGGTATTGCGTGGAAGCAGCTGCAATGTACCTGTACATGTCTGTTGGGCCGTTGGCAAAAGATAACCTACCGACCGAGTCATAGCAGGGCCTCCAAGTCCAATTTTTGCACAGGGCCCCGTTTATAGTTAATCCAGCAATGCCTACCTGAATTCATGAGTGTATTAACATATGGTGCAGTATTTTCCCGGCAAAATATTTAGACTTGTAGTATAAGTTATAGACAATAAATGGTAGGTAGCTCGATCTATAGGTGGAAGATATGAAGTGCGTCCAAGGAAAAGTCCCGGGGAGGTCAACAACTTTCTTCTGCTAATGTTCCTCTGGAATAGACACAGTTAACTGGACCATAGGCCACGCGACATAGGCGCAGTGCAGGTACCACACCAGTAATCAAATACTCATTTGAAGTGCGATTGTAGTGGAGGTTCAGCTGTTCAGGTTCAGCAGCCTGGTTTTCGAAGCTTTCAAGCACTCTTGTAATTAAATTAATTACAATGAAGAGTAATAATGATATGGGCCTAACCACCAACGATAATAAATTAATATAATGGGTACGTGGCGCCTAACCATCTTCTTCTTGAGTAGTCATCTTCTCCACTATTTTCTCCTTTTTAGTCCGTTGTAGGTGTCGCACTCTAGGTCCTTCATGACATCCTCTAGGTACTCTTTCCTCTGTCGTCCTCTTGAAATGGTGCCTTCAACCATACCCTCAATTATGTTCTTGAGGAGCCCTTCGTGTCTTAGAATATGTCCCATCCATTTGCCTCATCTTGTTGAAATGGTGGCCATAATAGCTCTCTTTTCGTTTATTCTATGGAACACTGCTTCGGTTGTTATGTGGTATGAGCTAACCATAAGCTAAGTATAGCGGCTGGTGAAGCATAGGTGGCAGCATGTTTCAAAACGTCGTGGAAATAGTGTGACCAAGTTGTGGGGGTTGCAACATAAAAATATGTATAAAAAGGAATAACAAATGAACTAATGAATAGGGGGCTGATACACAATATAACAGATTCGCAGGTGCACAAGTTATGCGGACTTACTACGAGAATGGCTTGGTTGGAGAATTCTTAATAGCTTGATTTATAGTACATTTGGCTTATGGCGAGAGCCTCCCACTTACGCCCGTCAGTTAATTGACTGAGCCGTGGGTGGCCATCTTGATAGTCTACATTTCTATAAAGGAGAGATGGGACAAAACCACCTAAAACAGAATAATATACAGTATAACAAACAATTGGCTATGACAAATTAACAATTAATTAACCGGATACGTAGATGATAAAATGCACGTCATAACATCTTCATATGGAAATCCCCCCGGAAACCTGCGCCATTGATATATTTAACAATCGAATCCGCTAGATGGCAGAGACATCAACACTTTACGCTGATATCAAGAAAACTCATTAAAAGGGACTAGATGATATGATTGCCGGACATGTACTTAGCTTACCGGATGATGTAATCTTAAGCACCCATTGCCTTTGTTCGCGTGAAGGGCGGTTTCAACCCCTGCTATTGTCGAGGGCTGTATGGGCATTAGAATGGCTTATTTACAGGTTACATAGTGTTTACCTGCATCGGGCAAAAGCTACGGTCTATCATTCATGCCTGTGCAGGGCCGTAGTTAGCCTCAATCTAAGACCAACTATTATTAACATGTCTTTGTCTATAGTAGCCTAGTATATTTTGATCCGTATGATTCTTCGTTGTTTACTACTTTTACGTTTTACTTAGGCTTACACCTATTTTTTAAATGAAAAATGCCGCTTTTTCTTGCTGCACAGGGATCATTAAAATTGAATTAATGAATGAAGTGTCTCTGCCTAGAGACCTACAGTTCCATACAGGAGAGATAGGACATTCATTCGAGAGAGCCAAAAAAAAATTGATCCTCCTATGACCAGCAATTGCAAGAACCGGTCCGAGTTCACTCGAACATGCTTTCCCATTTATCAATTAGTAGATGGAGAGTCAGCGCCAATGACTCCGACAGACTGACCCTGTGCAAAACCATAATCATATACTAGTATTTAGTTTATTGACTCGTAAGGTCATCGGTAAAACCGGTCGGGTTTCCCCCACTCCTACTTTGACGTGGCAGAGCAGAGCATCATCAATTGTAACAACTAGATACTAGATACTAGATAACCTACTACACGGTATTCAACCATGTGTACTACACCTTGTGTACCAAATACGGCCTACAATCATTTTCGATACAAATTACAAGTACTCATTTCATTTATATTCTTCACATTCACTTTGTAATACTTCGCCATAGTAAATTAAATAAGTGTTGTTTGTATGCCTGTAGCCTGACGATGGCCTAGTGCCGAAACCGGTTGCTTTCAATATATTTTAGTAATACTTGACTAACTTATTATATTTTATTTACAACAATTACGGCACTGAGCAATGCATTTGTCATCCTTGCATAACATTTTTTAATAATAATAATAATAATAATAATAATAAAATGCGTGTATTTATTAGAAAAACATTACAAATCATTACAAACTTACTTTAGGAAGAGGCGTGCCCAGGGGAGGACAGGGCTCCATACCAAGGGGAAATTGGGCCCTTTTCAAGCAGGAAAGTGTAGATTCCCTGTAAAAGACAGACTATGGGAATCCTGCGCGCTTACAAAAGAGATCATGGAAGGGGGGGGGGGGGGATAAAGTTGGACAATTAATTAAGTGCAAAAAATGTGCAGTTATATTTGGTGCCCTAATGATGACAAAGTGAGTTAATTATTAATTTATTACGTATGTACTTGTAATTTGTTGTTATGGCGACGTCGAGCTGCAACCCAGGGACGGTTCCAGCCCATTTTTTTGGGGGGTAGCTGAGGGTCAAAATAGGAATAACTTATGTAAGATCGACGAAATTAGAGCGTAGTAACTTAATTTACAATAGATTTATCAAATTTGGGGGGGCAGCTACTCCCCCCCCTACCCCCTCCCCCCTGTATCCGTCCTTGCTGCAACCATGGATTACATGATTGCAGGCAAAATGATACGAAATACACATGATTACGATTACGATTACGATTACTGTCTATGATAGTCGTTATACTTTTTTGATGGTATCATAATAATATTGTAGAATTCACCTTACTATATATATATACATATATAACCACGGGAAAACAAGTTTATCAACAGTAGTGAGTAGACACATGGGATGAGTGTTCCAAACGTGGAAGTAGGAACACTGATTAAACGCAGGGACGGTTTCAGAAAAAGTTTTCGGGGGGGGGGGGGGTGGCCGGAAAAAGATCGCGTTTCTTTTACTTGTGTAATAATTTTTCTTAATTTCCTTCAAAAGTCCATTCTATCCAGCATAAAACTTTTTCTCTCGGAGGGCGACCACCCCCACCGCCCCCCCCCCAAGGATCCGTCCCTGATTAAACGTCTTTAATTGTTTATAATAGTGTTTTCATATTTTGGTCGGGAAGTCGAAATTAAACGGCAGCGGTACTCTCAGTCAAGGACGGATCCAGCCCATTTGTTGGGGGGGAGGTAGTTGTGGTTCAAAATACTATAGAACAAACATATTAAATTAGAACCCAATAAATTGATTTACAACAGTTTTACTAAATTTGGTGGGAGGGGGCAGTATCTGTATCCGTCTTTGCTCCCACTGTCGTTTCCCTCTCTTACGAGTTACGCTCAACTAGGAGGACCCGGGACCGCCTGCTTTACAGGCCCTCCGAAGCATGATCAGAAAATGTAGCAAGTGTGCGACGGGAAGCAACAACGTTTCTGGTGAAAGTATGAGCTTGTACCGCATTATTCTCCATGTAGAATGAACATTGAAATAATAAATTAATAGTCATTTTTTTCCTCAATTCTCAACCGCCATTAAATTAAATAATCGGGTAATGAATACTTTTGGAGCGCCAAAATTTACAATGCATCGCACATGCGCCCAAACAACTTGTGGGTTGACTATAATAACATCCAAATTACAAAGTCATGAAAAGAGACAAATTCCTTCTGGAAAGGGCCGTAAAACAAAACTGAAATTCGCAGGTATAATATCGTTTGACAATAGGCTGTGAGCCTGCGTGGCCTTGGACATATAAACCTGTTAGGCGATCTCTATCCTACAATATGTTCACAGAGTGTGTTACTGTCAACAAGGTATATTCTACTTGTATCTATACCAAACGCTTTATATAGGCGTACGTAAGGGGGTCTTAAATTTACTCATTTTAACAATGAAGTGCGGACTTAAATATAATTCATTTTAGGCGCGTTGGCGCGATATCCTTCGCTCAATGTAATGTTACAACTCACGGTGAATTACTACGCTAACCCTTAAAAAGGAGCACTTCGAGAGGGTGCACTCAACCCTCACTCACTCAACAGTTCTTAGTGTAGGCAATTCTTATCCTGTATAGAACAACATACAGTATGTATCAATCGAGACAGCCGAATCGAATTAAACAAGGGACTATAGCCACGGGCCCAAGCCATCCCGGTTGGCGTGTAATAAGAATTTAACCAGGGACGGATCCTTGGGGGGCGGTCGCAGAAAAAAGGAAATGTTTTGACAATATGAAGGCTGTTCCCAATGCACCAACAAGCATATGTAACCGCTACAAGTCTCTTAGGAAGAGTATTAAATTGCAGATATAAACTGCATACCGTTGTTTTTCCAAAAATTGTGAATCTGCTATTTCAAAGGATCCCAAGAAGGTATGGAATATCTCCAGGGACAAACTGGACGTAAAAAAATGTACTCCTAACTCCCTTTCTTTCAACGATAATGTTTTTTTCAAACCCTGGTGACATAGCATCAGAGTTTGCTAATATGTTTGGTTCATTGTATATTGAGGACAATAGTCTTAATTGTATTATTGATAACATTTTACCGATCACTTCAAATGTATTTTAAAGTGTTTTTATTACTGAGGATGGAGTAATCGCTGCTCTTAAAAAATTTACAGTCTCCCTTTTTTGTGGTCCGGATCTTACTCCATCCTTTCTTTATAAGGCCTGTGACATTTGGTTAGCTAAACCTTTGTTTTCTGTTCAACCTTTGCATTAAGTCCTCTATTTATCCAGACTTGTGGGAGATTCCTCGGGTGTGTCCCATCTTTAAGAAGGGTGATAGGAATAAGGGAGAGAACTATGGGCCAATTTCTAATCTTGACACCGTTTAGAAATGTTTTGAAATCATTCTGTACGATCGAGTTATGTCTAACGTGAATGGAGCAATTTCAGCTCAGCAGCATGGTTTTCTGAAGGGTCGATCAACCACAACCAATCTTGTGGCTTTCTCTAACTTTATTGGTGATGCCTTATCTAAAAAGAAACAAGTTGACACAGTGTATTTCGATTTTAAATCCGCTTTTGACCATGTTAACCACTCCTACTAATTTTAAAACTTTTAAGTAATTTTGACATACCTCCATATCTCATTTTAATTCTTTAAGTCATACCTGGCGTTTCCTATGGGGGTGCCATTTCCGATGCTTTTCGCGTCTTCAGTGGCGTGCCCCAGGGCAGTAGCCTTGGCCCTCTTCTCTTTGTTCTTTTCATAAATGACTTACCTGGTTTCCTCTCATTTGACATTGTTTTGCTGAATGCCGATGACCTAAAGGTTTTTAATACGGTCGAAAATAGTTGTGATGTAGATTTTATGCAAAACATCATAGATCTAGCTGCAGAATGGGCGATGTTGAATAAAATGACTATATTCACGGTGGAAAATGTGAGTTTTTGTACAGGTACACAAACTGTAAATTCTTATGTTCTAAACAGGAGCACACTTAAAAGAAGCTCGACAATTAGAGATTTAGAAGTTGTTTTTGCATCTAATTTTACCTTTAAACCCCATGTAGAGGAAATTGTGAAGGCGGCTACCAGAGTTCTTAGTTTTGTCATTCGGATGTCTTACCATTTCTCAAATTCATCAACGCACAAGCTCCTTTATAACGCACTCGTCAGATCTAGACTTAGAGTACGCATCCGTTGTGTGGCGACCGGAGTCTGAATCCCTGTCAATTTCGATTGAGAAGCTTCAAAGGCGCTTTCTGCGCTAACTCCATTTCAGGCAGCGCGGGATTTATCCACACTACGCCAATCATCCGATCAGAACCTCCCAGCTTCTTGCTGAGTTTGAGATGAGCTCGCTCAGGAATAGGAGGGTGTCTGCGGACTGTATATTCTTCCACAAGTTAATAAACAGTATGCTTGAAAGGGTTCAGCTCAGAGTCAATGTGAGGAACACAAGATTTATAAGAACTCTGTTTGTGGCTGATTCACTATCCAAGGCTCCACTGTCTAGAATTATAAAACCAATTAACGAACACGGTGATCTAGACCCGTTTTGCAGCCTACCTCTGATTAAAATTTGTTTAGGGGGTTTTATGAATTGACGATTGCTTCTTAACGCTTACCTAATTACTTTTAATTTTAATTGTTAAATATTTCTGTGTTGTAAATTGCTAATTGCTATGTTGTTATTGTAAATGCCTTCGTTATTGGATCGATTTATTTCTGTTGTTGGCATATAATAAATATTCTATTCTATTCTTGTATAGGTAATCCACGGTAAAAAAAAGATACAAACACTTATTGCTTTCAAATTTATACGTAGTATAGGGAAAGCTTTGTGATGGTCGAAATTTTCGATTCCGAGATTTCAACGGATTTACACGTTTTGAGGTCCCAGGAACCCAAAAAAGTGGTTTTTACGAAATGTCTGTCTGTCTGTTCACCGATTTCCGGGCAACTTACTCAGTCGATTTTGATGAAATTCGGCATGTAGGTTCACAAAAATCATACCTCGGGATGATTTTTTTTATTTTGGGCTAACTCAATTTGGCGGGGGGGGGGGGGTTTATTCTCAAAAAACTAAAAAAAAACACCTACAAAAATTATTTCTCAAAAACGGCTCCAACGATTTTTTTAAATTCACATATATTGTAGTCGTTATTAATTTTAACGAAATACGGGGGGTCGCTTGCCCCTTCATAGTATGCTTCTGGGGGTAAAAAAATAAAAATAACTCAATTTTCATGAAAAATGACTAAAAAATAACTTTTCTGTGAAACCTTTCTATCGAGGATTTCTACCTTCAAGTAAGTTTTAGGTGTTCAATAGGGTAACAAAAACGGGCAGGTTGCATTCCCAAAAACATATTTGTTGCTGTGCAAAAAATTATTTTTTGAGAAATTATGGAAAAATTCGCGCTCCAATACATTACGTGCCATGGGTCATTGTTGTACTACTGTTACAATGTATTGGTCTGTTCGTTCCAGAATATGCAATTAAGTTTTAAGGGGTTTTTAATATATTGAGGTGGACCCTCCCTCCCCCCCCCCCCCCCCCTCGAGGGATATGAAATTTAACCATAGGGAAATTATTTCCTATGAAATTACACATGTCTACATCTACTTCTTTATAAATTGGAAAGCATGTTCGAGTAAACTCGGACCGGTTCTTTTATAATTTTTAATGTTTACATTTTTTCATGCAAAAAACATTGTAACATATTATTGTTAACCTATAAACTACCTTATCTAACATATTTTATGTTGCATTGTAAAATGTTGGTAGGCCTACCTAAATCAAATAGCCTATATTTGTTGTTGAAGAAAACATGCAAGATAGATATGACAATTTACAATTTGGACCCGTTAAGGGTTCAAAGGCAGTAGCTCGTGATGTGTTCTGAAAATTAATTGGTGATAGTGTGTGTTTCTATATTTATAACTCTAAGTAATTGTAAAGCTGCAGTAAGTTGTATGAAAAAGCGAAAACCCCTTATATGAGCTAAGCCTGGACAAATAAAGCCCATTATACTGCCCTCCCCCTTCTAATTAATGCGAATATGTATTGTACCAGCAACAGCCCTAACGACAGCATGCCAGAAAGGCAATGCGTCTATGAATGAAATAAAAACAGCAGCGTTTACAAACGGAAACACTAATCTTCTTACAGTCCAGAAACTACTTTACAAAATCAAGACAACAGATTTGATTAAATAAGGAAATAACAATCAACTAAGGGTGCGGAACTTTCTAGATTGTAGACAAAATGATTGGGAAATGAGGCGGTGAAGCTCAGCCGATTAGTCATCAAGCTATGGTGCGCTAGGATCTATAGCATTGTAAAAGATGGGTGTAATATGGCCCAGTCATAGGCAACCCCTAAGTAGTATAACGGAAACAATTAACGTTGAGAATGGTCTCTCCTAAATTGTGCCCGTTTCACTGCTTAATGCTTACTTCGGACATGCTCATCTTACGTTGACCCCATTATTACTACAAACCAACAACTTTAATAGCCCTATGGTAATATTGTAATGGGGGTATGGGAAATCTAGATATTGATTCCCGAGGGTTAACTCGCCCCTAATTGATCGATATCTTTGTCTCTGTTGTCAAATCACCCCTTGTGTTTCTTGTCATTTCTTTTGCTTCTTGTTTCCCCTGTATATGCGTTTTGCGTTGCGCTTATGGTGGCTTTGTCAAGCACGTGTATGCATGGGCGATAGGGCGACGCGTTTTTTGCATAGGGGAAGCTAAGGGACTAATACTATATATAGCGTGACTCATGAAAATGTAATATGCACGTTAGACTAGTGATGATGAGATGGATTTGATTTGATGCATGGTATACTGTACTAGGTATAGTAGAGTTGAACAGTTCCATATATAAGGGATGGTGCATTCGCTTACGACAACGATTTTTTTTTTTTTAATTTCTGATGCCGTGTGCCAAGTCGTCTTCAACCAATCAGAACTCGGCTAAATGCCATGTTCTTTTAACCAATTGGAGTACGGCTTGCACCCTCGAAGGCTGAGTATTTTCCCATTATGACATATTATGTTTTGTATCATTGTACATTGTACCATTGTAATTCTAGAGAAATATATTTCATTAATATTTCATTTCATTTCACTTGTATTTCTTTAGAATTATTATCCATGGTGCGTCCTGATTGGTCGAAGAATTCCTGAAGATAGGTGGCGCAAGAAATTCATTAAATAATCTTGGAAAGAGCGAATATGCCATCTCTCCTATATAACTCTAGTACAGCTTTTAGGGCTTTAGGCTTTAGCAGAGCTCATTTAGGGGTTTAAATCTGAATAGGTATGCGTATGACGAAGCGATATGATAGGCAAGTTGCTGTACGCCTATACAGATGCACAGGTCAACACGAACAATTGAATTGGCAAGAGTCAAAGAGGTTAAAAAGACACAATTTGCGATTTAAAAATGTTTAACCCCGGCAAAGGGATCTGGAATGTGAGCAGGTCAAGAAGACAATGAACCTAAGAAGAAGAGCAACAATATGTAGTACTACACTGTGTAGTATAGTATTGTAACGGTTGAAATTGAATATTGTCATCAATCTATTAGAAATTGTTTTCGGTAGCCAATGATTGTGAGCCCTATGTGTAATAAGACAAGTTGCGGTATCAGTATGAGTGAGTTGCCATTTTATCACTTCAAGCCACTGATAATAAATTGGGGGAGATAATGCACGATATTGCACCATATCCGCATACGAAAACTATTATAATTATTTCGAGTTTATACAAACCACGCTCTAGAGGACTACTTCATGCATAAAACTAGCCTAGTTTTTTTGTTACTTTAGGACGTTTCCGTTAAGCAGATAGTTTAGAAGTTAGGAAGTGAAACCGACAGAAATTTACTTTCCAGAAGTGCGACATTTCACTATTTTCACTGCATACTTGTTGCGTACTATAGAATCGCAGCCCTCCCCGAAATAAAATCCTGGCTACGGACCTGAATGGGGTACTTTATCTCGGTCGTATAATAGAATTCGCTCCACCCTGTCATCCCCTACTCCCACGTAGGTACTATAGAACGGAACCTACAAATACAGAAAATAACATGATCAAATTTGGCCTTGAAATCAACAGGCTGAAGCCCTTTGGGCCAAGCTTACCTTTATAATATAATAACATAATATGTCTTGTGAGTGAGGTGTACTCTATATAAGTCATTAGACCCTAATAGTTAATATTATCAAACCTTAATAGACCCTTTTGATCCATCCAGCCTATAGGTTCTCCACTCGCCTTCGCTAAAACGCTCCATGATAAACTTAGAAGTATATCAACTGGAGCTAAAGAGTTGCTATGATTGTTTGGGCACACATATTGTAGGTGAACATAGTGATGGCAAGGCCAACGGCCCATTAGGCATGAGATAGCAGCGTAGTTGTGGGCGGGGTCACCGGGTGAAAGTCCCAGTCCAGATTCTCTCCAGCTCCAGTGTAGGTGTTTACCGGGTTTCCGGAGCAGAGGCGTACGTAACCCCAATTTCGGCGGGCCAGGCTAGAGAAATGAGTAAATAATTACTTCTTCTATTGTACTATTGAACCAAAAGACTTGTACCTAATATAACGGGTTTTGGGATTATAAAGTCCTCTGTTAGATTAGATAAACTGAGGCGTTTACAAGGGATATTTTGGAGGATCTTGCAGGATTGGATTGCATATACTATTGTAGTCTACATGTGCAATCAGGATATTGATTGGTTTTCCAACGCCTCAACTCAGCATTTCTGTTTTAAGCAACCCTGTCAGCATGGCGGGAATATCGTAATCTACGTAGTGTCAAAAAAACACTTACTTACTTACTAGCCAACGCCCACCCTTGGCAGGTTAGTCATTAGGTGACGCGCTGACCAGTATAATCGGGATGTCTCCGCGAGCTCGTTCTCAGGTGGTGAATCGGTTGCCAGGGCTGGACAGTTTGGTAGGTGGGCAGCATCCATCTTCGGTTCGTCGCACAGGGGGCAAGCTTCCGATTCAAAAAAACATACTAGGATACCACTCGGCACTTTGCGCTTCCCTTCCTGGCTCCAAATCAGGCGGAGGAGAAGCCCTTTTTAGTCGAAGCTTGTCACCGTTCTCCACAAACATAATATACCCATAAATGCCTTCTTCTAATGCCACTTGATTGGCGATGATCGTAGCAATCTAGTCATGATGACTATAGGAAATTGTAACGCAATGGTTTCCAGCTGCCTTGTGCATCCTTGCGCCGTAGGCTCTTCATTGAGATTTTCGCTTATCCCGGCTCAAACTCGGTTCCGTTTAGTTGCTATTACTTTGCCACGTCGAGGTACAGATTAGGGTTTTTCGCATTAAGTTTTAAGGCATTACTCAGAAGCTCATTTACTATGAAGGATGTATAAAATACCTGCTATATATATTGTCACCATCCATGAATAGCACACTGTATCTATGCAATAAATACTGTAGTGTAGGCTACTTTATGAAGTGCCAAAATGTGTATTATTCCTATACGATATATGCCTCAACTACTTGAACACCATGATAGAAAAAAGGAGCAATTTGTGGTTTGTTTTAGTTGTTACCATTTCACAATGCAATTGTAGCGGGCAGAGTGCGTGAGTCGCCGGGGCGAACCGTTATAATAAGGTCGTAGGCCAACTACCAAGTACCAGCCATTACATCCCGCTCATGATACTCGTAAGTCGTAACTCACATTTTACGGAAAGGATTTAAGTTACGTGTGCAGGTACCTGTATCAAGCCTATTTTTTATTTTAGAAAAAAAAGTTAAAATATTATTTTTTAACTCGCCCATTATTCATTGACGTGCCAAAATTGTCCTGTTGCAGGATCAGAGATCACTAATAAAGTAAAGTAAAGTGTCAAAGTAAATCTGTATTACATGTGAAGTGTACAATTTCAGTGTTAGTGGTTAGAGGGGTACCATTGGGATTTTCCTGTGATGGGCCCCCGATGGCTGATTAGGTGCATCCGCGGGTACAATAGGTACACCCTCATTTTGGTAGGCTAAAATATGCACATCAAGGATTCAGGCCTGAAAACTAGTAGACGCTCCTCTTTCCCAACCACCGCTCTAATTGGGATGCTGTGGTCTGAAACACGCCCAGCAGCAGCGTTTCTTTCCCAACTAGTCAATAGTCTATGGTTGGATGGCCCTGTGGCAAATGTTGAGTTGTGTTATTATGAGTCTCAAGCCTCCTCCAATCGCTTCATACCAGGCCGTAGCCAGGGGGGTTCATGCCCCCCCCCCCCCCGAAATGAAATGGCTTGACACTAGATAGAATCGGATATCGGATTCTGAGAGAAAAATAAAAAACTACTATGTAGTATATATACAATGAAATTCCTGAACCCCCCCCCCCCCCGATAGAAAATCCTAGCTACGGCCTTGCCTTCCCCAATGTACAATCTATACTATGCCTACACTATACTATGATTAGACAAATAAGTTTTACTGACAGTAAGGGAAGCTGTAGCAACTTTTCCGGAGAGGCTGCAAATTCAAAGCAAATCTATAACCTACAGCATCACATAATAAATTGTTGCATCTAAATAAATAATAACTTTTGTTGTATTACGAAGCCAACCTAACGGATTTCTATAAACCCCTCTCTTATGCTAAACCAGGAAGGCCCGGGACCGCCTGCATCGCATGCTCTCCGTAGCACTGCCATCAGATGCAGATGTAAATGTGTGAGAGAGACTTCTTGTGTGGAAGTCTGTAGCACCATTACACGTCCCGGCAACCAACAACCAGCAACATATCTGATGTCTGTATGGGTATGCATAGCAGTAACCAAAGTGAAGTCCCAATTACAGTGATGGGCTAGCGAGTAGGTATAGACCTATAAGCGCCTAGGCCCGCACCTGCTTCCTCAGGTGGCACCTGGTCTTCAGCGGATGTTTGGAGGGGTGTCGGGGCACGTGGCTCCAGACGGCGCATGCGGTAGGATCTGCCTTGGCTTGGCGTTTGGCCCATCCTTGTGCTTGGCCAAGTATATTCTTCTCCAAGATTTCAATACATTACTTTGCAATCTTATATCAGAGATAGAGATGTATGCATAGGTACAAATATACAGTACATCGGTTACTGATCATCAGTACCGTACCTACCGATTAATTTAAAATTTAACTTCTGTAGGGATATAAAATACAAAGGAAAACAAGAATAAATAAAAATATAATAAATTAGTATACCTTATTACATGACCGTCAATCCGTCATCCTGAGCTTAACTTCCTATAAACAAATAAAATTCAACCTTTTTTTGACAAAGCACAGCGGCAGCAAAATGCTTACTCTACTGCAAAATTTATAAAAAGGCTCTAAGGTCATGCCCCTAAATTAAAAGCTGCGTACGTCCATGAGAATGGCTTTCCCATTTTTATACATTTTTATGAAAATGGGGGGGGGGGGCGCCAAATGATACACCGCTCCCCTTTCGAAGACCTACCGTTACGCCACTGGAAATCCCGGAATAAGGGCTCTATTGGTCCCAACAAGACAAAACCGTTGAATGTCTTCTGTTTTGGAGTAAAGGTTTGTTTTAATACGTCATTTTCGTAAATGGTCTTAATAATTCCCCGGGTAAGTTATTCCTTTACACTGCTGCTGTGCCAACCGGGCGATGATTATTTGTTCCTAACAGTACGTGCTCGCAGCTTAAAGGTGACTAAATATTGCCAACCACACAGTAGGCTCATCACTAAGACACTCTATTCAAGTGTACAGCACAACAGCGCTGCTGCATACAAATTAAGCTAATTTCGGGGTGTTTATGTAAGTTATTAGTACGTCAGTGCTGCTCTGTATGATTTACAGAATTAATGAGATGAATCTTTATAAAACTTAGCCTACTGCGGGATGATTCTCACTTACTGAAGAAGCTGCAGACATGTTGTTAAAGTTTTTACTAGTGGCGGCTCTTGTGGCCGTCACCAGAGCCCAGCAGGAGGAGACTGCAGTAAGTATACGATATTGCTTCACATAAATAATTATTATAGCCAAGCTTACCTGCAACTAAGGTCGGACTAGGGCTCTATATTCTCCAGAAACCATTTTTTTTTCTGCCACGCCATGGCTCCTATGGCCAGTCAGTGAGAAGACGTAGCAGATGACCCCAGGATTCAAACAATATTTTTGCCGCGCTGTAATGTCCCATCTTTCCGGTGTAGAAGTGTAGAACTCTAGGTTGAATGTTGTGCGTCAATTTACGAGGCAGGACGGCGAATTTTGTGAGGAACGGCACAGTCGTCTTCATAGTCGATTTACGCAGTGGCGTGTCCGGACCCCCCCCCCAAATTTTGAAAAAAAACAACAAATTTTTCAGATATTTCTTTAAAAAATTCTCCGGGGAGACCCAGGTCCCCCTGTTTCCAGTTTTATTAATAAATTTATCGTCTACCAGATGCAATTTTTTTGCTGACAAACTATTTCAGGCCTATCTTTTAAAAAACATTCCCCGAGGGAGCCCTCGGGGCCCCCTTGTTAGCTGAAATATTTTCACATGTAAAATATAAACATAACTGCTTTCCAAGTGCGTAATTTCCACTATTTCGGGCCTATTCTTTTTCAAAATAATTCCCCCGGGGGAATTCCTTGAAGTAGGTCTAATATTCATTGACTGTAAAGCCTAAAAATTATTAGAATACGTTACAAGACGCACAGTATATACATGAAAATGTGTAAAACTCCACAATTGCAGGCCATTTCTTTCCAAAACCCTTCCCGTGGGAGACCCCCGGACCCCCTTACGGCCTCCTGATCCGTTGGGTGGGGAAATTAAGACCATGCCCTTAATTAGGCCCATGAGAGAGGCTTTCCTCTTTTCCTACTATTTTACGAAAATATACGGGGGGAGCGCCAAATGAGACACCACCCTATCATTGGCGTAAATAGGGGATCATGAGGGGGGGGGGGCTCAGCCCCCCCCCTCAGGGGGACCATTAGCCCCAGGTACAGTATCCACAATAACAAAACGGAAATTAATTATTTCTTGGTATGCTTATTTTACATGAAAAATTGACCTATTTTTTCAAACTGTTTCTTCGGGCGAGGCCCACAGTGGCAGGTTTATTCATCAATAAAGTGTCAACTGTACTGCTTACAAAATGAGTAAAACCTCACTAATTTGGACCTATTTATCAATTTGTTTTTCTTCGGGGGGGACCCCCGGACCCCCTTTCTAGGGGGGGCCCGGACCCCCTTTCTACAGGGTATAAAATGCGCAAAACCTCATTAATTTGGGCCCATTTATCAATTTTTTTCTCTGGGGGATCAAAGTCTTGGTGCCCCAAAGCCCCCCCCCCCCAGAAATTTTGGGCTGTTACGCCAATGCACCCCATTCGAAAACCTATTGGAAGCAAGCAAAATTTATGCATTGATGTTGCATGAAAACTGGACCCCCCCCCCCCAAAAAAAAAGTTCTGGCTACGCCACTGGATTTACGTGTTCAGTGTAAACATTTTTCCGAAAGGATAAATACCTGGCTTTATAGACATAACCCGCCCCTCTCCCCAAAAAAACATTTCTTATATTTGTAAAATTAATATTAGTAGGTAAAATGAAGAACCAGTAGAATCTGGGCTGATGGGCCGTGGTCGAAATGAAAGTGAATTTCTAACGTTTCGTCAACATCTGCGGTCGACATATTCAGTGGCGCCGCACTGAAGATGTTGACAAAACGTTTGGAAGTTCACTTTCATTTCGACCACGGCCCATCAGCCCGGATTCTACTGGTTCTTCATTTGACTCCGGCCGTGAAAGCCTTTGCAGTTACAGTAGGTAAAGTGTTTATACAATTTAAATTGCATAAATAAGTAATGACTTTTGTCCTATTACTAAGGGCTAAAAACGAACCTAGTGGAGATAAAGCCCTCTCTTATACACTCAACCAGGAAAGCTCGGGACTCGGGGCCGTCAGTTTTTCATGTCCATCAGAGCATGGCTACAAAATGTAGCAAGTGTGGGAATTTTCTGAATTGAAATAGGCTGGATAAGCTGAAAATGATAAGAAAACAATTGTATTTTACACGTACCTTACCTTTTGAAAATATTTTCCCAGGGAGAGGCCCCGGACTCCCCACTTTACCTGTCCCAGTGACGATGAAAAAGAAAAAATTAAAACCCTGTTCAGTTAGACAATAGTTATAGTCCCCACAAAGGGGGGGGGGGGGAGTCTAGATTCAGTCAGGTCTTAAATTATTTTCACAATTCACTCAGCGGCCCTGTATATGCTGGGCGTACCCGACACGACACTGCATAATAAAAAACAAACTATGAAACTCAGATTTCTATGGATATACAAGTATCTCTCGTAGTTTTAAAGATTTCCCTGAATTATCAAATCAAGCGCCACAGTATTATAATTCCTCCGTCCCCTGAACTTATTCATCTCGGCAATTTGAATTATTAAATTAAATTTCTATTTTTCAGCAGAAGTTCAAGTGGGGTGAGGTACTGGGGAGCTTAGGTTTACCCGAGGATTTTGACTTAACCAGCCTTTCGCTTGAAGATCAAAATACGGTTCACCAAAATATGGACTACTTTGTAGATCGCGACACACTGACTACGGGCCAAGTTAACACTTGGCAACAGCTTATACAATCTATTCAAAATGGTCAAACTACAAACGAGCCAACAACAAGCCAGCCCACAAGCCAGCCAGCAAGCGAGCCCACAAGCCAACCAGCAAGCGAGCCCACAACCCCGCCAGCAAGCGAGCCACAATCAAATCCAAGCTCGCCATCCCAAACCGAACAAACCACTACAGTTAATTCCTCAAAGGGCAGCACCACAGTTACCCAAACACAAACCTCTAATTCTGGAACTGATTCATCTTCAAGTTCGAAGACAAATGACGATACTTCAAGCTCTAACCAAAATAAGGATAGTTGGTCTTCAAGCGATGACAATAATTGGTCTTCAAGCAATGATTATTGGTATTCAAATGAAGATAATAATAATTGGTCTTCGAGCAAGACTGACGATTCTTCTTCCTCCTCAAAGACTGAATCAACTTCATCCTCAAAGGATGACGAATGGGTCTACTATCAACCAACCGCCGACTCCTCATCCTCCAAAACTGAATGGAGCTCATGGGAATCTAGCAAGCCTGCTGACTCGTGGGGTACCCAAACCACCACCACCACCACAGACAATAATTCTAATCAACAAGTCTTGGTCCCAGTATCGAGACCTTCTAGCATGATACAGGTTGTACAACGTCCAGTTTTCCAGCAGGCGAAACCCGTTCAACAACTTGTGGTCTCCAGGCCTGCATTGGCAATCGCGCGACCTGTGGCATTACCGTATCGACAGAATGCGGTAGCATCTGCTCCTAGACCAGTTATGTTAGCTTCCCCTGTAGCTCGGCCGGCTGTCATAACCACTCAATCACAGCCAGCAAGTGTACCCACGCAACAATGGTCATCAGAGAGGACTCAGCCAATTTATCTCACTCAGCCAGCCCCTGTGACGACATCCCAATCGCAATGGCCAACAACGAGTTCGACGATTGTCTCTCAGTCAGCGACATCCCAGCCGTGGCCAACAAGAATTACCGCCTCATCAAATCAACCTTGGGCGTCATCTCAGCCAGCAGTGAGTTCGACGATTATCCCTCAACCAGTGACAGGGACCAAGTATACAACTCAGCCAATGGTTGTTTCTGCACCACAACCAATCAGAAATGGAGTTATGCCAACAATTATATCGTCTTCTGCTCCAGCGATGACAATAGGTACCGCCAGGCCTGCGATTTCACCCTTGTTTAGTGGCACCAAAATGGCCACTCCTATTGGCATGGATACTTCTAGGTGGTCATCGGGCACTGGCTTGACAAACTCTATCCTTACCCCATCAGTCTTGAGATTTTAAGCTACCTAAGTGAGACTCTTGTTAACTACCGTTTGGAATAAAGATTGACTTTTATTGAATATGATTTATTGAAATTTGATCAGGCCTGATGTCTGATTTCGACCTACACTAAGGAAGCCGGAAGGTATTATAGTTACTGGTTCGAGTCCCACGTTTATTTTTAATTCCTTGAATGTTCATCGCGGAGGTTAAGTTATGGAAAATAAACAGTTCACTTTCTGTCAAGGGTAGATATAATTTTTAAAGCCCCGGGTATTACTAACTCAAGGACTACTATATAGCCTAAAGAATGCGAAGTGAGGGTAGGGCCGTAAGAATTATTAGAATTACTCCAGGAATAACTGTTTAGGGGAAATATGATTTTTTTTGTTTTCCAATTTATACGTAATATAAGGAAAGCTTTGTGATGGTCCAAATTTTCGATTCCGAGATTCCAACGGATTTACACGTTTTGAGGTGTGACCTTCATGACAAAACTTGTCAACAAAATCAAGCAAGAGGGCCGCATGCCCGATGCTTGGAGAGAAAGCATCACTGTACCAATTTACAAAAGAAAAGGCGACGTACAAAGCTGCAACAACTATAGGCCTATAAAGCTGATGAGCCACTGCATCAAGTGGTATGAGCGCCTCCTGGAAACCCGCCTCAGATGCAAATTAGAAGACGAAATAACCGAAAACCAACTTGGTTTCATGAAAGGGCGGGGGACGACAGACGGCATATACATCTTGCGTACAATGCTAGAAAAACACCGAGAGTTTCAGAAGCCACTACACTACGTTTTCGTTGACCTCGAGAAGGCCTATGACAGAATCCCAAGAAGCCTAATATGGGAATCTATAAAGAAAAGAGGAGTCGTTGCCGAAAATGTCCATGCGATTCAAGATATGTACGCGGAATACTCCACAAGAGTAAGAAGCGCAGCTGGCCTCAGTGAGCCATTCAGTGTCAAATTCGGGCTGCACCAGGAATCAGCGCTCAGTCCGTTCCTCTTTGTTATTATAATGGACACGGTGACAAAACATATCCAAGGCGAAGCCCCAGCGAGCCTTCTTTTCGCGGATGACGTTGTAATAAGTACAGAAAGCCGACAGGAAGCTGAAGCTGAGCTAGCCAAATGGGTGAAAACGCTGGAGGACGAAGGCCTAAACGTCAACAGAGGCAAGACAGAATACATGGAGTGCGTTAAGCAGACACCCGGTAGCATAAGCGTTGGTAACCATCAGCTAAACAAAGTAGGGAAATTTAATTACCTAGGCAGCACGATTGGCGAAAACGGAGGCTGCGATGACGATGTGAAGGCGCGTACTGCTGCGGGGTGGGCCAAGTTTCGAGAGATGTCCGCGGTCCTGACTGACAGAAGGATGCCAAAGAAATTGAAAAGTCGCATATACAAACAAGTGGTCAGGCCATGTATGATATATGGCGCTGAGTGTTGGGCCGTGCGTAAACGCGAAGAACAAGTGATCCACGTAGCGGAGATGAGGATGCTGCGGAGGGCATGTGGCGTAACATTCAAAGACAGGCGCAGAAACGAGGACATTCGGGAAGAAATGCGAACAACGGACGTGGTGCAAAAACTAAGAGGGAAGAGGCTCAGCTGGTGGGGACACGTGCAAAGGAGAGAGGCATCAGCGCTTATACGAAGAGTGGGAGAGGCGATGGTATCTGGACGCCGAGCACGTGGGCGCCCAAAGCTCACCCTGGAGAGGAAAATTGTAAGCGACCTGCAAGAAACCGGGCTCACAAGGGTGGACGCGCAAGACAGAAACGTCTGGAAACGCCGCAGCTCTGCCGCCGACCCTCCATGAGGAAATGGCGCGGAAAAACTAAAAGTAGAGGTCCCAGGAACCCAAAAAAGTGGTTTTTACGTAATGTCTGTCTGTCTGTCTGTCTGTCTGTCGCTCTGTCTGTTCATCGATTTCCGGGCAAACTACTCGGTCGATTTTGATGAAATTTGGCATATAGATTCAAAAAAAATCATACCTCGAAATAATTTATTTTTATTTTGGGCTAACTCAATTTGGGGGGTTTTATTCTCAAAAAACTCCAAAAAAAACAATTTCTCAAAAACGGCTCCAACTATTTCTATTAAGTTCACACACATTGTAGTCGTTATTAATGTTGACAAAATGCAGAGGGTTGCTTGCCTGAGATAGTAGTTGGCTTCTGGAGGTAAAAAAAATAAAAATAACTCAATTTTTATGAAAAATGACTACAAAATAACATTTCTGCGGAAACTTTCTATTGATGAGTTCTACCTTCAGGCGTGTTTTGGGTGTTAAATTGAGTAACGAAACCGGACAGGTTGCTTTCCCAAAAAAGTATTTGGTTTTGTGCAAAAAATTATTAATTGAAAAAACTATGGAAAATTCACTCTGAAATGCATTGTGCCATTATTACTATGTGGTAATGTATTGGTCAGCCCAATCTAGAATATGCAATGATGCCATCGATTAATTCAGTGGTTTGGGATAGGGGATATCCCAAACCGTTGTAAGAGGGGGTCCGGATCCCCCTGCCCAAATGGTTGCAGCGTACACTGGATAGAATGGAGTTTTAATGATTTTTAAATATATTGAAGTTACCTCACTTCCAGTGACGTCAGATGAGCCCCCCATGAGCATGTTCGAGTAAACTCGGACGGGTTCTTTACCATATTTCGACTTATTTAATTTAATTCTGTATATTTCCACCAATAACCATCAATTTCCAACAAGACTTTCTCATAACGGAGAATTTTGGCTGCCATCTACTAGTGAAGGTTCTCTGATTTTTCCTTTTATGCCAATTCCGGTTCTTGAACCTCGCCTCCAGGCTTATGTACTATGTTCAGTTTGCTGCTAACTGAACGACGCCGGTGTCCCACAATGTCCTACAGCAGTCATGAAGATCAACTGTAGTCTGCACTGGAAATTAATTGTAAACTAACAGTACAGTACCTGTGCTCCGTGACATATTAGGTCACACGGTGTTCCGCTTCGCTGGAAGGAGGTACAGTACATGTTCAGTCTAAGAAGACCTCGTACTCCATTATAGAACCACGTGGAGACCCTGCTCAAGGTTCGGTGCCGTTACGTCACTGTGGAGAAGGCTACATTGGCCTCGGAGACGCGCTGGGTTGGCAGATCACTCTGCATTGTACATCTACCGTTCTTATAATGATAGGCCTAGTAGGCGAAGATTCTGGAGACTAGAGAATAGAGATATAACATTGTGACTTCGGAAATGGTTTCCCGCCAAGAATTGTAATACAATACGTGGTCGTAGGAGGAGAAAGACCTATAAGTTGGCAGATCACTCTGTATTGTGATTGTGCACTACCGTTCTTATAATGATAGGCCTAGTAGGCGAAGATTCTGGAGACTACAGAATAGAGAGATGACAGTGTGACATCCTGAAATGGTTTCCGGTCAATTGAAATACCATAAATATAGGGCGTAAGCCGACAGTCGACATGTTTAATCCATCGTGAAACAGACATCCGCAAAATTGATCACTATTACAGCAAAGCAAGGTGTAAGAGAATATTCTCAAGTTTTTGATGTGTTATTTTTTAATATGCGTGAACATATGGTAAATTTGGGTCCCCTAGCATTCAATTTCACCCCCTACCTCTTGCCTAGTCTGGCAATGGACGGATACAGGGGAGGGTAGTTCCCCCCCAAAAAAAAAAAAATCTAAGTAAATCTATAGTTAGTTAATTTATTACGCTATTATTTAATCGATACTGCATGTTTCTTCTATCTTGACCCCTAACTACCCCCCCCCCCCCCCCCGAATGGGCTGGATCCGTTCCTGAGCGGCTGAGCCTGGCTTAGCTGCCAGAGTCCGAAGCATGGCCAGAAAATGCAACAAGTGTGGGACTTGAAGTCAGAGTCCTAACTTTTTAATTGATCATAGTCAATGGCTCAAGACGAAGCATTCAGAGATTTGAAATAGGCTACATTAAAACAGTTAAAAGAACATTTCATAATAGCCTTCAGTAGTAAACTAATTAGTAGTACCTGCATTATTTTCTACTTAAATAAAAAAACAGCTATGTATAGACGTAGGCCTACAGTAGGTGTAATAATCAGTGTCTAGAATGCAAACGCCTACCGTAGACCCCCAAAATAACTACCTAAAACAAGCTCTACGGTTGGCCAATATACCACAAAAAGAATTCGAGAAATACGGGTTCTATACAGAGCAACTTTACTCTGGGACGAACTCTGGTCTGTCTTCCGTAGTGCAAGGTGAAATCGCGTAAAGAATGGACATTATTGAAGAAAGTGAAGCGAGGCGGACGTGTACGGTTAGGTTATATAAAGTTGGGAGATGTACGGAAAGTAGGCTAGGCCATTGACCGATTGCATGATGAAAGTGCGACAATTAGTTCTTCAGGTGCCCGCTAGAGGGGTCCCATCTCATTACGCAGGCGCGACGTTCAACTGTTTTCTCTGTTTTTTTTTTCTCATACGAGGAAGAAGGCTACCAGGGAGGCCGAAAGTTACAGTGACAGTGTGTCGACTATTTAAGGTAAAACAATAAAATATGTTAGCTTTCTTCTACCCCCGGTCCCCATTCATCCTGCAGCCGCCTGTATTTCTACGCAGTCGCAGATCCCTCAAGGCCCTCCATGGGGGAGCACAAGAAACCAGTAGAAAATAATATTTAACATGGAGTGGTAGCCTAATCAAACATTATAAAAATGTTGTACATTAGGTATTTAATTTTTTTTGAAAGGAAATACACTTCCCTGCGGACTTCCCTGCTGCCCCCATAGGAAGATATATTTATCTACAGCTGAACCTGCGGTATTATATAATTATCAGTATTCACTATTCAGAAAGGAATGGCTAATAACTAACAAGAAATAGCTGACATAGTTGCATAACTTAATATTTACAGGGGCACATCAATGTAGACAAACGGCATTGTTGCTCAACCGCAATATTGACAATTCGGTAAATGACCTTATTGACCTCAGACAAAGTTTGTGGCAGAAGAAATATGTAGGCCTACAGTGCGTTTATGTACAATGAATTTGCATGGTACTGAACGTCAAATTTGTATTACTACTGTCTGCATATGTTCATGAATATACTTAATGATGATGTTATTAAGTAAAATAAAGGTGCAATTTATCCACAGAAATATTCTGGAATGTCGACTTAATAAATGAATATTTACAGGACAGAAGTGTTTCTACAGTGAACATAATAAATAGTTTGCATTAGCAACCATTTTGTCGGTTTGCCAAACATGACAATCATGATAAGATTTTGAAGTGCAGTATGATATCAAATGTGCGAAATACGAGTAGTAAAAAAAAAAACTAACAAACCAGCACATGCCCCTATAAATTACAACTAAAACTAAAGGTGCTAACAGCGCCTCTGTGATAAAAACCCGAAATTAGTTAATACAAACTAGACAGGCCTGTGTCATGTGTGTATAAAAACTAATTCAAGTTATTATGTTCTGGCTGCTCGCCAGTCAAATGAACTCTTCCCTGTTCATCCGACTGTAAACACAGTGATTACCTTATGGGTTTGCGGGTCTTCTAACAGCTGTTACTTGACGTGGGCAGAATACTCAAGAAGACTTGTCGCTAAGTAGTGTGGCCGCAGATCGCTTGACTTTCTATTGGTAGGCCTAAATAGGGCAGATGTGTATTGTGGGGCCCTTCTTCTGGAGAAATCTTCTTTGTGGTCACTCCATTTTAATCAATCGTACTTTGTAAAGGCTATATTCTGTAGTTCCTAGAATGCAATACTGATGTGGATTTGCCGGAAATTTAGTATACAACTAGTACCATTCAATCTATTGTACCTATAGTATAGTACTGCAAGGCCGCAGCCAGGATTTTTTTAGAATATAACATAGTATTGCTTTCCAATTTATACATAGTATTGAGGAACGCTTTGTGATGGTGAAAATTCTCGATTCCGAGATTTCAACGGATTTACACCTTTTGAGGTCCCAGGAACCGAAAGAAGTGTTTTTTACGAAATGTCTGTCTGTCTGTCGCTGTCTGTTCATCGATTTCCGGGCAAACTACTCGGTCGATTTGTAAGAAATTTAGCGAGTAGGTTCACAATACTCACACCTCGAAACCATTCTTTTTATTTTGGGCTAACTCAATTTGGGGGGGGTTTTATTCTCAAAATACTCCAAAAAAACGTCTAAAATAATTATTTCTCAAAAACGGCTCCAACGATTTCTTTTAAATTCACACATATTGTAGTCGTTATTAATGATAACAAAATGCGGGGGTCACTTACCCCTTGATAGTTTTCTTCTGGGGGAAAAAATAAAAATAACTAAATTTTAAGGAAAAAATTACTGTGTGGTAATGTGTTGGTCTGACCTATCTTAAATTGGTGGACATCCCCCCCCCCCCGAGATATCCAGAAATTAACCATAGGACAATTATTTACCATGACATTACTCATCTTCTCCATCTACTAATTGATAAATTGGAAAGCATGTTCGAGTAAACTCGGACCGCTTCTTGTAATTAGTGCTGGGGATTTATGCCAGTGTGCTCATTCATGGGCGGAAAATGGGTGTTCTGGGTGGGGGGCTTAGCCCCCAGTTCTGTCCCACAGTCCCAGCCCCCCTCCCCTTGGATCCTAAATAACCATAAAATTGATAAGTTTTGTCCCATCCAATAAAACCGGCCGCCATACCATGTTGAATCCAGCGGACCACAGCAGGTTCAAAGCTGCAGATAACTTGGTCGTGTGCACAGTGCCGGTAGGGAAACATGGTAGGACTTGTCCTGGTCACCTCCGAACTAATCGTGTGACTTCACTGTGTTTCCCAAGTGGTTCGGAATCCACTATAATCAGGAGGTCCACTGTCCTATGGGCTGGCATAGGACAGTCAAGTCGGGGTCGCTCTATGGGCCCAAATGAGGCCTAAGTCGTTATTAACCCGACGAACACTACTACTACTACATGGCCCATCCAATAAGCGAATAAACCGAACACTTAAGAGGATATGCTACGTAGAAAATGAGCAACCCAAATTTTGTTGTTTTTATTGACTTTTTATTTTTTATTTAATTAACAAAGCAAGTCATTAAAAATTTGGCTCATGGAAGTTGTAGAAGACTGCTTCACGCATCATGTAATAGGAAATATTAAATTTTTGGTACCTTAGTTCTTTCATAAATACCAGAACGGACTAAAATTATGCGTATTCTGTGATTTTTGGAAGAACTACAAAACCTAAAAGTAAAAATACCCGATTATATGATGCAGAAAATAGTCTTCTACAACTTCCATGAGCCAAATCATTAATGACTTGCTTTGTTAATTAAATAAAAAATAAAATTCCATAAAAACAACAAATTTTGGGGTGCTCATTTTCTACGTAGCATATCCTCGTAAATCTAAAATGTTTTCCTGATAGGATTGTGATTCAGGGTAGCATAGTGAGGCTTTCAGCGTTCAACCTTTTGCAAGGCCAATCAGCCGACCCGATCTAAAAACCACTTCCATTTCACATCAGGAGGAGTCCTGTAGATGCTGGAAGAAAACATTCAATACTTAGGGGAGGATGGGGTCTTAGGGGAGGATTTAGTGCATATTCTAAAATATATTGACCATTTTACAAAATAAAACAAAAAATCTAAATCCGCCTATTTTAAAAATTCGTCGGTCAAAATAGTTGTGTATAAAAGCTTAATACATTTGCTACGCATATAATTTGATGAGCCGAACAGGAAAGAGTATAGGTACTATATAATGGTAGGTGGCCAGAAGGAATGATAGGCCATTGAAGAGGCCCCACATTGAGGGATAGGACAGTTGTTGTCGGGTGCGTTGACCCGAGCACACCATCATCTTTGAATCCCAACAAAGGAATTACCTGATCTAGCTGCTCACTTGACTCGCTTTATCATTTAGTCTATGCTTGCTGCTCCTTCACTATTGACCAATAGTCTAATTGAGGCAAGGCCTCGTGGCGTAGTGACTAGTGTTCTGAGGTGTTTATGTGGAGAGCCCACACCAACACTGTCCTATCCCTTACTTTTACTCCTCGCCTTTGTCTTCAAGGAGGGTCGGCGGCACGGCAGACGACACTGTTGAGAGCGCCTTCTCTGTTTATTGCTCAGTCCTCACTCCTCAGGTCGTGTTCAATTTTTCTGGTCATCTTCGGTCTTCCCGGGGGCGATGTCTTGGGAGTGCCATGTTTTGGATGCGTTTTAATGAAGACGTTTGATCTCTCCTCTGGGGGTGCCAGGGTGATGGCACCAATTGGAGTTGAGTAGGTACCAATTCAAAGGATTCTTTCGCATAGAAGAACAACTCGCAAGTATTTTCCTAAACGAAAGAGGTCCATTACCTGCTCTGGCAACTCGTTAACTTGACTCGCGGCTCCTCCACGGCAATTGTCAGTAATTTAAAAGAAGTAATGACGCAAGGAGCAGTGCTTTGAGGTTTTTTTTCAATGCCTGCTTTAAGCATTTCTGCTTTTAAGCAATTTAGTCCAGTCCGCCTGGCCGGGGGAGTGAGTCTGTTTATTAACTTGAGGCACCCTAAGGGCAGACTCCTTTTCCTAAGGGAGAAGGAGAGTTGACTGACAGGGTGGACCACCTGATTGTTATAGTGGATTCTGAACCACTTGAGGAACATAGTGAAGTCACATGATTAATTAGGAGATGACCAGTACTCGACACGCACACTGACCGGTAGTTTCAGTGTTTGTCAAGTACCTACCACCATGTTCACCAATGTCCAATACTGTGCACACTATCAAGTTCGCCGCAGTTTGAAACAGGCTCCGTTCTGGTGGATAATAAATAATAAATAAATAAAGACTTTTTTTTGTTCTATTACTAAGCCAACCTAGCGGAGTTAGGGCTATAAAGCCCTCTCTTACACTCAACTAGGAAGACCCGGGACCGCCTGCTTTACATGCCCTCCGAAGCATGGCCAGAAAATGTAGCCAGTGTGGGACTCGAACCAACAACCTTTCAGGTGAAAGTCAGAGTCCGTACCACTACTCTACATGTCTTGACATTGGTATAGCTGTTGGCTAGTTCTTTGACTAAAGGTTAAGTTAGGGTACGACTGATGATTTGACTGATTAAGAAATTACAATTATGTATAGTGTGCATAATAGCAGTTCAGTCCCACTCACCTATGCCTATTATACAGAGCAGCATCAATCTGAATGTATTGATCAATGATCAAATGATCTGCTTGAATGACTCAACAGTCGACAACGTTACAGAGTGTGCCACAGTATGACCTGTTGATCAGCACGATTGGCACTGATTAAGTGACGGTATAGTAGTGCCCAAAATGTCAATACATAGTCCCCTCACCTACGCCTATGATGGAGAGAGCAGCTCAAAATCAGAATGCATTGATCTGTGTGAGTGACTCAACAGCCGACAATGTATACTGCGTGCGCCACAATATGACCTGTTGATGATGAATGTCACTGACTACATTACAGAGCTCCCCTCACCGACGCCTATGACGTAGAAATGGAGCAACATCTGTGAGAGTGACTCAACAGCCGATTATGCATACAGCGTGTGCCTCACACAATATCACCTGTTGGTCATGATGAATGCCACTACATACTAAGTGACCATACATTATACAAATACAATGCGTGCAATGTCATACATAGCGCCCTCACCTACGCCTATGAAGTGCAGCAACATCTGTGATGACTGATTAGTGACTCAACAGACAACAGCGTAGTCAGCTTTCATCTTTAAATACAGGGGCGGATCCTGATGAGGGGGTGAGGCGCCTTTAGGTAAAAAAAAATCTACCTCAGTCTCCTGCCATTGATAGGCTAAATTATTAATAACTTACACATCTAATTAAATAGAAAATAAAAAAGTGGCCCAGGGGTGGCCAAAATCATCACCACCATCATCATCAGGACATGTAGAGTAGTGGTACGGACTTTGAGCAGATACAGTATGTAGTTGGTTCTAGTCCCACACTGCGTTTTCTAGCCATGCTTTGAAATTATAACTTCTGTACGACCTACCTTACCTCATTATTTCGTCTTTTTTACGAGTGATTTGGAATTTCCGATATCTAGGGGGGGGGGGGTGTCCACCTGACGTCACTGGAGGTGAGGTAAATTCTAGATAGGTCAGACCAACACATTACCACACAGCAATACTGGCAGGGCACGCAATGCATTTCAGCGTGAATTTTCTATAATTTTTTCAAAAGAACATTTTTTTTTTACAAAACCAAATACATTTCTGGGAAAGCAACCTGTCCGGTTTCATTACTCAATTTAAAACCTAAAACATACCTGAAGGTAGAAATCATGGATAGAAAGGTTTCGCAGAAAAATTATTTCTTAGTAATTTTTCATTAAAATTTAGTTATTTTTATTTTTTTACCCCCGGAAGAAAACTATCAAGGGGTAAGTGACCCCCTTATACTACGTATAAATTGGAAAGCAATAATGTTATAGGTTCATAGGTTTCCGGAGGAATTTGCGTGAGGGTTGTGAAACTTGTGATTCACAATGAAATGAGCAGCTGGCTCGGGTTGGCCACCCGCCCGGCGGTGACCTTGGCGGCGGCGGAGCAATGCAGTTTTTGCCTCGCCGCGTGACCTTGCATGGGCCAACACCTTGTCACTTACTGCAGTTGCAGAACTGCATCCATCTGCACTCTATACTCCATGTTATAGTATACTCTTAATATTGTACAATCAATCCTAAAGAGCGTCAAGGCCGACGACCTAAATTGGATAACGAGCTCTCTGGGCTTGTAATGAGACATGACATCTATATAGGAGAGATGGAACATTAGTTGTTCCCGCCAAGGATATTTTTTGAATTTCTGATGCGCCCCGCAATTTCTTTATGACCAATCAGACCACGCCTTTGGAAGTTCCTAACAACAATGAATCCCATTGCGGCTGCTCTGATTGGTCGAAAAAGCAGGTAGTCTACCAGATAGCACCAGAAATTCAAGAAATACCCTTGGCGGCTCTCTATATATAAAATTCAATACGGTACTTTCTTGTTAGTTGTGTCATATGCCCAGCCCGATCCAAAGAGCTAGCCTATACTATAATATCGTACAATAACAATAGGTCGTATAGCAGCCGGCGTTGATGCTTTCAGCCTGCAAGATTGATTGGGCTACACTGGAAGTACCTATTACCATAGACCGATAAATGGGAGGGGGGCAGGGGGATAGCTCCCCCCCCCCCGAAATTTGGTAAATATATTGTAAGCTAATTTATTACGCTCTTATTTAATCGATACTACACAAAAATAAATGGGCTGCATCCGTCCCTGGCTATTACTATAGTGTAGGACTGTAGGTATAAAATATGTTTTGCAGTTGTATTGTACAATGCATCTGCATTAAGTACAAGTTAGTGACAATGTGTTGGCCCATGCATTCCAAATAGAATTCTTTACTCTAGTACCATTTCTGGCTGGCATCTGTACTTTGTTAAGTCATGCTTTCACCTGTTACATTGTGATAATAGTAAAGCTTGTCTCAGCTTGTCCATTAATGCATTCATAGCCGCGTAGGTAGAGATCGAGGACGCATACGAGTTTGCCAATGGCCAAATATTTACACAAAACAATATAAGTACTGTTCGAAATCCATGGGGTCGTTGGCATTGGACAACGGAGTATAAGTTAAATATAAGTTGGCCTAGGTCCATAAAAGTAGTTGAGGACCTTTCTTCTAGTACCATATTGAAAAGACCATCGAAGGAGCAACATAGGGGACTAACGGACAAGGAATGCCAGGAAGGAATACCTACAAAAAATTACTGCTGCTGTCTTTCAACCATTGAACTCTGAGTCCAAGTAGCATGCAGTCCTGGTGACGTGAATTTTTCCACTTTTTCGCCTGGATGTTAAGGTTCAGGGCATGTAGAGTAGTGGTACAGACTCCGGCTTTCACCCGAAAGGTTGTTGGTTAGACTTCAACACTTGCTATATACATTTTCTGGCCATGCTTCGGAGGGCATGCAAAGCAGGCGGTCGCGGGTCTTCCTAGTTTAATGTAAGATAGGGCCTTATAACTCTACTAGGTTGGCTTAGTAAAAGAACAAACAGCCAATATTTATTTATTTATTTATTTAAAGTTACTACTTCGACAAGGGCGTCAACATTGATGAACGAAATACTAGTGTTAAGGCGCCCATTCCATTGACCGGCTACGGCTATTTCCAACAACGGGGACGTGGTAGCAGACATTCAAGACTTAGGTAGCGTTTCCACCGACCTCGCATTGCAGAATGCAAATGACATTGACGGAAATTAGAATTTTTCTTTTTATAGAAATCTATTAAAATGTTTGTACTTAACATATCCCATGACGCCATTTTTTAAAATTAGTTTATTTGTTTGTGATTTTACTGTATGATCATTGATCAATTTTAACTACGGCATAGAGGAAAATAAACATTTCCGTCAATTCTGCAATGCGAGGTCGGTGGAAACGCCACCTAAGTCTTGAATGTCTGCTACCACGTCACCGTTGTTGGAAATAGCCCTAGCCGGTCAATGGAATGGGCACCTAATGTAGTTAGGTATGATGTCATGTTTATATGGCTATATCGACAGATGCCCATTGGGAAGGTCCGAACTACGCCGTTGTCCGGTTGTCAACATAACTTAGGATAACGCTGATGATTGTGCCAAAACCCAGCTGGCACTCAACCGCGTTATCAATGGGCCGCCGGCCTGCCAACCACCTAGAGGTGTTTACATTGTGGGCTGCAGAGGCTGGGCAAGGTCTAGGACGGCCGTACACCTGTACTGTGTGTCGGCACAACCCAAATACACCTGCGTCATCTACGTACACATGGACCCTGTTGTAGCGATCCGGAAGAGTCGAGGTGGCAAGGGAGACAGGTGGCAGGAGGTTCGAAACTCAACATAACCCGGGTAAAGTTTCCCCCGGTCCTGAGTCCTTCCGAACCTATGAGCAAGCCCGTAACCAGGATTCGGGGGGCCTGCGGTCATATTATAGTACCTGTAGTGAAATGTCGCTCGACTGGAAAGTTCAATTGTACCTTGTTTAAATCCAAGCAATTTGAGAACCTCCTTGCCCCCCTGGTTACGGGACTGCCTATAAAAGGTACATGTCTCCCGGGAACGTTGCTGACCACAACATCCTTAATGGAGCAGTAGTCGACGAGAAGTATCCTCTCCCAGTGCTCAGGCCTAAATCATCTCTGGTTTTTCGCTCCATGGCGTTGTTTTTTGTTGTTAATTAGTTGGCGCCCCAATAATGTCAATCTACGCAGCTTTCTAATTGGGGTCTGATGGGATTAACATTACATAACATAGTGCTATAACACTGTAGACCTTTCTGTGCCTTATTGCCGTCTAATTGGAGCACATTGTTGTGTAACAGTTAGTCGTCAGAAAATAATAAAATAACGCGGAGGGGAGATAATGGAATATCGTCGAGGTTAGAAAGGTTATATTATGTACTGCCTTTCAGTAGTAACCTGGAAATGAACAAATCGTTGAGGGTGAAGTAAATAAATTACTTACTATATGTCTCTGACTCTGACACTGGCTACATTTTCTGGTCATACTTCGGAGGGCAGGTAAATCAAGTGGTCCCGGGCCTTCCTATAGTTGTGTGTATAAGAGAGGTTTATATCTCTAACTCCGCTAGGCTGGCTCAGTAATAGAGTCAGAGAATATGATAACTTTATTAACTTATATCGTCCAATATTGAGCAAGAAACCCATTATTTATTTATATATTTTTTACTACTCCCAGAAGTGAAAAAAAAGTTATCAGTTCCTATCCACTTTTCCAAAAGTCCTATCTTCTATACAATCTGGGACTCTGGGTTCATGTGGAGAGGCTTTGGAACTATCTGAAATGAAAGAGTTTAAAAAATTCAAGGAAGTGGCGGAGCTTTCTATTTGAAGGGGCCATGACCGACGTCCGACATTGGCGCCCTTTCCCAACAAAGTTAGACCGGTTTACGGTAGCCTATTTTATTATTACCAATTTTTTTAAGTTAGATTATATTTATTTTTACCAAACTTTTCTTATGACCCCCTCCATGGATCCGCCTTTGGGTGCATGTCACGTTAATTTCATGCATATTTGTGGTTAGTAAACGGCGCAAATGACATAATACGTTAGTTAATTTTTTTTTAAAGAGGAATTTAATGAAGGGGTACTGACAACAATGTAGTGACGTACTCATGGACGAATTTAATCCTTATTTTCAGTAATTTAAAAATACATATATATTAAATATTATTATTAAATATTGTGCCAACCGCGGGGCCCCCTGAAAGCGCGGGGCCTGTGTTTTTTGTCACGCTCACCTCATGTTAAAACCGGCTATACAAATACCACAGACATAACAGCATGCATGGACGGATACAAGGAGGACAGGGGGCAATTTAATAAATCTGTTGTAAGTTAATTTATTACGCTCTTATTATTATTATTATTATATTCATACCAACAGCAATTACAATTTAATACTAATGATACAAATACCGCAACGCAATGGCCCGTGTGCGCGTTGACGTGATGGTTACCTATTTAAACAAATAAAAGCAGAAAACACAATGTAGACAAGGCCTTTTAAATCGGAGGGGGGATCATAGGAGGAATTAAAACTTATAAGAGAGCATGTACAATAGTAAGTGGTTAATCAATTCTTAATAACTTCGGTTTAATTCATACAATATATTATGTTTGTGCTATTTTGACCCACAACTCCCCCCCCCCCCCCAAATAGGTTGGATCCGTCTCTGACAACATGTAAGAGAACATATGTTCTACGGGATGGAACATAGGAGGAACAGGAAAAGAATCATGGTAGAAATGGAGTGATAGTAATGAAGTCTACGTAGTTGGAAGGGCCATAGTCCCCTCCTTGTGCGTCACCATGACAGAAATAGAACCGTGAAGCTCTGCCAAAAACTAAAATTATCAACAAAACCACATCCCTACCAACTGTATATTCTCATCAATAAAATGCTCTTGTTTATGCTTTCCAACCAGTGATTTAACGTATTGTAATATCGCAGGTGGCGCCTTGCTTAAGGATCGCTTATAAACGTTTCTAAGGCGCCCATTCCACCGACCGGCTAGGGCTATTTACAAAAACGGTGACGTGCATAGGCGTAAATTGGGGGGGGGGCAAGAGGGGGCAACTGCCCCCCCCCCAATAATTCAAGTTAAAAAACCGACCTAAACTAAAAATATTGATTGTAGCAAAACTTTAAAAAAAAGTAACATAGCCTAAAAATAAAATAAAAAAATCGTTCATTGGAGCATTTTCAAATTTAAACTTGGGCGGGAAATCTCCCGGAAGCGTCATTCGTCGTGGCAGCAGATGAGCGGCCATCATAAATAATGTTATTATAAGTTCAGCATCTTGTGAGCGGTCATTCTCCTGTCTAAGGCGGCTTAAAACCTACACCAGGAATACTACTGGCCAAGATCGGCTGTCCTCACTTGCTCTTATGGCGATCGAGCGAGAAATCAATATTGATATCGAAAAAGTAATTGACGATTTCAGTTTAGGAGAAAACCGTAGGATGCACTTTAAGTAAAATGTGCCTCAATAAATTATGGTGTTTTAAGTATAAACATTTTTCTTATTTTCTTATTTTTTTCTTTAGTAAAAAAAGCCTTTCTTCATTTCTTCTTGATTACTACCTTACCTACATTTATATTTGAGGGACCCTACCCCCTCGGCAACTTTGCCCCCCCAATGAAAATGGTGAATTTACGCCTATGGTGACGTGGTAGCAGACATTCAAGACTTAGGTGGCCTTTCCATCGACCTCGCATTGCAGAATGCAAAAGACATTGACGGAAATTAGAATTTTTCTTTTTATAGAATAAATCTATTAAAATGTTTGTACTTAACATAACCCATGACGCCATTTTTTAATAATTTTTTGTTTGTTTGTGATTTTACTGTATGATCATTGATCAATTTTAACTATGGCATAGAGGAAAATAAACATTTCCGTCAACTCTGCAATGCGAGGTCGGTGGAAACGCCACCTAAGTCTTGAATATCTGCTACCACGTCACCGTTTTTGTAAATAGCCCTAGCCGGTCGGTGGAATGGGCGCCTAACAGATAGCTATGGAGGACTTAGAGGTTATGTTTTGAAAGACTTTTAATGGACCAAGGCCTACTTATAGTGGCGCATAGGTCCCTTGTCCAAAGCCAACGACCCCATCGATTACGGACATTATTTGTATTATATTGTAAATTTGTAAAGGCACGAGTCAAAACAGAAGGCTATATAGTGATTGTGCGCTTATGAACTTTCTGAAAGGCACATATATCTAAACTATAGCCTAGTACATCATTTGCAAATATAGGGGTTTCCACTTTCCGGTAGTTTTATGGTATATAGCCAGCAACTCTACCAAGCTACGCTGGACCAGTTGCCCTCTGGTGTATAGTAAAACTACGCCAGGGACGGATCCAACCCATTTGGGGGGGGGGGGGGGTAGTTGTGTGTCAAAACAGCAAAAACCTATGTAGGATCGATTAAATCATTTAATGATATGTACGAAAGCTGGCATCTCATATACGTATTGTATATCATTAATTCTGTAAGATGACTGTTGTTCGCGTAACACTTGCACAGTAACTTAGCCAACTTATAGTGATTTTTCTGTTGTGACGTATGGTTCATTTCAGGGTAGTTTTACTATAGTATCCTAGCTTATACAGTGGCGGACACAGCTTTTTATTTTGTGGAGGGTCATCCCTCAAAATTCCGCCTCGTGCATAAACTGAGAATAAAAACAATACGGTATTTGATTTAAGTAACTGATTTAGTTTTTCCAAACAATTGTGGATGGTACATACAGAACGAAATGAAACTATTTAAAGAAGTATTACAAGTTTATTAAACAAATTAAGTTTTCAATTTGCCGCCTTTTTAAAATTTTGGTGATGTCGTTACCCCGCCCCCCTCTGTGTCCGCCACTGAGCTTATCTGCCACAGGTCCACAGGTGGCCTCCTTAAATTGACACAATTTTAACCTCTCGGGTACATATTTTAGCCGAGTTTCCTTCATTAATGTCTATATAATTAATATGCATTCTATTACAAATTTCAGGACAGTTTTCAATTAATATAAGAAATGCACTAGTGAAACGGACTGCATACAGTATGCGGCGGCGGCTTGCCAACACATTTGTACAGGTCATTCATTCTACGTTGCATTTATTTTTAGCTAATAACCTCGGCCCTAAACTATATTTTGATAAGTTCCTTGAAGCTTTTAAATCCTGCATCCCTACTTCCGACAGCTTCAAGTATTGAGAATGCTATTTTTTTTTTTTTTTTTTTTCAAAATCATGGGCCTTGTAGCTGTGCAGTGCCTGAACTACAATGCAATGTTGCAACTTTGCGTGTTCTGCCCACATTTAGGTAGCACATACGATATAAAAGCTCAAATAAATTAGTAAATTAAAATTAAATATGGATTATTATTAAATTTTTCTCTTTCAATATACTTAATCGAAGATCCTCCCCCAGTTCATATGTGTCCACAAATATTGATTGTTTAGGTTTTTAATTCCGTATGTCTTTCCCTAGTTTAGGGCTCGGTTCAACACTGGGCTTCTCAATATCCTGTTTAATAGTCTACTAATACTGTATACCAGAGGTTACCAAACTGTGGTGTTATGCGGACAGTTCTGAGGACGGCCGCCATCTTGAAATAAAATGACAGATGTAGTTTGATAACGAACTTGATCAAGACATTTGTAAAGTACATTTTTGTGTCAAGTATATCATCAAAATCGGATAGTATCTACCTCAGGGGGGCATGAAGTGAAAAGTTATGAAGAAATTTACTGGAAGTCGAGCATTGGTCGCCTTCTCAATGGGATGATTAATTCTCACTAAAAAAAAATAATATAAGCAATGTCAAAGGAATTTGTGAAGGATATAACATTTTCCCGGAATTTTGTTTTCAATGTCTTCAGAAAGGGCAGCAATTTAACATTTTTTATCAGCTAAAAATATTTTTTTGCTAATTCCTAAACTCTCTTTATTGAAATTAATTAAAATTTCTACTATTCAATAATATATTTTGCTTACTTCATTCCTTTTAGAAATTGAGAAAATGTGTTTTTATCTGTAAAAGGACCCTTATTCCAGTGTCTAGGCTACCCAATTGAAACTTCTGGTGGTCCCACTACTTCATGCATCATATAATAGGGTATTTTTAATTTTTGGTACCGCAGCTTTTTCATAAAAATAACTAAGAGCTAAAATTTCACATAAACTAGATACTATGACAAATTACAAAACCAAAAATTAATAATGCCCTATTATATTATACCAATAGTAGTCTTCTACAACTGAAATGAACCAATATTCTAATAACTTCCTTAGGCCGGCGACATTTTATCCCTTTTTGCCGTATGCGGCTGAGAGGGATCCATTCTGGCGGGATGACACGACGCGGTCACACTGCCCGGTAAGACCGATTAAAAATTGCTGATTTTAGTATTTTATATAGTCTTGATCCGATCAATCTTACCCAAGTTACAGTGTCGCATGTGTTGAAATGCTATCTTGTCTCACTCAACTTATTTATCTGTCCCGTGCCCGGTTACATTCCCAGCCGCAGCACTATCCGGTCGATAAACGACGGCATGGTGCCACCGGAACAGTGTGACCGCTCCAAGCATTCATGCCATCCCTTCAAACCTGTCCCTTTTGGCGGGACGGTGATAAGGGATAGTGTGTCGCCGGTCTTAGTTAATTAAATAAATAATAATAAGTATTAAATTTCGGGAGACACGCTCTTAAGTATTTCCACGTTTTTATTTCTCAACCTGCAAGGGCGTTCCCCCCTGGATGCGGCACTGCCCTATTCGCCACCGTGGGGACCAGTCGTCAATGGTAGACTGTAATGGGCAAATTACACAAAACTAATCATCATTAGATGACTGTGAGCTGTGACCTTGACGACATGATTATGTAGCCTGTGAGGCTGCGGAGAAAAATGCGGAAGCCGCGGACAAAACAGGTCAAGCAACGTATTTTAACTTCATAACAGCTTATTGCTACTTCTATGCATTTTAATATACGTAGGTACGTCATAAATTCATAATATATGTTACACGGATTGCGCTCATTTTCAGTATTTTCTGCCAATTTTCCATATCTTCCATAACTGTGAACTGTGCCCAATCCGTATTTACAATTAAAATGTCAGGGAGCAGTTCTTCTATGCCAGGTATGAGTCCCCATTGATACTACTCTATCACATTGTCTGTGATATTAACTTTTAAACAAAGTACAGTTGTAGGGGGGGGGGGGGAAGTTCCGTTGTCCTCTTAGTTCTTCTTCTTTCAATGCCTCTTCTACCGAAGATCGGCGATCATCATGGTCATTCCGACCTTGGAGACTGCTGCTCTGAAATAGGAAGTCCAGCTCTTGCCAAACCACTGCCCTAGGTTTTTCAACCAGAATGTTTTTCTTCTGCTGGGAGCCCTACGTCCTTCTATCTTCCATTGGATTATTACTTGCAGAAGCCATAGTTTTCGTTCCTCATCATAAGGCCGAAGTATGTTAGTTTTTGTTTCTTAACCGTCAGCAGCAACACGGCTTCTGAATCTATTCGTCTCGGGACCTAAGCATTAAGTAAAAAATTCTGGATGTTCTCAGGCAGTGCACTGGGGGGGGGGGGGGGACACTCGGAACAGAAGATGGATGAAAGTTGAGGAGACTTGACATCGAGTAATGTATGCCTCCACCACAGCAGCCCCTGAAAACACCCAAGAAGAGATTACACAGGGCAAAAGTACAAAACAATATTGTATTACAGAATAATTGTAACGGTATAGTACTGTATATATACAATAAGACGTGAAACAGAAATTTCATTGGATATTACATAGTGGTTTTTATTTTTCCTCTCAAAAGTCGATTCTATCTAGTATCAAGACATTTCATTTCGGGGGGGGGGGGGGGGGTTGAATCCCATGAACCCCCCATTGGCTACGGCCTTGGAACGAGCGTCATACAAAGTTAAATATCAAGATAACCCGGAATTTGAATTCGGGGTTATCCTGTATACAGTATATCATTTGCAAGAAATATTGTATTTTAAAGAACGAGCAAGCTGGTAGCAAGAAGTGCATACCCCGCTGTTATAAAGTGTATAAAAATGTTAAATAAATTGAGAATGAATATATAGAATTTATTTTAAGTATTACGATAGGCTATACCAGATGGTTTGTGACAGAAGTATGAATTATTCCCGTAGGTACTGTATGTACTACGGCACGCTAACTTCGATAGAAGACCATACCTGTGGCCTTGGCCTGGTTATGCTGTACAGTCGCGGTACCTACCTACAACACAAACTACAACTACCTAAGTGCCTTGATGCACTGTGCAACTCCTATTCCTATACTGTAGTTCTATGACAATTCTAGCCATTCTAGGATTTGTCTCTGTTCTAAAAGCCTTAGGCCAATTCCACAGCCACTGCAAGGAAACCAGTTAACTTAAGGCGGGGTTTCCACATACGTCAATGGTCAATGAGAAATGTGAAATTGACGTTTTAGCAGACATTAAAAACATACTAAAAATGTTTGATACCACGTTAAAACCATATTTCTCATTGACCATTGACGCATGTGGAAACCCCGCCTAGGCTTCGAAACCGGAAGTCAACTCCTGTCCAGTTTAAGTCAGACGCAAACTAGCAGGATATCCAGTAGTTATTAATGTAAACAAAATAGAATAGGTCGCTTGCCCCTTGATAGTTTCCTTCTGGTAGCAAAAAAGGCTCAATGTTTTCATGAAAAATGATTAAAAAATAATTTGTCTGCAGAACGTTTCTATCAATGATATCTTCCGCTATGTTTTTTGTTGTTAAATGGAGCCGAGTTTTCGGGGGGGGGGGGGGGGGGCAAGAATTTGGTACTCTGGAAAGTATTAGGAAAATGCCTTGGTAAATGGCTATACTTAAAATATCTATAATGCAGAAAGCATCAATTGCACTAAGGGCTCTTTGCTTTGGGGGGGGGGGGGGGGCGCTGCCCGCCCAGAAACTAGTCTGCGGGGGCAAGTTGGACTGTGCCCCCCCCCCCCCCCAAGTCGGCGTCCCTGAAGAGGAGATGGATGCTATACGTAGAAAATAAGCACCCCAAAATTTGTTGTTTTTATGGACTTTTTATTTTTTATTTAATTAGCAAAGCAAGTCATTAAAGATTTGGCTCATGGGAAGTTGTAGAAGACTACTTCGTGCATCATATAATCGGGTATTTTTACTTTTCGGTTTTGTAGTTCTTCCAAAAATCACAGAATACGCATAACTTTAGTCCGTTCTGGTATTTATGAAAGAACTAAGGTACCAAAAATTTAATATTTCCTATTGCATGATGCAAGAAGCAGTCTTCTACAATTTCCATGAGCCAAATTTTTAATGACTTGCTTTGTTAATTAAATAAAAAATAAAAAGTCAATAAAACAACGAATTTTGGGGTGCACATTTTCTACGTAGCATGTCCTCTTATTGCTTTCCAAAACAAAGTGTCGATTTTGAATAAAAACGTTATTTTTTGAAGAAAAAAAAAATATAGACATGCCCCAATACATTGCATACCCTGCCATTATATTGTATATTATATTATTACTGTATTATATATTGATTGGTATGCCTATTCTAGACTATACAATCGTCCCATCGATCAATTCAGTGCTTTGGGATCGGAAAAGTCGAGGCAACCGAAATGTAACCTTAGGACGATTGTAGAGTAGTTAAGTTCTGTTGTAGTGTAGCGTACGGCACTTACGCCTCAATTAATGGGATTCCCGCCAGTCTACCTGTCAGATAGCCCAATTGAGCTTATTGAACAGTAGTTGTTGTTTTATTAGACCCTCGATAAACATCAAACGGTGCGTCGAATAAAAAGTAAGCTGTGTTTGCGGTTTGCGTGTAACCTGGAGTTGCGGCGCGACGTGACCTAGACCCCGATTCGTCTCAGTTCATACGCCCCGACGGCTTTTTCTTTAATCTAGCGCGAAGCTGCGATTCTTTTATACCAGGAGGATTAATGGAGCAATGTAAAGTAATACCCATGTACACCAGCTACAGCAATATTAGCATCAGTGATGTATTTCCGAATAGGAGGACTACGTGTGCGCCTAGGACGGCATATTTTAGGGGCACCACAATTTTGGTGATAAATAATCTATTTTTAGTGTGGACCCAAAAAAAATAAAAGCTTAATAAATTATTTTGAGCTATTGAAACGGCTGCGGCAATTTCCCGATAACTTCTTCTTCTTCTTCCGGCTCTACAGCCCTTGATGAGCTTTGGCCTGCTCAACAACACTCCTCCAGTCATCTCGGTTCTGTACAACGCTCCCCCATCTACGGACTCCCAACTCGCGTAGGTCATTTTCCAACTCATCCTTCCAGCGTTTTCGAGGACGTCCGGCCAGTGGTCTTCCTGTCAATTGTCCTGCTTGCTTTGTACATTCTTTTCGGCATGGGGTCGTCTGACATTTTTACGTGTCTCTGCCATCTTATGCGTTGCGCTTTTATGAACCGGACTATGTCTTCTCCGTTGAGTATTTCGGCGTTGTTTCTTTAAGCCACTTTCTGTCTTCGCATAGGGGTCCATAGATCCTCGTTATTATCTCTACGTTGCGCTGCTTGCAAGTGTCTTCGTAGGAGCTGTGTACTTCAGTCAGTTACGTGGAGACGACAGCCTTCGGAAACAAAAGTTCTGTTCCTTTCTGAGGAAAAAAATGAATCGTCTTCAATGAAGCCGAAGAAAAAAAAATGGTAGCAAATTTAAATCTTCGGTATATGGTGTTAAGTAGTTAGTATTCTCAAGAAAATCCTAGTTTCGAATCTTGGCTTTGTATTCCCTTTTGGACCCTCCAAGTTGCCAAACCGATCCTTGTTCTGTCCCAAAATACATGTATTGTTCCCATGCTATAGCTGAATAGAACCTGACTGGGTGGCTTGAGGAAAAAATGCCCACCTAGGGCTGGCCCGCTGCCCGCTGGCTCATTGAAAAAGTTGTACATCTAGATATGACCTTCTCACGTGGGTAAGGCATTCAGAAAGGGTGGCAATCATAAGATGCGTCGGGTTGTAGAGATGTTCTTATAGGCCTTGACACCTATTTACGACATTGGGGTTGTTTACGGGTCGCAAAAAAACTGTCAAATGATCTATTATTTTGTAATGCTCATTCTATTGGTGATTGTTATTCTTGAAATTAGGAAAAGGTTGCAATGCGATACGGTCTGCAGGTGGCAAGGAACAAGGAATTGCGCTCTTCATGTTACAACTAGCAAGTGGTCAATAATTTAAGAGGACATGCTACTCAGAAAATTTGTTGTTTTTATGGACTTTTTATTTTGTTAATTAATTAACAAAGCATGCCATTAAAGATTTGGCTCATGGAAGTTGTAGAAGACTACTTCAAGCATCATATAATAAATAAATAAATAAAAAACGACTTTATTTTTACCTGGGCGAACCATAAGACTATAGAAAGTCTTCTATATGGGCTAACCCAGGCAAGGCAAGGAATGGTTAGTATTACAATAATCAAGATTCTTAAGACTAGTGTTGTTAGTATTGTCCTAAATAAGGCACTATATACCCGGGTATTGTCATCCGCCATTTTTTATCCTATATTTCCTATATGCTAAGTATTGTAATTATTTTTAAGAAAAGTAAAAGATTGAAAAAAACGAAAACAAGTTTTAGTATTTTTTTATAAAACACTTCCCTAATTGGTAGAAGGTTTTTTATATAAAAAATAAATAAAAAAAGATAAATTTCTAATAGTAAATAGGTAAACGCCCAATGCTTGGCTTATACGCCAGGACTTATAATGGATAAAAAATGGCGGATGACAATACCTGTCTAATATAGAGCCCTAGTCCTAAAGTTTCCCAAATTCAATAAAAACACAAACAAAAACAAAACAAAAACGAGAAAAACAACAATAAGAATAAGATGAACTCAAAACAGCATGGACTGTGTCAACCCTAACGCTAGGAAAAATTAAATTTTCGGTGTCTTAATTCTTCCGCATAAATACCAGAACAGAGAGGACAGGACTAAAATTTCGCGTATTCTGGTATTTGTGGAAGAACTACAAAACCGAAAAATAAATATACCCGATTATAGTATGATGCACGAACTTCTTCTACAACTTACATGAGCCAAATTTTTAATAACATGCTGAGTTAATGAAATAAAAAATTAAAAGTATTTTCTACGTAGCATATCCTCTTAACAACTAAAATTTTTTTTGGTACATGTTTGGGGATTGGGGACCCCTCTGGACCTCATTTATTGCACGTAACCCTTCCTGCTATTCGAGAATTCGACTGAACTGTCAATAGTCAATATTCAATGTATTAGGCCATTCTATAATCTATAGTCATTATTACATAACAAAACACCGTCATTCTTCTTTCTTTTTTTCCCTTTTATCCTAGGTGGGGTCAGCGATACCGCAGGTTCTCTTCCACTCCTTGCGATTCTGTTCTTCGACAGTTCGGCTGTAGTTGCTCCTGCAATCCTGAGGTGCCTCACTGTCATCGAACAATCCGGAACGATAGACCGTTGCCGTTCTTTAAGCGTACTTCCCAACGTTTCGTCAATATCTGCTTCATTGCTGCTGAGCCTGCGAGATGCAATCTTAGAAGTCTACTCAGTTTCACTGAAGATGTCAATAGCAGATGTTGACGAAACGTTTGGAAGTACGTTTTCAGAACGACCACAACCTATCATCCCAGATTCTACTGCTTCATCACGTAACTCCGGCCGTGAAAACCTATGTACGTCCAACTAACCCTTTGTTAAATTATAAATTATACTAGATTACTAGTCCACCCCATATAAAGTCTTGCAGATCTTTACCTAGTAAAAAATTTCCAGTTTCTCGGGGGAGGGAAAATAAGAAGCCAAAGCATTTCAGTTTGCAGATTTGTAATATGAAGAGTTGAAGACCATTTCGCGGTCACATGATCAAGTTATTGTACTCTTAGATATTAGGCAGATAGGTACACAAAATCGCTTCTCAATTGGGATTAATAGGGTAACTTCCTAGATTACTGTCTGCTTGGCAATTAAAATTGCTGTGTTTAATCGTTCATTCCGATGCAATTAATTAGCTACTAGTAATATATACTTGTAAATTACACTGCACGCATGGTTGAAATTATGAAACATATAAGTTATTTAAGTATATTTGGAATGCATTTGTTGGTTAGATAAAAGTCACAATATATATATATATTTGCTTTTCAAGAATTAAACATCCGTAAGGCGTTGTCGGAACATGGAATAACTAACTGAGGTACTTTGAAGTTTGACGTAACTGGGCCATAACTGACGGAAACTCAGAATTCAGGAAGGTTTCTTACGTTACATACATGCATAACACATACAGTATATGAGCAACACACAAGGCACAGAGGCATCACAACCATCAACATAGAAAATACGCGATCAAACGCATTTTTGTCGTAACTTAAACATAGCATAGGGGCGCTGGGCTTCAATTTTTATTATTACCCGTACCATCTTCAAAGGTCCCACCACTATTTTCCAACTCATATTTAGTCAAAATATTAAAAATATCAGCTTTGGCCCACACGAATTGTGTAGGAGGTAATGTATTGAGCACAGCCTTGACATGTTCGCCGAAAGTATCCACACTTTCACGATACTTCTTACAAACACTACGGGGACCAGTAGCCTCAACTTCTTTAACACCTCCTCCTTCGTCAATATATTCTTCATTGGGTCGTTTCAGTGACGTGGCGGATGTTCTCGAAGTTTCGCCGTCGTTGGTAGAGTCGTTTTGGTCGTCGGGGCCGTCGTTATGATTGGAAGCGTCGTTGCTGCCGTCGCAAGGCTCTGTTTTGATGAAGGTGTCTTTGGGCTTCATGGAGATTACGTTGTTGAGGAAGAGGAGATGCTCGAAGAGGGCCCAAGTGGTCCTCTTCTTCGATTTCTGCTGTTTGTGTATACATCTGATGAAGGAGTCACGTAGGGACTTCCAACGTTTCTTGCAGTCTTCCTCTGAAAATAAAAATTTTTAGGTATAGCGAACTATCTTCAGACGTTTCCCCCCATATTGTCGTACAGTGGATTCAGTCAATCAATGAAGTGTAGACACTCTCACAATACAAAGTGCAGAGCATTGCAGCGATTCCCTACCAGAAGGTGCCCATGTTGTCGACGCTCGTACTGGGTCGGATTCGACCTATCAACAGCAAAATACTCACCACTCCTGTTGAGCTTTGCCGCGATCTCTCTCCAGATGTTCTCCCGCTGGAAGGGGTCCTTGTACCCGGGCGCTCTGTTGTCATACAGGACCGGATTCTCGCTAACCAGGTTGGCCAGCTGTGTGTCGAGCGGCACAGAGAACGACATGACGCTGCGCCGGGCTGCTCTCATATACTGCCAGCGGCGGCAGCCGGCAAGGCCTCGCGACGCAGTGGCGCGCGCACCGCCGCCACTATGCCAGTGGCGGTGCTGCAGAAATGGCATTGTTTTGTTCAGCATGGTTCATACTTATCCTTCGCCAAACATTGGACTACTCTGGATTGCTACTTAAGACTAATTGACAATGAATTTATCTGCATGATTAGAGCCAGTAGTTATAGGAGCTCAGAGATTTATATTGTACCTGCTGGTTTCATAAGATTGTCATTTCCCATAAGAGCTTGCCGTACGGCAGCCACGTTTTCTTTCAACCCCTACATCAACTCTAGATTTAAAAGAACTGGTACGGTTGAACCCGTACATGATTTCCTAATTATCAATTAGGTAATATGACTAATTCCACGGTAAAGAACCGGTCCGAGTTTACTCGAACATGCTTTCCAATTTATCATTTCGTAGACAGAGAAAATTAGTAATTTCATGGTAAATAATTTTCCTTTGATTAAATTTCGGATATTTGGGGGGGGGGGGGGTATTCACCTGACATCACTGGAGGTGAGGTAAATTCTAGATAGGCCAGACCAACACATTACCACATAGCAATAATGGCAGGGCACGCAATGCATTCGAGCGTGAATTTTCTATTATTTTTCAAACTGCACAAAACCAAATATTTTTTTGGGAAAGCAACCTGTCAGGTTTCGTTACTCAATTTAACACTGCCTGAAGATAGAAATCATCGATAGAAAGGTCTCACAGAAAAATTATTTTTTAGTCATTTTTCATGAACATTGAGTTAGTTTTATTTTGTTACCCCCAGAAGCAAACGATCAAGGGGGAAGCGATCCCCCGCATTTTGTCAACATTAGTAACAACTACAATATATGTGAATTTAAAAGAAATAGTTGGAGCCGTTTTTGAGAAAAAACATTTTTAGGTGTTTTTTTGGAATTTTTTGAAAATAAAACCTCCCCATATTGAGTTAGCCCAAAAGGTATGATTTTTGTGAGCCTACATGCCAAATTTCATCAAAATCGACCGAGTAGTTTGCCCGGAAATCGGTGAACAGATAGACAGACAGACAGACAGACAGAGCGACAGACAGACATTTCGTAAAAACCACTTTTTTTGGTTTCTGGGACCTCAAAACGTGTAAATCCGTTGAAATCTCGGGGTCAAAAATTTTGACCATCACTAAGCTTTCCTTATACTACGTATAAATTGGAAAGCAATAATTGTTCCTGAGTTAAATTTCCCTATCCCAAATGACGGAATTGATCAGTGGGACGACTGCATACTCTGGAACAGCGTCAACAGGCAGACCAATATAATGCTATATTAAAACACAGTAATAATGGCAAGGTATATACAATGTATTGGGACATGGATTATCAATAATTTCAACAACAAACCTTAGCTTTGGAAAGCATCCTGTTCGGCTTTCCTACTCTATTGAACACCTAAAACATACCTGAAGGAAGCATTTTCCACAGATTTTTTTTGTAATTGTTCATGAAAATTGGGGCATTTTTTTTATTTTTTCACCTCCACTACCAAACTATAAAGGGGCAAGCAGCAACCTATTGGCTTTTATTTACGTTAAAATGACGACATTATTTCAGAATTTTCCGTGGTGGAACACCCCAAAATTGAGCTGGCTCAAAAAATATAAAACAGTCTCTAGATATGGTTTTCTTTAACCTACGTCCCGTATTTCATCATAATCCTGTGAGTTGGAGTTGTATGTCCTAAAATCAAAGAAGAGACAGACCGACCACCGACGGACGGACCGAGGCAACATGAAAAAAAAAACTATTTTTTTTGGTCCCTGGGACCTTAAAACCTGTAAATATGTTGTAATCTCGGAATCAAAAATTTACTCCATCACAACAGTTACACCATCACAAAGCTTTCCTTATACTAACAAAGAAAAGCAATAAGTCAGCAATCGAGAGTTCCGGCAAACTCCATTCTAATTGATATTTTATTTTTTTATTTTTTAAAAAGATTAATCGCATACAAACAATTTAATGAATGTATGCGATTGACCTCTTCAGTCGCCTCTGTAGGCTAGTACCCGTGTTCAGTTACGACACGTCTCCGATCGCATGACTCGCCCAAATGCAAGCACGTTACCACCTGGCCATCGAAGTATGCCAGGGGATGACTGCCTGACTTGCTCTGTGATCTGTCACGGATTCACGAGGTCTTTGCTTAATATTAATGTTTGATTAAAAATGTCTGTTGAGGCTCCTTACCGGCCTTACCCTCAACTCAACATGCAACAACGAACAATAGGTACAGTGACGCGTAGGTATGAATTTGGGGTGGCCGATTGAAGGTCAGTTGCACCCCTGAGGTAACACACCCTTCCAGCTTCAGTTTATGTTTTGTAAATCTCTACTGTCTACTCTCTAGCTAGAAATCTATAAATACAGTAAATACAGTATACACCATTACAGTTTACACCGACTCATACCACACGGTAGGCGGTCCTACGGTCTCACGAAAAATGTCGTAGTCTTAGTACTCATCTAATTTCAAGCGCGATCAATTTCTTCAAATTATACTAATAATAGTACTACAGTATTATTATTAGTACGAAGGTCCATCAAACGAGATCCTAGAAAAAGGAGGTATCATTCGATTAATTACGCATGTCAAACCGAGCCCCAAGCTCCCTATATACGTAAATATAGAGCGAGATTGGAAAGAATTAAAGAAAAAAGTGAAAGAAACAACAAAATTGCCTTTATTTTCAGACATTGAATTTTCTTTTTGGGCTGTTCGGTCCACTTTTTCAATTGCTCAATGCAGGGCAGACGCAACGAACCGATCGAGAGACGAGGTGGAAAGTGTCTGCGAAAGTTGTCATTGGTGGCTTGGCAGAGGAAAACCAAGGACCGGGGTGTCTGGAGAGAGGTTGTGCTCACCCCGAGCTGTAGTGACAAGGAAAATTTTGAAGAAGAAGCACAGATTGGTGGAAAACAGCGAGATTCAACGGGGTTAAAGGTCAAGTTTCAAAAATTAACTAATATATAATACATACTATACTATACTACCCAAGGCCGATTCAATGGCAACGCTTGGAACACTTAGTTTATTCTAAATAAAAACTTACATAAGCGTAACACTGAGTTTTTTTTTCGATTTTTACAAGAATTCCAAGTGCCATCCTAACGTAGTCGCCGTTGGGTAGTAGAATTAATATTTTTAACCTAGTTTTTGGGAACAGAAAGTGCCCGGGAACCCCTGTTAGCTCATAGACTACACCGGGAAAACCCCCGTGCTTAGTAAGCTCTAAATATTAAGTTAAAAAACATTGTACGGTCTCCTGAGCTCATCAAATGTGCGATAGATATTAAGATATGCCTGTACTCTCTACCTGTGCTACGCCTCTGCGATCTGGTTCATGCCCACTACTCGGTAGCTTCACTGTGTAATGTACCAGCACTATTCTAGGCCTACTTTGTTACTTTGTACTCGGTACTCTGGAACTGGAATTTGGTTATTATTAGGACTCTGGATTATTATTCTTTACTTTACTCATTGTTCTACATACTTAACTATTAATCTGTATTTGTATTTACTTATACTGTGTCCTATGACTAATCCATTGAATAGTTATGATATAAAACCAGAGAGCCAAATTTGCCTAAGTTAGTTATAGTCAGATATAGTCAGTTATAGTTAGTTATTGCTAGTTATTACTAGTGTGTTGCCAGAGTGTTGCCAGTGTTGTCCGTATATTCAAACCTCAGTATCGTCCATATTTTTAACCAGTAGTATTTCTGTGTTTCTCTGACGTTTAAAAGTCCAGTGTTGTGTATGTGTATTTGATTTACTGAATTATAATCCTTTATAAGTGTCCAGTACCGTGATTCTTAATATCCCAAGAAGAAGGCTAGCTAGGTATCAAAAGAACAGAAGTGAGTACTCCGTGAAATACAGTTGTACTTCACAACTGTATGGATGATCGCCTGTTTTGGGCTTTTGGAATCTTTAGGCATTTCAGTTTATGCGACTGTGTATTTCTCCTCACCCTCCATCATGCCTTCGAGCTCACCTATTTCTATTGTTTGGCTACTCAGCTTATATCCTGCGTAAATTAAGGTCCATAGCCAGCCATTATAATATAGTGGTTTAGTTATACCGACCAATTCAATTCAATTCACATTTTTTATTTATTAATGAAATATGATATTTTATAATCCAGACAATATTCGGTCAGGATAATTATACTCAATCCGTATATAATCAGTATCAGCAAAAATATTGTTTTAAAACTCGTGATCCTAGCAATTCACTCCAATATTTCATTGTATTGTCCTATTTGAAAAGCATGGCGAATTTTGGGTGGTCTGCCAACCCTAGCAAACAGGTCCTACACAGTTTGTAATTTGTCATGTACATGAATTATACCTGCGGTTCGGGAGGGTCTTACCAATGATTCACACTGCTCAAACACACTAGGTCACTATAGTGTTACAACCTAAAATATGCCCGTGTCAATACTGGGTGTTTCAACACCATTTCACATGGTTCCTACAGGAACTCACTCTCGTCGATCATACCAACAACTTCAATTTTCAATTTTCCAGCCTATTTTCCTAGCCTATTCTCAAATCTCATAACTGGGAACATTCATTTTGGATTATTTTAATATTTTTGCTGTGTTGGAAAGGAACTGTGGAACAGATTTATTGATTGATTGATGAAAATCTATCAACATAAGACATTAGGCATCATCTCATTCGTGGGTGTACGCATACTCATATCTCTACTAACGGGGGCTCTACGGTACGGCCCGTACGCGGACGGATCCAGGTCCATTTTTCGGTGTGGGGGGGGGGGGGGGTAGTTGTGGGTGAAAATAGTACAAACTTATGTAGTATCAATTAAATTGTAGTGTAATAAATTAACTTACAACAGATATACTAAATTTTGGGGCGGCAGCAGCTCTCCCCCTGCCCCCCCCCCCCTGTATCTGTCCATGTCCGTACCCAATTAATGCATATGGCATCACTCAATCACCATTTCCTTCTGAAATCTGGTTTTGTACAAATAACAGACACTATGGTGTTCGATGTTGTCTTGAAGCAAATAACCTAGAACTTCGGCCAAGTGCCTCCCTCCACGCGCCCCTCCCCCCCCCCATGCTGGTATAAATTATTGAAGACGCGACGCTGAAACTGGGTGTTCCCATTTTATGCCAACATACAATACGCCTGCCCAGTGCTTTACAGTCTTTTTTCGCGCCAAAGAATGGGGGTCTGGGTCTGTTCTTAAACTCAAAGCCCACAATGCATTGAGACTTGAGAGTGAGCTAGCTACTAGCTACAATACAATAACAAATTCATTGTGATTCCATTGGCTGGGAAAGAGGATTATTTGATGTCTACCTACACCTGGCCTGAGAGATTCCACCAGTGTAGGGTCACCAGAACAAAGAAAGAACGCGCCGTATTATACAAAGAACGGGGATATCGCACAAATCATGCCACTTATCCCTTGAATACATGTGTATAGACTGGATTAATTATGTCCTCGCGGGCTGTGTGACTAAGAAGATGCCACCTGTCATGTTGTAGTGAAGGCTGGCGCGGTCTTGTTAAAAGTGGATGACCTCGCGGCAAGGTTCATCGGAAGGTATGAGCGTTTAGGCTTGGTGCTTTTAGTAGTCACTAAAACAAGTTATTATATCGACGCATCCTATTTTCTGTTTTTGTTATGAGATTTGGGTGTCTACTGTTTCAAGTGCCTTATCTTATCTCATTCAGCTTAAATATGGACTTTTTTTGTTGTTCTATTACTAAGCCAACCTAGCGGAGCTAGGGCTATAAAGCCCTTTCTTACACTCAAATAAGAAGGCCCGGGACCGCTTGCTTTACATGCCCTCCGAAGCATGGCCAGAAAATGTAGGAAGTGTAGGACTCGAACCAACAACCTTTCGGTTGTCAGAGTCCGTAGCACTACTCTACATGTCCTGACAAGCTTACACAATATAGCTTAGTGGTGAGGACTGTGGCTTACACCCGGCGCCTGGTGGTAGGAGTCCCGAATTTGCTACATTTTCTGGAGTGGAATATAAATAGTTGAGGCCTCTATGAACGGGAGAGAGCCCCCAACTAAAAGAAAACTACTATACCTATAACACAGTCTAAAATATAATTTTAATAAAATAAAAATTCCCTTGTGCGGGCACATGGAGAATAACGCTTCCGACCAGTGAAACCGAGAAAGACGGTGTATTTCAAAGCCCATTTCATTAAGAGGACATGACAAAGAGAAAAAGGCATTTTCCTAGTTTGAAGTGACTAAACACTAAAGGCTTTGATATTTAAAAAAAAAAATACAAATAGGCTATATACTACAGTATTTCTGTTAAATTATAAGGATAAATAATTAACAAGCAATCGACAAGAAAGTATTATCTAGTACAATCGCCATAAAATCAGGTGGTTGTCATTGTCATAGTGCTAGTGCCTCAGTGACAGTTTAGAAAGCTTTCTCTAAGAGATTAATTTTGCCCACAGTAGAAACACTCCTCCGTAGCTAGAGACAAGCAAACCCAGTCTTATACTCGTATCTATTGATTTATAAGCAAATGTAGCATATCCAGTAAGCATAATTTGCCCTGTTTGTCAGACATGTAGAGTAGGGGTACGGACTATGGCATCCATCGGAATGTTTGTTGGTTTGAGTCATTGGCGTAAATAGACATAAATAATGAGATTACTCGTGACTTCGTGGTATTTCATTTTAATAAACAAAAAATAACAAAAACTTAGAGTTTTAGAAAAACTTGTTATAACAACCCGAATTAGTAAAACCCAAATAATCGTTAAGAAATTAACTTTGTCTAAGAAACCCACTTGTGTTAGTATAAAACCCTGAGCGCTTTCGGCAAGAACTGCCATCTACAGAGGGAAACCCACTAGCACAGTTACACCTTATCTGCGATTTGAGACTTGCTCAACTCGAGGAGAAGATGCAAATGTGACTAGAGAGAGGAAACCTTGGTTTATATAGGACTGGGAGCGGGGGAGGAGGGGGTGGGAGGGGGCGTGGCTGGTTACCTATTCCTAACCTACTAGCTAGATCTATTAGAGGGGATGATTGTGTGAATGTTATGTCGTTTGTTAATTTTTCCCTCTTGTGTAAAGCTCTTTTGATTTCAACATTTTCAAAAAAATTTAAAGTGTAACTTTTCTTCATTTTGTGTAGGGCTGTCCAATTGTTAGGATCGAATGTGTGATTTTCCGAGTTAAGGTGTTTCGCGAATGTGCTGTTGGTGTTGGTGTCTCCTATACCTGCTATATGTTCTCTGACCCTAGTTTTAAAGCTTCTGCCTGTTTGGCTTATGTAAATTGCGTTACAATCGTTACAATTTAGACGATAAACTCCATTGCCTTTTTCCTTTTCTGGTTTGGTTTTGCAGTTCATGAGTTTATTGGCCAAATTGTTGCGGTTGTACGGGGCTGGTGTTTTGTCTGTTGTAGAAGAAATGAGTTTACTTATTTTTTCTGTGATTTTTTCTATGTATTGTATCCTGAAATATGATTTATTGATTACCTGGTTTAAGCTCTCTGGGGGGTAAATTAGTTTGAGGTTGTGTTTGAATATGTGATGTCGTAGGATTCTGTCTATTAGGTTGAGATTGAAATTGTTATTTTGGGCAATTTGTTTTATTGTATTTAATTCATTATTATAGTTGGTTTCATTCATAGGGATGTTAAGGAGTCGAAAAATCATACTATGGAATGCTGCGTGTTTGTGCTGGAATGGGTGAGAAGAATCAACAGGGATTATATTATCGCTATGGGTTTCTTTACGAAAAATCTTGAAGTCTAGGGTACTATTATTTTTGGTGATGGTGAGGTCTAAGAAGTTCAGGGAGTTGTTTTCTTCTACTTCCATGGTAAATTGGATTTTTGGGTGAATTGTGTTGATAAAACTTAAGAAATTGTCTAGTTGTCTGTTACTTCCTGTCCAAATGCAGAAGATATCATCTACATACCTTGTCCAGAAAGATATACATTTAACTAGGGGATTTTTATTGAGTAGAAGTTTGTGTTCGAAGTTATCCATAAAAATTTCCGCAAGAAGGGGAGAAAGGGAAGAACCCATAGGTAGGCCTATTTTTTGTTGGTAGTAGTCGGATTCGAAACGGAAATAGTTTTGATGAGTGCATGTGTCTAACAGAAGGAGGGTCTCAGAAATAAGGCTGTTCGAGGTATTATTGTGATAGAGTGACTGGGCAACTAATTTACGTACTTCGGCGTAAATAGGGGGGTCCTGGGGGGGGGCTTAGCCACCCCCCATGTCCACCCTTAGCCCCCCCCCCCCAGGATTTTTGGTGACGAAGACGTTATGGAGGCTTAAGGCATAGTATCCTCAATAATGAAAGGGAAATTAATTCTTAGTATGCTTATTTTACATGAAAAAAAAACAACAAATTGACCAAGTACTTTCACAAAAATATATTACTAAAAATGCTTAAAACCCCAATACTTCAGAGCTATTTTTTCCAAATTTTTCTCCGGGGGAGACCCCCGGGCCCCCTTCAGTGGTAGGTTTATTTTAGTTACTGTGCTGCATGCAAAGTGCGTAAAACCTCCCTAATTTGCGCCTATTCATCAATTTTTGTTCTCTGGGGGAGACCCCCGGGCCCCCCTTTCTCCAGGGTATAATATGCGTAAAACCCCACTAATTTGTGCCAATTATCGATTTTTTTTTCTCCGGGGATCAAAGTCGTGGGGTCCTAAAGCCCCCCCCCCCGAAATTTTGGGAATTTAGGCCAACATTTGAGTCCAACATTTTCTAGTCATGCTTCGGAGGGCATGTAAAGCAGGTGGTCCCGGACCTTCCTTGTTAAGTGGAGGGCTTTAAACGCCGCTGGGGTGGCTAAGTAATAGGAAAATAGTCATTATTAATTTATTACAACCGGGTCATGACCCCCCCCCCCCCCTAAATAAGTAAATTCATAAGATGGTTTTTTTTAACGGAATAAAACTCAACTTTTCAACAAACATCATTACCTTTTAAACTTACATACAACTTGTGACCCCCCCCCCTCCCCCTAAATTTTTGCTGGATCTGCCCTTGAACCAGGTACATTATACAGTGTACTGTGACCGTCACTAGCGCGGGGGCGATATGACATTATTGACACTGAAGAGAGGTAGTTATGGTGATGCGAATCACCTACAATACACGGTATACAGTATATAGATGTATAAGATAGGGAGGTGACGCAATTTAGAATGTACCGCGGCGTCGTGAGTTGCGTCAGCACCGTTCCAGATGGGACGTTCTGTGTGGACAATGCTCCAGATCCTATGCAACACATTTCTATTCAAGTTTAATACACTATACACGTAATGACTTATATAGTTTGGTTACTCTTACTTGAGACTGATGGCAAATTTCTTTAATAATGTAGTACAATCCAAAGAAGAATCATCATTTGAAGTGCTTTTTTTTGATGTGGGCCCATTGAACATTGCCCTGCCAACGATCCCATGGATATTTATTTGGACTTTATTCGCATTGTTTCCCCATGAATTATTATTTTTTGGCCATTGGTAAACTGTTTTACGTCCTCAATGTCACACACCGGCTTTAACAAGGGATAATGGACAACCTGAGACAAGCTTATCAGTGGTACAACGTAACAGGTATAAGTAGCATAGCCACTGTAAAAGATTCGTAGAGAATCAACAATGAAGAACCATGCTTCGAATTAGTGTTTGCACACGATGCCGTTTAATGAAAATAAGGAAAACTTTCTAACTTTCTTTTATTCTTAAATCCTTTATTTTTTTAACTTGCACAAAAAACTTCATCTTTCAGTTAGTAAGCTAATTTATTTTGTTTTATTTAAAATTGAAGAGAAGCAGAGGTCCTCCGGGCTACACCTTGTCGACTTGCATTGCCATGCTCTCTACGTCCTACGACATAAGTGGATCTAGGATTTTTGAGTGGGGGGGGGGGGGGTAGGCTTACCTCATAATCCTGTGTGCATTCTAATTGTATTTGACAAACCATTCAATCTATAGCGCTTGGCCCCCCTCCTGTAATTTGCCTATGTTGTCCATTGCTTCCAATACCTCTCATACCAAAGTTAGGGTCCTCCACCCTGGACATCCTGGAGACGTGCCTTTGTCAGTTAAAACCTAGATCTGCCTGTAAGCCTCGAAACAGCAACCTTGCAGGTGAAAATGAAAAACAGAGTTCCTATAGCACGGCACTATGCACTAATCATGTTCTGACTTTATCAATAGACACGAGGAGATACATTATTAATGATGGCTAACAGTCCCGCAGGGTGAAAACCACCCCTGCATTGTAGGGGTTGCTGTGGCTTTAAATAATGATCACATACTACACCCTGTAATGACTATCCCCTCAGTTCCAGGATGTAACTTAAATTAATTCATATAGCGAACAAAGTTCAGTTCTCTAACAGCAGGTATATGAGGTTCCGAATTTATAATGTGTCGAAATTCTTACGGATTGAATCCCCTTGCTTAGAGGTATTGTGGGTAGGGGCGGGGGGTCTGATGTGAGTTGGCCATTGTGAGGGCGGTTGTCGAGCGGCTGCATTGTGCCGGAATACAACACAATACCGGAACAAAGTGCAACAAAAACCTGTGATATGAAAGATATAACATGAAAGATGAATTAATGAAATTACTTCAGGGACAATATTAATGTACAGCAGTAATTAGGCCCCAAGGCTTAAGCCTTAAGTACATACTAAAAACTTAAACCTTCTTCTTCTTCTTCTGGTGAACAACCCTCATGGGTTGGCTTGCAGCATTTTGCTCCGGCTCTTCCACTCCGATCTTTCCTCTGCCAGCCTCTTCAGTTGTCCATACGTAGTACAGTTGAAGTCCCTGAGCAGCTGGTCCAAAAATACTAAATAGAAAGAAAAAGGTGTTGCTTCGTGGTGGTTCTGCCCTTACCTGTTGATACAGTTGATACAGACCCTGTAGCCTCGGAGTAGGTATTGTCTTCAAAGTAGCTGAGCTTCTTTTTTGAAATGTGCCTATAGTATATCATAAAGTTCTAAAATTGTAAACTGTTGTAAATTAGTAGGGGACGGGTTAATCCTTTGGGGTCCCCCTAGCTATAATATATATATAATAAAATTATAATGTAACATGCCATGATATAATTGCTGTGCAATTATTATATTATTAGTCTGAGTAATATCTTACGGTGTAGGACCGTAATGGAACTAAAGGAGTATTATTGGTTATGAATATCTTTATCTTGTCTTCAACCCTTCACTTCAACCTTTTACGTTTGAAGTGTTTTGATTTTGAATATTTCAATTTTTTGTTTCGGTTTCTACTCTCGCTGACTTCACTACCTGGTAGCCCTTATATGAGCAGCCTGAATCACCTGCTCGTCCCCGCCGCTCCTTCATTTCCTGATCCAGGTTCTGTTCAGGCACGTTTGAGGCCTATACCTGTCCGACCTTCGACACGGTAGCACGCCACCGACTCTGGATAGCCAAGGTCGATCGCTTGCGCTGGGAACATCGGCCGGTTTGACGCACAATAAATTGTGCTCAAATTTGATGACTGAGTCCAAGTGTGCAGATAATGAGAGTCAGGTCTACTTCAAAATGGAAACGTCTACTATTGCACTCCACCAAACACTAAAACAAAACGCGTTGAGTTCTATTAAAGACAGGAATTATAATAACCTATGGCGACGTGACGTGTTGCGAGAAAGAAATTTCCAACGAAATCATTCATTTCAAGTCGTTGAGGAATAATTCTAGCAATGTAACGTTCCAAACTACTAGAAGTAAAGCAACTTGGAATATACCTAACGTAGGTGGAAAAAGTGTAAAAAAAAGTTGTAGAATCCGGTGGAAAAAGGCGACAAGTCATGTTTAAAAAACGCCAGAGCCCCAAGTCTGTACATATTTAGCTGCATCTTACATATCTTAAAGCCTGAGGTGTGGGGGACATTAATTAAACAAAACGGGGACACTCACACCTACAACACGAGGCAACGGGGAGACCTTGTCAGGCTAGCGCCACGCACAGCCAAGTGTGAGCGACTGGATCATAAACTACAAGGTTTCGCCTACCTTATAAAACTCCCAAATGAACTAAGAGCGGCGAGAAATGCTTGTAACTTCCCTAAATTGCTTAGAAACCATCTCTTAGAGAAAGCTTTCTACACTGTCACTGAGGCACTAGCACAATGACAATGACAGAACTACCTGATTTTGACGATACTCTGACGATTTTATTTTATACTTTACATGTATTGTATAACTTAAAGGAAATATATTGTATATTGTATTGTATTCGGTATCATAGATGGAGATTGTGAAATATCTCACTATTTAACATAATACTTTTTCCATAACGCCTTCTTCTACCTCATATAGTAGGCTATGAAAATAAATAAATAATGACTTTATTTTGAAGTACTAATCCGACCTAGCAGAGTTAGGGCTAGAAAGTCCTCTCTTACACGCAACTAGGAAGGGCTGGGACCGTCTGCTTTACATGCGCTACGAAGCATGGCCAGAAAAGGCAGCAAGTGTGGTACTTGAAATTAGGGGTGAAAGTCGGGGTCCGTACCACTACTCTACATGTCCTGATCCCTGAGTCCTGATCTATGGGGGTTACACTACCAGCTATGTTGAAATCAGGGTATTTCCTCCACCAGAACTTTTAATTTTGCACTGATTCCATTGAGCTGAAAAGTATTAGGAGGAAGCTGGTCGTTGACACTGGCCACCCCTGGATTGGAACACTCCAAATTGGGTTAATAATGGTTAATATTTTTAATTTAACACTTAAGCTCGTAGGCCCTAATTTGGTGAAGAACTATCTCAATTCCATGCGGGGATTTCTTTTTAAATTTTGGTGCAGGAGGTTTTCCGTCGAACTGATACTTACTTACTTACTTACTTACTCCTTGGTGCTACGGCCCGTGAAGGGCTTTGGCTTGCTCTGCCACATGGCATCAGCCTTCAATTAATAAGCACTAACCTATTTTTTAATGATCCGGAAATGTCAACAGTCAGCTTCCTCTAAAGTTGACTTGAATTTTATTTTAAATACAGATACTGTATATCAGACAAGAAATGGAGTCATGTGGTCCTCCCTCACCATGTTTTACCATATTCCAATGCATTGCGGATGACTACAGTGCCGGTCGGGGTAGCGCCCAAGCCAAGTTTCTTCACACTGTAAATATTAATTAGAGATACGTTGTATTGTAGTTAATAGTGCTGCGGCCCGTGAAGGGCTTTGGCTTGCTCTGCCACATGGCATCAGCCTTCAATTAATAAGCACTAACCTATTTTTTAATGATCCGGAAATGTCAACAGTCAGCTTCCTCTAAAGTTGACTTGAATTTTATTTTAAATACAGATACTGTATATCAGACAAGAAATGGAGTCATGTGGTCCTCCCTCACCATGTTTTACCATATTCCAATGCATTGCGGATGACTACAGTGCCGGTCGGGGTAGCGCCCAAGCCAAGTTTCTTCACACTGTAAATATTAATTAGAGATACGTTGTATTGTAGTTAATAGTGCTAAACAGTGTAAGAATTGAGGATTTTCCAGTGGCATCGTTGGAGTTGAACAAATACGTTAATTACATGACTTATCCATTGAAGGTCAACTCCATGCCCATGGGATTTTATACCAACTAGGCTATTTCCACATGTTACAATCGCACTCGCAGGACCGTATCTAGCTCTAGCATTCTTCCACCTTTACAGAAACTATATGTAAAAGAGTTAAATATATATGAATCAGGTTTTTATGAAACCAACTATATCCTCTTTTCTAAAATGTTGAGGAACAACATAGCACTTCCTGGATTTCAGTTTTATCTTACCTGAACGAAATTATCAACGCTCTACTGTGCCAAAGCTATCACTACTGGATTTACATATGTAGTTTCACAACAAAACGATGCATCTTACATATACTACAAAAACAAAAATAGAAAAAAATGGATTTGATTGGTTTAAAAAATGACCGATTCAAATGATAAATAAATAAATAAATAATAACTTTTTGTTCTAATACTAACTTACTAAGTCAACCTAGTGGAGTTAGGGTTATGAAGCCGTTTCTTACGTTCAACTAGAATACCCCGGGACCGCCTGCTTTACATGCCCTCCGAAGCATGACCAGAAAATGTAGCAAGTGCACCAACAACCTCTCGGATGAAATTTGGAGTCCGTCCATACATAAATAAATTGAAAGTTGCTGTTGAGTAATTGCAGTTTTAGGTACGGTACGGTACCTGCAATATACCTGCAATATATTGTTGTAAGACACACAAGCAGTCAGTGGCAAAAAGAAGAGCTTCACTGGGGTTAAAAATTCCTAAAAACGTACTTTTTCTCACCTATATTTGCACGGGTTGGCAGTTTGAAATTCGATATTGTTGGTAGTAAGTCATTGAGTAGGAATCACTTGCCCCGGGACCCTTAATTGGGGTCTATAGACATGAATTTAAGAGGACATACTACGTAGAAAATGAGCACCCCAAAATTTGTTGTTTTGTATTGACTTTTTATTTTTTTATTTAATTAACAAAGCAAGTCATTAAAGATTTGGCTCATGAAAATTGTAGAAGACTACTTCATGCATCATATAATAGGAAATATTAAATTGTTGGTACCTTAGTTCTTCCATAAATACCAGAACAGACAGGACAGGACTAAAATTTCGCGTATTCTGGGATTTTTGGAAGAACTACAAAACCAAAAAGTAAAAATACCCGATTATATGATGCACGAAGTAGTCTTCTACAACTCACATGAGCCACATTTTTAATAACTTGCTAAAGTTAATTAAATAAAAAATGAGAAGTATTTAATTTTGGGGTGCCAATTTTCTACGTAGCATATCCTCTTAAGAAAAAACATATGTTTTAATGTCTTCTTGCATAATTTCTCAAAGATTTAAGAGCCTAGTAGGTAAAGTGAGGCACGATTGAACGAAGACCGAAGTCCCGAACCGCCACCCCCTTACAGCTCATCCTACAAGTTTATAAGATTTCAATCTATATTATATAGTAATGATTACTCATAGCTATAAGACGAGACCGTTCACCGTTCATTTATTTGCAGCATTCCTTGACCATATTACGTAATAACTGCTACTACTAACTACACTACTACCATGATGAGATCGAATAATTGTTGTTAGTTGGCAGATGATAGAGAAATGGCGCCCTTAGGCACTATGAAGCAATGTCTGGACCACTTAGGGGCGCCATCAATATGAAACACCAATATAAGTTATCAAGAATTATGCTTTAGCTGCAACAGTGCATTTCGATTCAATGGGGTCCAGCCCCCCTCCCTTCTCATGAGACGGGAAATTATCTAATCAAATGTGTGAGTTGTTGTGATACTAATTAATACTACATAATTTGCCAAAGCTAATAGAAGTTCGGGTCAACAGTGGCTTGGCTGGTAGAATTCAACGTCATTTCAAGCCTCAGACCACGGCAAGTAGTTGGTGGCTAGAGGTATCCTGATCTTGTCCCCAAGGGCGGATTTAAGGGATTTAATAAAATGAACTTACACTAGATAACAAAGGTTTTACAGTGGGAATTAAAAATTATAATATTTTTTAATGTTATAATCCACTGAACCTGCCCGCTGACCCCCCTAAATTGGAGGCAAAATCCGCCCTTGCTTGCTCCCCCCCCCCAAAAAAAAATCACATATACACGCCCTGTTCCGAGACTCAACCAGGAGCGGGACGGGAGTTGGGATAAAATCTGTCCCGAGTCCTTCTCCATCCCGGGCCATAATTTACATAGAAATAAGTGCATGTGCCGACCTCAGGGTCGAGGAGAAAATTGTGCTAGTGACACTAACTGACCGGATGTACCGGAGAAAGTGTCCTATCTCGACAACTACTGTACGTCGCGACCATCAGCGCCCAGTCCAGTCTAGTGGTATCGTATCAGATTCACTGTGCTCACTGTGCCGGTAATGAGATCCAATCTCACCGGTGACTATTTTTTTGTAAATTGTACTAGTGACACTAACTGACGGGATGTACAGGAGAAAGTGTCCTATCAAGACTACTATTGTGCGCCACGGGCTTCATCGCGTGTTATAGGTTACCGTATCAGCTTCCCACTGTACTGGTAACGAGTTCCAATCCCGCAAGTGTGCAATTTTCTTGTTATACCGTGCTCCAATCACTTTCTCCGCATTAGTGCATTAGTCTAATATCTAATTTGTAATTGTATTTACCGTATATTTCATTCGCTTGCACAATTATTCCGATTCCTCGCACTTCAACTCTTTTGGCGGTCACTACTGCTGTTCTTCGTCATGATCCGGACCGTCAGGTGCACCTGGGCATCATTGGACTTCGTCGTCGGTGGATCCCAAGCAGAACTCCAACCCTTTATGTACCTATACACTGTTCAGTTCGCTTTATAATGACACTATCTACGAATATAACACTAGCTGGACATTATTCAGGAGAAAGTGTCTTATCCCGACAGCTACTGTAAATGATGAGTCTCATCGCCTCATGGTGTAGTGGTACCGTATCTGGCCCCTCTGTAGGTGCAGGCGCGTCTAGTTGTTCAATTTCGGCCTGACTTCGTAGCTCCCTTCCCCGTCCCCGGCCGCAGCCATGACATTTTGACAAGCTTAGATTTTTTATACAAATACGATACACAGTGATATTGTCAGGACATGTACAGTAGTGGTACAGACTCCAACTTTCACCCGAAAGGTTGTTGGTTTGAGCCCCACACTTGCTACATTTTCTAGCCATGCTACGGAGCTTCTATCCACCTATGTAAAAAAAATTAAGCAGCACTGCATGAGCCTTTTGTCCCAAATAAAATAAGCGCTTGCTTGGGGATGCGGGATGTTATTATTATGTAACTTATTATAATATTATCGTATTATTATGTAAGTTATTGTATTTTGTAAATATATGCTCCTTGTACAGGGGATACTGGACAAGGAAATGAAAGAAAGAAATATAGTCTTCCTAGTTGAGTGTAAGAGAGGGCTTCATAGCCCTAACTCCGCTGGGTTGGCTTAGATTAGTAATGGGGCGATGCTGCTACTTGAGCTTGGCTCACTTTGACCTTAAAGATCTATTGGGTTGGCTTAGTAATAGAACAACAAAAAAGTAAATTTGTATTTTATAATGTTCCGAACTAGGGGAGCCCGGGGGTTCCCTCCAAGGGAATATTTTACAAGGGGTTTCTGTATATTATTATACACTAGTAAGTACCGTACGTGTTGAGGAATGTTCTTGAAAGAGTTATTCATTACCGGGCATTACTATCTTCAACTACAATACTTTACTTCTAATACTAATACTTTATTTCTAAGTAAAATCTGCATATTTCTTTATATTAAAATATTAACCTTTCATCAAAAACATAATGTTTACTGAACACTCTTCTTCCACGGTTACTTTATTCTTGTTAAAATTTTAGCGCACTTTCCAAAGTTTTCCATTCTTTCTCTACTTTATTTTGTTTTCCAAACGTATTTAGCAGGGGCACAATAGGTCTGAAGGCTTTATAGGACATGGTATACGCAAAAACGTACTGTTTACTACCAAAATATAAATAAGTAAGCAATTTTTAAGTTATATACGATTTACATCACGCAGGTCTAGCTTTGTTTGATTTTATATTGAATATTGTTCCCCTTTTGCTGATTTGTAGTCCGTCAGCTATAGACCTACCTTTAGATTTAGGAAGACGGAAGTAGATTGTTTAGTTACGTTTGTAAGCCTATATGATAGTGCTGAGCAGTGATACCGTACGTGTTAGCAACATGACAACAAAGTGATAATTTGTAAATCGTCTTACACAAGAAAAGAAAGTAAACATAGGGCGGCCTATTCCGCCGATGCCACTATCAAGGAGAAGTGAAGAGTACACGCCGGAACAATGCTTAACATTATCTGAGACGGGAACAATTTGGGTTGATAAATTTGTGAATGACAGATAGTTTTCTTAAAATCAATGTTTTTTAAACAAGAGATGCAGTCGTTTCTATTCACTTTTACTAACTATCTATTTTTAACTGAAATTAAAGCAGGGGTTCCCAACCTTTTCTGTCCGAGAACCACTAGATTATTTTATGATTTTCCGTGGAGCACCATGGCTGTGACAGGAAAATCATCAAATTCTAGGACCAAAAGTAGTTTGTGCGTACAATTAGGCTACGTGCTAATATTTGATTAAATGTTTAGAACTGGTATCGGTCGGATTTTACAGTTCAGTACCAAGACTGTATTTTACTTCATATTTCCAATAACTCAGCTGTTTTATTTTCTTATTTCTTACTTTGGTCCATGGACCACAGTTTGGGAGCCCCTGAATTAGAGGATTTAGAAAATTCTGGACTTGGCGGGATGGTAAACCACGATCTATGCCTTGCCAGGGAACATCTTAACCCTAATTTCGGTTTTAAAGAGGAGGTTAGCCCTTCAACCTATATAAGTTAGTTTAATGTCAGCAATATATACCATATCACAATGCTGGTCTGTCCACTGCTGGTATCTGGTCCGTTCACGATTGACGACCCGCATAAACCAAAAGCTGCTCAATTTTGGACAACCCATTAAATACGTGTCTCTCTGCACACGCGAAGTAAGCAATTATAATGCTACAATTTATTTTTGATTAATTGCTTCATTTGCTAATCTGTTTTCTGTATTTCTTGGCTTCCTGCTGCATTCTACGTGATTATTAGACCTATTTACGTTCCATATCTTCCTCTAGTAAGTTAAAAAAAGTAACTTGTTGTGTATAATGTAATATAATTGTTTTGTAAAAAATGCTCTGATCCGCCCCGCTCTTAACGTTGAAGGGCGCCTTAGATTCAGTAAAGCATAATTTACACAGTGATTTTTAAATTTTATTTAAGAGACCGGTCCGAGTTTACTCGAACATACTTTCCAATTTATCAAGTAGTAGCTAGAGAAAAAGAGTAATTTCATGGTAAATAATTTTCCTATGGTTAAATTTCTGGAATCTCGGGGGGGGGGGGGGGGAGGGGGTTGCCCACCTGACGTCACTGGAGGTGAGGTAAATTCTAGATAGGTCAGACCAATAAATTACCACACAGCAATAATGGCAGGGCACGCAATGCATTTGACCGTGAATTTTCTATCATTTTTTCCAAAACATTTTTTTGTACAAAACCAAATAATTTTTTTGGAAAGCAACCTGTCCGGTTTCGTTACTCAATTTAACACCTAAAACATGCCTGAAGGTAGAAATCATCGATGGAAAGGTTTCACAGAAAAATTACGTTTTTTAGTCATTTTTCATTAAAATTTAGTTAATTTTATTTTTTTACCACCAGAAGCAAACTATCAAAGGGCAAGCGACCCCCCGCATTTTGTCAACATTAATAACGACTACAATGTGAATTTAAAAGAAATCGTTGGAGCCGTTTTCGAGAAATAATTTTTTTAGACGTTTTTTATGAGTTTTTTGAAAGTAACCCCCAAATTGAGTTAGCCCAAAATAAAAAAGATTGGTCCCGAGGTATGATTTTTGTAAACCTACATGCCGAATTTCATCAAAATCGACTGAGTAGTTTGCCCGGAAATCGACGAACAGACAGACAAAGCAACAGACGGAGCGACAGTGCGACAGACAGAGCGACAGACAGACATTTCGTAAAAAATGTTGGGTTCCTGGGACCTCAAAACGTTCAAATCCGTTGAAATCTCGGAATCAAAAATTTGGACCATCACAAAGCTTTCCTTATACTACGTATAAATTGGAAAACAATAATGAATTGAAAAAAAATTTGCCAGCACATTTCAACAACCTTAAAATAATATTCTAACAGGTCATCCGCGGATTTAGTGAATAAATAGAAAGATATCATTCAATATCTTACTATAGACAATCTCTATTGTATACCTAGGTACACCAGCATCCTGGCATCAATTTTCGATTCGCCCATTCTAATAGAGAGTTTCATATCCCAGCGAACTAATTACTCCCAACAGTTGGTACTTTCATTATGTATAGAAACCAAGATGGCGGCTATGGCTAGTACGCAATAGAGTGCACTTTCCATCAAATAATCGGCCGATTACCTAACTCTGGGCCGGCCCCCCTCTCGCGCCTCGCTGCGCCTATGTCGAGTCAATGCTCCTCGAGTCCTGGGTGAAAGTGAACCCGAGATATTGTGTACAGTTAGGTACCGAGTACCGTATGCAACGCAGCCCATTGTCTAGCTGTTGAAATTGGGAGCAGGCCTTCTTCGGTCCTCGGGCACCTATATATAGGAATCCCCCGGAGTACAGGAACTAGGAAGCTTACTGCCCGTCGCAAGGTCGAGAGAGGAAGGAAGTGAATCAGCTTTTTCGTGGGACGGAGTGTCACGAAGGCCCGTTGCGACGACCCGTGGTCCAATATGAAAAGAATAAATGCTGTCAATTGTGCTTAGGGAAATGAAGATATGGAAAAATGTTCAGGAACTGGTTTCGAACCAGGGTCTCCACGTCGTCTCGTATTGCACAATCTATTACCTATACATAATTTATGCGTAGATTGTAAGGTATAACCAAGGGAGTCACCAGACGCCAGCCATGGATAGGAGACGAGTACTGAAGAAAAAACACGTAAAGAAGCCCACCGAATTCAGTGGAGCTCAACACCGAGCTCCTAACTCCGTACATAGAACGAAAATGGAGGCCAGAAATTGGCAAGTCCTCGAAAACGCTGGAAGGATGAGTTGGAAACTAACCTTCGCGGGTTGGGAGTCCGTAGTTGGTAGAGCGTTGCTCAAAAACCGAGATGACTGGAGGAGTGTTGTCGAGCAGACCAAAGCGCATCAAGGGCTGTAGAGCAAGAAGAAGAATTCGGCAAGACGCAACCGATGAATAAGGAGACGAGGTGGAAAATGGCATGCGAAAGATGTCAGCTCTGGCTTGTCAGAGGAAGACCGGAGAAAGGGGGTGGTGCGAGAGGCCAAAGCTCGCTCGCTTGCTGTAACGCCAAGAAAGAAGGAAGAATAACCATGAGTACATACTACTACATACATCTACCCTATTTTATTTTGGTGCACAACTAAAACCAGCCAGTCGCCCCCCTATCCTAGAGGCTTACAAAACCCTTGGATACAGTAAAGTTGTGACCTAATCTAACAGTATCATTTGGTTGGTGTAAAAAGACTGTCTAGGTGCGGCACTGCAGTTAATAGGCCTAAACTAAAACTACTGTGTAATAACCGCGTTAAAGGCCTTTAATTTAGTGTTATCTTCCCAAAACGGTATTCCCTCGCCAGGTTAAAACAGGAAAACCATTTCGTGACTCTCACAATGGACCAACCAAACAATAGGCTGACCCTCCCTTCAGGTATGTACAAGCGAGTAACTACGCGATATCTATAGAAAATTCAGTTATGAATGCAACAGGAATTACGCCAACAATAACATTGATAAAATTAGCAATTAGACTTGACCTACAGGATACAGTAACTATTACTATAAAAGCCACCTGACAATAGATATTACCACCCCTGATGTGCCACCCCCGCTCAAATATAATACTTCCTGGCATAGCAGATGACCTCATCGCCATAGCAGCTGCCTTCTTCCTGCACCCTTTATTCACCCCATATTATCAAGTACTCACCCTCATCTTATTGACCTGTGTTGCCATATTTCCGAAGGCTTATTTCTGTTGGGGAATAAACGAGAATCTAAAGCTTGGTTATTACGCCCACCTCATATACCAATTTAAGGCCAGTTTTGCAGTTCTTCCAATTATCAAATCAATTTCTTTCATCCGCCTTTGAGTCTTGCAGTTAGTTGGCATTTCAGCGATTTCGGCTGGAGATATAGATGACTTTTTGAATCTGATGGGTGGTTCTCAAGGCAACGCAAATTACCCCTAGGCTAGAGGTGTCTGCGCCTCTGTACTTGTGCCTGTGTTACAGTGAGACACCTCTTCCTACTTTCTCTTATCAACTATAGTAGTATGAGCCTACATTGGAAATTGGAATGTCACTCTACTGTCTATGGCTATGCATTATATTTCTTATAAGTCAATTACTGCTCGATTTAGTACGTAAAGTTGTGAGGAGGGGGTGTAGTGCTTATTTTTTTTTAAACTTTAATGTGAAGGAAATGTTTTGCGCGTTAAAAAACCTAATACTGACACCAACCTTGCCACTTGCCAACTAGTCTAAATCCACCGCACTGGCATACGCAAATTGCTCCATAATGCTAAATGTAATAGTTGTTTTATTCAAACTCGAAACTCTCCATAACCTTAAATTTTCGCGAATCTCTATATATTGTACTTATCCATATGAAACGCCTGATGCTGGCATAAGGTTTAATTTGTAATTCATTCTAAAACTTTACGCTCCAAGTCCCAGAAGCATTTGCTTCAAACTTTACTTCTGTTTATGAATTCTTAGCGATTGTGTTACATCGTTACATGTTGTACTCGTACATCGCCATCATTATTTATTAGTTAGCCTTTATTTGGCCCGATATCATCATCATCTTGTCTGTTGGCGCATTGACTGTTTAGTTGAGAAGACGACAGTGGTAGAACCAGTCCAGGATACCGTATCTGGCTGCTCCAGACAAAGGAATCTTGCAGAGGTGTTCGGTAATCACTCGGGTTGCCACACACGGCCCTGAGCTCATTCCTGGACATGCAACTGTGTGGGAGGCTTGTGGACAGACGCGCCTATGGACGGACGTAGGCGGGCGCGGGGGGACAGGTGCAGTGCCGGGGTCAGGGGTTATAATGTGGACCATAGGAGAACCAGGGGGGCTGGTGAATAGACGCGCGTATGGACTGACTAAGGGGGGGGGGGGCAGGTGGAGTAGGCTACTGTGGGGTCAGGGGTTACGATGTGGACCATAGGAGAACCAAGGCGGGGGGGGGGGGGGCGGCTTGTACTTGTAGACAGACGCGCCTAAGGACAGACACGTCTATGGACGGACGGACGTATAGGTGGGCGCCGAGGAACAGGGGCTACAGGGGGCATCAAGCATCATCAGAATCGCAGGACTAGTACTAGCGCTACTGTAATATTCTTCCACCTTTACAGAAACTATAATATGTAAAAGAGTAAATAAATTAATCAGTTTTTATGGTATCAACTACTGTATACTCTTTTTTAAATTCATATCAAATCATATATATTTATTTACCGTTTTTTTGTACAATTAGTACTTAGTAATGATGTGGTTCAGAGGGGCAGAGGAACAACAAAACATTTCCTGGATTTGCGTTACTTCTTAACTATACGAAATAATTATCAACGCTCTACTGTGCAAAAGCTACAATATAACTACGGATTTTACTTAGTTTCACAACCAAACGATGCATCATCGTCATATACTACAAAAACGTCAAAAATCTGAAAATGAAAAAAAGAATTGATTTCAGAAATGACCGATTCAAATGATAAGTAAATAAATAATGACTTTTGGTCCTATTACCAACTTACCAAGCCAACCCAGTGGAGTTATAAGGTTATGAAGTCCTTTCTTACACTCAACTAGGATGGCCAGAAAATGTAGCAAATGTGGGACTCAAACCAACAACCTTTCGGGTTTCGTTCGGAGTTTGCTACATGACCTGATGGCACTTTTGAACTAGCTATCACTGATAATCGCCATTTCTAGGTCTATAACGGTTAGTCTTTGATTTGTAGCTAGCTTCTTTGCACACAATAGAAGCGATTACCTTTATTCTCTGCCCCACTGAAGGGTACGACCAACCATACAGAGCTAATAGCCATATAATGTAAATCCTTTCCCATTCTCGAGAGACAAAGACCTAAGTAGTAAGTACCTACCCATTACAAAAGCTATTAACAGGCACACTATAAATCCTGCCAATAATCCATTCTATTGAAAACGTAAAGTTAAGTATAAAGGTGTGAAAAGCCCTTCCGGGCAATTCGGGGTGAAATTACAAGAGGGTGGGCCTCGTTACTAGACTGAGGAACTCTCTGTTATCGATTGAGCTCGTCAGCTCCCTGTGAAAGGGCTCCGATCACACATGCAGCCCCTATACACGTACACCCTTGTACCGCGCTGCCTCCACTTCCAGATTTTCCGCCTTTGTTTATACTGCTGCAATTCAAAGCCCATGATATCGCCACACATCCCCTGCAAAGCTGCTGATCCTGTTTATTTTTGATTTTGTGTGTTTTTTTAGTTTAGCTTCTTTACCGGTACTTAGACCCTTTTATTATCGCATTGTGTGCTAGAGTAGTTCATACAGTACATCGTATTCGCATGTAGACTATGTTTTTGGCCCACCTGGAAAATATGTGCTTTTTCAGTCAATAGCTGTTAAATTCGCCTAATACCTTACCAACATTTATAATACTTCGTAAATGAGCATTGGTTTTGAATATTATAATAATAATAATAATAATAATAATAATAATAATCGTGTATTCCATCAGGTATTAATAAATACATGGAACAAGTCATTATAATAATAATCAATCAATTAATCAAAACTGAAACTAAAACTAAAACTAAAACTGGTCTACCTTAGCTCAAGGCCAGGCATGCCACGTGAGATGAGTGAACAATCCTCCAAAAACTCGGCAACATTATAAAAAGCTTTGGTTGTTAGATACTTTTTTAAATTGCTTGTACATACTTCGGGGGAGCCTTCTCTCATTTTACGTGGCAAAGCATTGTAAAGCCTAGCACCAGAGTAAAGAACATCTTTCTCATATAGGGATAATCTATGTTGAGGTATTGAGATGGTTCTGTTGTTCCTCGTGTTGCGGCCCTCTAAAAACGAAACCCCATCGGAAGACAATAACATTGAAATGCAGGTTAGTATGTATAGCGATGGCAGTGTTAGAATACAATTTGATTTAAATAGGTGTCTGCAGTGCACTAACTGACCGTTTTCAGACTTCCATACCCCATTCAAGTTCCTAATGGCCCTTTTCTGTAAGATAAAAATTTTGTTCCAGTCAGAGCTTTGACCCCAGAAAGATACACCGTAGGAAAGATGAGAATGAAAATTGGCAAAGTAGACCAGGCGAAGAGTTTCATAGCTAATTTTAGACGCTAGAGCTTTGAGGAGATAACAAGATGACGAAAGTTTTTTAGCTAATTGGTCAATATGTGGTCCCCAAGACAGTGATTCATCAATTACAATGCCTAAGAATTTTGAAGATGAAGCATACTCAAGTGGTTCTCCTTCCAGGCTAACTGCAGGCTTTGTACAAGAAGTGCTATGCTTTGAGTGGAAATTAATTAGGTTGGTCTTTTTTTTATTAATAATTAATTTGTTAGCAGCAAACCAGTCAGATAGGGACGATAATGCCTCACTAACCCTGACTTGAAGGTCATTATCATTTACTCCAGACACTAGTACATTCGTATCGTCAGCGTAGAGAACAATTCCACTACAAATAGATTGACAAGCCAGATCGTTAATGTAAAGTAGAAATAAAAGTGGTCCGAGAATGGACCCTTGCGGGACACCTTTGGACAGGCTTAAAGGGGACGAAACACAATCTGTTAGGAAGACTTGTTGCGAACGACCTGTCAGATAGCTGGAAAACCATTGGTGTGCAATGCCCCGGACCCCATAGCATTCTAACTTTGACAACAAAACAACATGATCAACTAAATCAAAAGCTTTAGACAGGTCTAACATGACAGCAACACATTTATTTTTTTCATCGAGGTGACGATACAGCTCATGAGTGAAATATAATATAGCTGTGTTAGTCGATCGACCACACAAAAAACCGTGTTGGTTTTTCGAGATTATATTATGTTTACCAAGAAATGCAGTAATTCTATCTTTAACTAGCAACTCTATTATTTTGGAAAATATGGATAACTGTGCTACGGGTCGGTAACAGTTAGGATCACTGGTGTCGCCACCCTTAAAAATAGGGGTGACTTTAGCAAGTTTTAATAAGTGTGGGAAAACCCCAGACTCAAAAGATGCATTACATAAGTGAGAAAGTACAGGTAGCAAATGTTCTTGGACATTCTTCACCAGCTTATCGGGCACCATATCCATACCGCATGAATCTGAATTTTTCCTTTTATTAATGATACGCGCAAGTTCAGCTGGATTAGTGGGATACATAAAAAATGATGATTTAGCAGAATTTGTAATTGGAAAGTCACGAGTTGGAATTTTGCTTGCCTGAAGCAACTTTTCGGGCGCATTGACAAAATAAGAGTTTACAATATTCGCTATTTCCTGCGGATCGCTTGTGAATTCGCCATGATCATTGACTATCCTATTAATATTACTTTTTGTTTTAGTTTTATTCGACTCATTTTTAATAATTGACCATGCTGTTTTGGATTTGGTGTCTGACAGGCATATTTTCAATTCATTGCGCAATATTCTCGCTGCACTAATTAGTTTTTTATATAATTTAACGTAGTTCTTATAGTACACAGCAAGAGCAACATTATTAGGATCATTCCTTCTTTGCCTAAACAGATCAAGTTTTTTTTGCCTGGATACTAAGAGACCTTTAGTGATCCAAGGGTCATCCTTCTTGGTAGGTGAGCGTTTGTGCCTTTTAAGTGGGAAGCAGACCTCTATATAATAAGTAAATATGTCAATGAAGCATTTGTATTTACTGTCCATATCCTTAGAGGCATATACATTACCCCATGACTCCCGAGCTAACATTCTCTTGAAATATTCAAGGTTATTAGAGTTGTTAAAATTGCGATACAGACTGCATTTCGATGGGAGTACATCACTTCTACAGGAGTGTTGAGTAAATAACTGGGCAGTGTGATCAGAGTATGAAGCATCAATGACAGATGTTCCAAAGTCCCCAGTAAAGTTGGTAAGAATTTGATCAATGCAACTCTGTGTACCACTGGTAATTCTTGTGGGGACATTTATTAAGTGGTTAAACCCAAAGCTAGAGTAGCAATTTACGAAATCAGATAATTGGTTCGATGTACTTAAATAATCAATATTAAAATCAGCACAAATGTAGGTAGGCATTTGGTATTTCGCCAAAACATGGTTCAATAGCATTTCCAATTGCACAAGAAAGCAAACAAAATTAGATACATTTGGAGTTCTGTATATTGCTATGACTAATAGCTTTTTACGGTCCTGCAATTTAAGACTAATTCCGCAACATTCAAAAATAGTATCAAATAGTATTAAATAAGCCCAAGACAATTAGTGCTGGGGAGAACTTCCAAAACATTTTGGAGCACCGCGTCGTTTTGCCTGGTCTACGTCTTTTTTTATTTAATTTACATTACATTTCTTTATTATTAATTTACATTTAATTTATTCAAGATATAAAGATTTGGTATATGTATATGGAAGTTTTAGAAGACTACTTCACAACATCACACAATAGCATGGGGTACCGTACCTATTTTTTTTAATTTCCTATTTATGTGTTAGTAGGCCTATATATGGAAAGCTATGTGATGGCCGAAATGTTCAATTTCGAGTTTTCAGTGAATTTATACGTTTTGAGGTCCCGGGAACGCAAAAAGGGTTTTACAAAATGTCCGCCTGCCTGTCTGTTCTTCGATTTGCGGGCAAACTGCTTGTTGGATTTTGATGAAATTCGGCATGTAGGTTCACAAAAATCATGCCTTGGGACATTTGTTGCCAACTCATTTTTTGTGGTTTTAACTTCCAAAAACTAAAGACAAGCGGCTAAAATTTTCTTTATTAAAAAATAATTTTTCTGAAAACCTTTCTATTGATGCTTTCAAACTTCAGGCACGTTTTAGGTGTTAAATAGAGTAACAAACCTGAACTGGTTCCTTTCCCAAATACAGTTTTGGTTTTAAATGAAAAATATTTTTTGAAGAAATTATGGATAATTCGTGATCAAACACATGGCATACCGTGCCATAATTACTGTGTTGTGTTATATTGGTCTGCCCGTTCGTTCTAGACTATGCAATACCTATGTATATGGTTTTGGAGGGATTCAGGGGTGGCCAATTCCTGTTAAAGGTATGCCACCCGCGGCCGTAGCCGGGGGGGGGGGGTTTCATGGGGGTTATTGAAACCCCCCCACCGAAAGAAAATCCTAGCTATGACCTTGATGCCGCCCCATGCAGGTGGCAGCCCGGTAGGCAGAGAAAGATGAGATGCTCGCATGGTGGGTCAACGTCCGCATCCAGTTATTAACATATTACTCCGTAACTAATTATACATACTGTATGTGAATAAACTGAAGCCACGTGAGCTATACGAGCTTTCAAGCTATAAGTATTGTAAGGAATTTGTAAGGAAATACCTAATGTTTCCATTTTACATATTATGCAACAGTAATATTTTAGATTTAAGTACCTATTGAACGTACTGGTGGGCCTGGACGGTAGCTAAATGCTAAAGTAGCCTACAGAACTGACATTTGACATTTGCAGGTTAGATTACAGACAACCTTGACGACGAGATAAGCTGCGCAACCAGCCGTGCAATTCCAACAATGAATTTATACTAAGAGTGTGCGTCCCGTTGGAAATCTACAACCCGAAATTTAAATTAGTACGGTATTTACTATCTTTATTTAAGGTATCAAAATTACTGTTGTGAAAGTAATATAAGGGTAGGTAAAGCTGCCTAACCCGCTTTCCTCTTAAAGCTTAGGAATTAACTATCTTAAAAGTTAAAGACACTCAAAAATTTGTTTTTTCCAATTTCCATGTAGTCTAATGTTATAGGAGAAATCCATATTAATAACTTTATATATAAAGTTATTAATAATATTTCACTTCCACGAAGTCACTGAAGAAACTCTCTCATAGAAATCCATATGCTTGAAACTCAAGCAATGTTTGCCTTGATAGTTAGATATTTTTCAAACCTTTCGTCCTTTTCCTCTCTTGAATCTACTTGGGCCTACTATACCGTTTAGTATTAACTTATTCGAGGGGTTAAAAATGTAAACAAAATGATTTTTAGCAGCACTTTCCATTCTAAATGTTTCTTGTTTGCATAATTATTTAATCCCAGTTAATACTACAGTACTAGACTCTCATTTGGTTGTCGTGCAACAGAGTTTTATTTAGCTTATGTCAAAGCTGTCCAGGGACAGACGGACAGACAGACTGATTTAGTGAATTAATAATGTACAGTGACTATTACTTGCCCACCCTTCTTCCCATTGGTTGATGATGCAACAGGTACGTCGGAATAGTACAGTCCCACCACCTACAGACACTTTCTAGTGTCAGTGATATCGGGTTGCCATGACGTGGGCAGGCCCCGTACAGACGTCACTAGCCTGAATTTCCCTGGAGAACACATAGGGACATGATCTCATCAGACTCCTTACATGGTCCATCTAGCTGTGCGGTACATCAAGGTTGCCTATAAAATACCTACAGACTTTACATACAATGAGGAAGTGCTATAAAAACGGATTATCCATTTTTAAGTAGGTACAGTTCGGTTGCTTGGGCACAGTAGCTTCAACCACGCGGTAGAATTTGAAAATGGTACCCCTTTCTGAACAGGGGGACAGTGAATTATTAAAGTAAAAATTTTCTATGGACGATTTTCAAAGAATTTCAAAACACAATCCCTGGTGATAATTTGGGGTAGGGTATGATAGTTATTGTTTTGTTGTCTTGTAAGTAGGAGAAATACATGTACTTATTTTATAGGTGTAAAAATATCTCATCAAATATTAATCGTAGAACTGCCAAAAAAAAGATCATATCAAAACAGAACAAATTTTTCTGGACACATAGATATACAGTACATCATATCATGTATACCTTTCTAACACAATTATAGAATTTGATTTGTAAGAAACGATTGGTGCGGTAGTCCCGAGAGTAGTGTCAATTGTCATACATAATTGGCTACTGGGCAGTAGTAATAATGAAATATTAACCGTGCCAGATAACGTAACTTAACAATAATCATACAATACAATAAGTTTTTGAATGAAAAACTAAGTATTAAAAACAAATAAATAAATTGTGAACTGTGGATTACAAGCCTGCCGCTAACAGCCGTCTCATAACTAGGCAAAGCCGCAAACTGGGGCCAACTATAAACGAATAATTTGATTATTTTTTTCCATTTTCAGTGCCACAAACAAAAGCCATAACCTTTACTATATATATTTTGAAAACAGTCATAAAAGGCGGCATCTGTCGGCGCCTCTGCAGCTCCGTCGTCTGAGGCGGCAGCCTCACCTTCTGTTATAGTAGCCTAATTCAATGTACAGGGCGGTAAGGTGTGATGGACATGTTGCGCAGCTGATATGTGAGGCAAACACCTGTTGTCCAGACGTTGTTGAGGGGCAGGTGCCTGCATGAACCTGGCTGGAGCTAGATAGCGTGTTTCCAGCCTGGGGTGGACTGCGGGTTCGCAGCAGAAGCTGTCCTATGAGTCGCCAGGTGGTGGTCATAAAAGAGCAGCATATCAATTTCATCCCACTGATTGTACAATATTAATTCACAAGTTTTGAGGCGCCCATCACGGGAAAATCCTAACATTGTATACTTTTCCTTGTATCGTAATAAACATTTGAGCATATAAATAAAATATAAGCTCCGGGTTATTAGTCTGGATCGAAATAGATCAGATTGTATTGTAATGAGCTACGAAACCTATATAGAAGCGAGAACGAGAAAAACCGGGCCCACCCAACCCTACCCCTAACCGCAGTAGGGAAATAAACGCTGCTGCAGGGCATGTGGCTGACAATATAATATCACAAAAATGGAGAACTGGCCAAGAGATGGTGTTTTACAGCCCTTTAGTAAGTAAGTAAATACAGTAGACGATATTTATATTTCCTATCATATGATCGCTTCAAAGTAGCCTAATCATATAGCCTAATCATACAGCCTATTTATGGGCTACAGGGGGAAGTGAATCATTGACAGTTCGTCGGCCCAGCCCACACCTGGACCCCATGAGTCATCGCAAGGTCCCATGGACTGACTCACCGACGCAAAATATGCAGATCCGTCCACCCATGAGTCTGGGTTCGGATGGGTCACTCTAAAATCCGACAATATTTCATTTCCTATTAATTTAACAAAAAAATCATAAAAAAATGTACCTATTTAATCAAAATTGTAGTTAACAACTTTATTTTCATTTTCGGTATGTACAAAACTATTTTTTTTTTGTTTTTTTGTAAAACTGAACATGGACAAAAAAACGGGAACTTGATTTGCACGTGACATCTCTCTTTCATGATCCGCCTCTGGTTACTCGACATCATGACACATATATTACAGGCAGTTGATTCTGGTTCGCTGTTGAGCTGACGTTGCTAATCAGTAACCTCTGACGTTTCATAATTAGCTTACGTTACGTCACGAATATTATGTCGTAGTGACGTAGTGAGTTATCATAATGGCTGCCGTCTTACGGAGTTCGTACCTACTGGAGCTGTCCGAGCAGAAGACGCTGATCGGTGTTGGTTGGTTTAGAGACGTAATTTTGTGCAATTGTGAAATTTTCTGTCAGACCTTTATCGCGAAAAATCATACTAGTATGCCAATCAGGTATGCAAATGCATTGCAATGCAATTTAAATGATTTATTTGTGTATACTCAAATTAATGAGCTTTAAAAAAACAGTCACATACGTTTTAGCTTCATAATCTGGGTTTTATGGGTTTTTGGCTTCCACATCCACACCATCCAAAAGCAGCAAAAAGCATTCCGGCTTTAATCAAAATATAAGGTATGGACTCAGCTCAAACTATATTTATTAATCGTAGTTCTAAACGGGAGATAGGAGACTGTCTGATTGCCTGGTGCCACCTCCAACGAAGCCACGTCTGTTCGCTCATTGACCTGCCAAAGGGAACAAACCAGGTGGCACCTGAAATTTAAAAAAAAAAATGCAGGAGTGAATGTCCCATAATATATTGAACTCTAGTCGCACCCAAAAGAATAGTAAACTACGATATGCTAGCTCGCGGAGCAGTTAGGCCGACTCGTGACTTGAGAGATCTCATTATACAATTACAATGCAGAGAAACTAGAAGAAAGGCAATGTCCGCTATGGTGACCTCAGCCGAACCTGGCGACGGCACTGTACCTATAATTGACTACCTGAACGCTCCTATGACCTTACGGCCGCTCTGTGCCAACTCTCAAGTACATTGTAGGCTTAACCAGTCCACTGCAAGGTACGCCGCTTCAAAGGCCGTTTCGCAAGTGACTATCATACTGTCATAGGCGCAGTTCAACTAGAGGGGAAACAAATAACAACAAAAATATTTATATTAGGTTTATTGGTCTGTCCATCCAATGTTGTACACGCGACTGAATAATTGATTGTTCTCGTCACTCAGTGGCGGATGCAGCCAGAGGGGGATAATATTTGCTGATGCTAAATAAACACAAAACCTGGCGGTATGAATGTAAGCCGTCTTTTATCGGTGTGCGCATATATAACAAACTGCCCAATTTAATAAAGACAGCCAAGAACTTGGCAGAGTTGAGAAGGAGTTTGAAGTGTTACCTTATTCAAAGGACATTGTACAACATTCAAGAGTTTTTTTGAATAGGGAAGAACTTTGAACTTTTCTTTGGATTCTGTTAAGTTCTTGACTGCATTGTACAATTTAACATTTATTATTTACGCTATTGTATTGAAAATCGGTGCAATATAGACTTTCTATTCTATTCTATTCTATTCTAAACACTAGCTATAGGAATGATTAAGGGTGGCTGCCGAAAATGTAATCCGGAGGAAGCCGCCATGGATAAGAATTGCGAAAACAGGGTGGCTTCGTTGGGATACATGGATTGTGGATGGTGGAAGCTGCCATTAAAAACTCCTGTTTCTTAATTTCAAACCTGCCTTTCCACTATTTCCGACTGAGGAAGACCACACTGCTGACAAAAGTGCTGGATCGACTACTGCAATACGTTAAGTAGTTATACGAGTTAAAACTCCTTTGACCTGGGCTTTTTGGCCCCCCTCTTCTTTGCCTCATAGTGCCCTTTGGGGAACACCTCCCTCCTCGCCTCTCGGGTCCTTTTCTTGTAGTGCACCTAGTGTCTGAAAACCGATGACCAGTCCCACCGATTTTTATTATTTTCAATTATTTATTTTCGGTCTGGATCTCGGTTCTGTTTCCGGTCTTCAGTTCAGTATATGATCGAAAATCCGGTCAGAATCAATCTGTAACTGCACCACAGCATGGGTCTACTTTCTGCTTTTTGTAGATCACATCCCCCGGGAGGCTGTGTGCCACTAGATGTTGTACATAGTAAAAACTGACACGACTGTAGTTAGTGTAGTAGGCATTTAGGCATTTGTTGCGTGTGAGGGGGTAAGGGGGTTACTCCAGGCATCAGGTAGGCATAGTATCTCACCGAGAGGCTGAGTACGCCACTGGATCGATATGGAACATAAACTGATGGTTGGCTCGATATGACTGAGTGCGAAGCGAGTAGTTTTAAATGCAACAGGGGCAATGGCAATGCAGCCAATTGTGTTGGGGGGGGGGGGACTGCAGGCTTCAGATAGTCAGCAGCTCTCCTGGGAGGCTTAGTACACCACTGGAACGATATTGTGGATAAAGTGGACGTTCACTTGATATATTGTAGCTGAGTGCGTAGGAGCAGTTTCACATGCAACGGGGCAATGAAAGCGCTTCTATGCGGGGGGGGGGGGGGGACTTCAGGCTTAAGGTAGGTTGTAGCTCCCCCGGGAGGCTGGGTACGCCACTGGATCTACATAGAGGATAAACTGGAGGTTGGCTCGACACGGCTGAGTGCGTAGCGAGTAGTTTCACATGCAACGGGAGGTGAAACCCAGGAAAAATATAAGCCGTCATTCATTGACCTGCCAATTCACCATCCTGCTGGCTTTCTTTGTGTACTTAATAACATTGTAGGTTATCTATAGACAGGGACGGATCCTTGGGGGCACCCCCCCCCCCCCGAGAAAAATAACTTTATACTAGATAGAATGGACTTTTGAAGGAAATGAAGAGAAATTGTTACTCAAGTAAGGGAAACGCGATATTTTTCAGGTCACCGCCCCCCCCCCCCCCGAAAACTTTTTCTGAAACCGTCCCTGTCTAATAGACATAGTCATTTTCTTACTTATTGCGAAAAAGACCAAAACAGAACGGGTGAATGTTTACTCGCAAATGTATGAAAACATTCGCCTACAGCAGTATAGTATAGCTGCAGTAGCCATCATGAAAGAAGCAACCGTAAAGCAAAAGCAATGTGAAAGAGAGTAGGCAATGTTGTCTTGGCGAACTATTAATTTAAAAAACCTGTAAGGGTATACCTATATCATTCTTCTTTGCATTTTATTGGACTTTTAGGTCTGTTTGCGAATAAATGGTTATTTATTTTATTGTATTTATATTTATTTAAATGCCCTTTTAAATGCCCTTTCCATTGAAGATTGGCGATCATCATGGCAATTTGGAGCTTGGGGACTACAGCTCTGAAAAGGGAAGTCGTGCTCTTGCCAAACCACTGCCTCAGCTTTTCAACCAGGATGATCTTCTGCGGGGTGCCCTCAATATTCCCTTGTATTATTACATGCAGAAGGCGATACTCTACATTCCTAATCACATGGCCGAAGTATGTTAGTTTCTATTTCTTAACCGTCAGCAGCAACTCGGTTTTTGTATGCATTTGTTTCAGGACCTCAACATTAGGGTATAATGAACAAATAACAAAAAAAACCTTTGACGGTTTATATCACTTTCTTCGAGTCTGATGAAACCTTACATTGTTCGTACATATGCACATTTTTGCTTTCCAATTTATACGTAGTATAAGGAAAGCTTTGTGATGGTCGAAATTTTCGATTCCGAGATTTCAACGGATTTACACGTTTTGAGGTCCCAGGAACCCAAAAAAGTGGTTTTTACAAAATGTCTGTCTGTCGGTCGGTCTGTCGGTCGGTCTGTCTGTTCGTCGATTTCCGGGTAAACTACTCAGTGGATTTGAGTGAAATTTGGCATGTAGGTTCACAAAAATCATACCTCGGGACCATGTTTTTTTTTTTGGGCTAACTCAATTTGGGGGGGTTTTATTTTCAAAAAACTCCAAAAAAACGTCTAAAAAAATTATTTCTCAAAAACGGCTCCAACGATTTCTTTTAAATTCTCGTAGATTGTAGTCGTTATTAATGTTGACAAAATGCGGGGGGTCGCTTGCCCCTAGATAGTTTGCTTCTGGGGGTAAAAAAATAAAAATAACTACATTTTAATGAAAAAATGACTAAAAAATGCGAAACCTTTCTATCGATGATTTCTACCTCCAAGCATGTTTTAGGTGTTAAATTGAGTAACGAAACCGGATAGGTTGCTTTCCCAAAAAAATATTTGGTTTTGCCCAAAAAATTATTTTTTGAAAAAAATGATAGAAAATTCGCGCTCAAATGCATTGCATGCCCTGCCATTATTGCTGTGTGGTAATTAATGTGTTTGTTTGACCTATCGAGAATTTACCTCACTTCTAGTGACGTCAGGTGGACAACCGCCCCCCCCCCCCCCCGAGATATCGGAAATTTAACCATAGGAAAAATATTTGCCATAAAATTACTAATTTTCTCTATCTAATAATTTTGATAAATTGGAAAGCATGTTCGAGTGAACTTGGACCGGTTCTTTTGTTTTGTTTAAGAGGCGTTCCCTTGACCCTACTGCGAACATTTCCTCTCCCTATTGCATTGAATTTAGCCAGAGATATCGTACTCTATATACAATCAGACCACTACTGATAACACGTTTATCACATACGGCTGGCCTAGTTACCTTGCATTTACTAATATTGTATGAAAAACGTAAATGCTGTAGTTTGCAAAAGTTTGAATGAAACAAGAACTATTTCTAGGGGTACTTAGCTAAAGCTGTAGGCTGGCCATGGTCTTGTTAACTCGCAGACCCGAGAGATCAAACAGACACGCAAACACTTGAATTTCAAATTTTGCGCTCACAGGTTAACAGAATAACTAAATAAATATAAGAATTTTTTTGTTTTATTACTAAGCCAACCTAGCGGAGTTAGGGCTATAAAGCCCTTTCTTACACTCAACTAGGAAGACTCGGGACCGCCTGCTTTACATGCCCTCCGAAGCATGGCCAGAAAATGTAGCATGTGTGGGACTCGAACCAACAACCTTTCGGGTGAAAGTTGGAGTCCGTTCCACTACTCTACATGTCCTGACTGTATGCTTATTTCAATTGCCAGGCTACAGAAAATACAGAGAATTATGCAGGCAGTGTTTCCAATGCCACGTTTTCCTGAGAAAGCGAAAGATACCCAGGCTGTATAACTTTCCAGGAATTAATAAAATCCCGCAAGTTTACGTATAAGCTCCCGGTGCAAATAATTGTTCCGGGAAATAATACTGCACCATATAGTGACTGCGTATTAATCAGGCAAAGTCGATATGGCCATATAGACTATAGTGTATTATTGATATTGAAGCACAGATGGAAATGGTCGTAAGTAGTGACGCATGCCTTATCAGCCAGAGGGATTAGATAAGAATAACATATCGATATGTAATCATGGTGCTGACTGCTCAGTAGTCTTCGTAGATATAACCATCTCTATTACCTATTATATACTACAATACACTTTAGTATACTATACCTCCTTAATAAATGTATTAGTATACAATAGTTTTGACGTGACAACGTCTACTAAATCGATGAGCGCTGGCTGGAATACTAGGTGCCTGTACGAAAAGTGTGATGTTCATGGGTGACGCGGGTCAGTAACGCGGGTCGGGAACGCGGGTCGGGAACGCTGGTTTTTTGGGCAGATGTAGAAGGTCTATCTCAATTTAAATTATACCCATGTCTTCCTCTATTCTTCCTCTTTCAGTCTCTTTCAGACTCTTTCTATATTTGTGGTGATCAAGCAAGGGGTTTTGCTTTGGGGCTGTGAAGCGCCAGGGGGTACACACGATTTTCAACAAAAATCGGCTTCTTTCGGTCGCGTTATTATCTATTAAAAAAATTCAAACTACGGTACGTCAAGTGTCAACTTTACGATATGGGACTACGACCATTTAGACACAAATCATGCGAGCCCTGGAGGGGCGAGCTGCCGCCAGCGGCAAGTGCATTTTGTTTTTAAGTAATATTTAGTAATTTAGGCGTCGTCACGTTAACCTATCGTCAGTAAACCGACTTTACAGTCCTACCTAGTTATGATAGCTATTCAAGGGATGTACAGTCATAGTCACCACTAACACATGACTACAGCCTTTCGGGTTTCATTGTGGCAACACTGACTGGTCAGCATTGTGCCATCTATTCATCATGAGCCGAAAATATCCATGCGGAAAATAGCGTTTCAAAAGAGCTCTTTGTTTCCCTACATACGATATTTGGCCATTACGGTTTGAAAATGCATTTGAGGAATGAGGACTAAATTCTTGTCAAGTTTCTTTTATTTCAGACAAACAACACACAAAAGGCGAGAGGCGACCCACCCCGTCGCAATGTAATAATTGAAGACTACAAGATAAAAACGATGTATGACCACAAAATGCAAGTCTAACGATATTCTAATTTCGAGTGCAGATTTTTCTGAGGAGCCTGCAAGCAAGGGCGAATTTTGCCTCCAATTTAGGGGGGGGGAGGGGGTCAGCGGGCAGATTAAGTGGATTATAACATTAAAAAACATTATTATTATTTTTAATTTCCACTGTAAACTCATTTTTATCTAGTGTAAGTCCATTCGTTTGGGGGGAGGGGAGGGGGGGTCCAGACCTTGCCTGCAAGAGACCCTGTCTTATAAATGGGCAGACTGGACATTTGTTTTATTGGGGAAGGGAGCGCAGGAAGACTAAGACTTGTTGGTGGCCCAGGGTGGCGAAAACCCAGCGGCTCTGCATTCGTGGTGCATGCCGCATCACAGCCCTCTATTTAGTCTAATTAGGGCATCCTGGTTTGTGAGTGACGTGTGACTGCCCATAAATAATATCTGGCTGGTTCTTTTTCGGCAGCGTCTTCTACTCATTCTACCTCTCCTGATTCCTCATCACAACGTCCTCAACCCCTAGATTGGTTAAACCACAAAATCGGCTAAATCTATTATTCTCAAAACTGAATTTTGTGTGGATATTGATCTTTTTCGCCTGGTTTGATCAATGTCTTGTTTGCCCCCTTTCGCGACTACCTGCTGGGCACGATTCGAAATTCCGCGGAATGTTCCTTCGTATGTGTAAGAAGAGAATGAAAACAGGTAAAAACAGGAAAATGCTTGGACTGTTTGATGTGGGCGTTGATCGCTATATTGGTTATGTTTTCACTGCGGGAGCATTCCACCCCTTCTATAACAAGTGGGCATACCACTACAACTAAATAAACTAATACAAGTTGAAATAGCTCCACTTTAAGGGCACGTTTTTGCATGTTCATGTAATTTCTTATAAAGGAGTCGTAAAATTAGAAATGCAAATACTGTATTATATTTTAATACATATTACGTATTAGCAGTAACTACGTTTGGACACAGTTTTTAAGAGTGTACGTCCCGTAGGAAATAAGTACCCAAAAATCCGTAGTTTTTACAGAAGTTAATTTTTTATTTAATTTTAACAAAGCAAGATATTAATGATTTGACACGTTTAAGTCCTAGAAGACTACATCATGCATAATATAATAGGGTATATATTTAATTTTTGGTCCTGTAGTTTTTTCATAAAACGATTGAGGGCTAAAATTTCACGTAAAATACCGTAGTAAACAATGATAAAACTACAAAAAATTAATAATACCCTATTATTGTATATGCTCCATAGATTAGTCTTCTGTACAACTTAAATGAACCAATATTTTAAGAACATGCTAAGTTATTTAAATGAAAATAAGAAGTAATAAATTTCGGGCTGCCAATTTCCTACGGGACGTGCAATTTTTTTGGCCAAACGGTGCTGCTACATACTAAATATTAAAATGAAAATGGTAACTTCTATTTTCTTTTACTTCTTCTACTGCTCATTTTTGGCCTTACGATCGATTTTGTATGAGAAATGTGACTTGGTATAAAAACGTCTCGTGGGGAGGTGGGATCTGTTTGTCTCTTTAGAGCGCTATCCTTTTTTTGCAGGCAAAGTTCTCAATAAATATCGATGGTACAGCCATAAATAATGAGATGTCATAAAGCAGAGGAGCCATTCATTTACATTTTGATGTAGGCCATTAGTTCATCACTAACACCGATCGGCCAGTTACTGACATTGAAAAAAAGAAATAACATACACGGGTGCACGGATATGCTCCAGGACTTGGACAGAGAGGTGTTGAAGGAGGTGGTCAGCTTCCTGGTGCACGGGTGCCAGAATTCTAGGAGCACAAAAACTGTGGCCTATTAGTGTTATTATGCATATAATACTATGTATCAAAATGTAAAGGAAAATTTCTTCTACTTTAGGACATCTCATATATTATGGCTCCACGATCGATAGGTCGTGAGAAATTGGGCTTTGTGCGAAAAAAACGGATGGCGGCTCCATTTGTTATTAAATCGGGCGGGTAATTCCTCGGTAAACGAGCGGGAGCCGACCGAATTACCTGTCTGCAGAATACAGTATCATGGCCTGATCCGTTGTTATTATAAGGATTCCCGCACTTGTCAGGGGCGGACTGGGCACTGCGCAACCTCTCATAATATAGGTTAGCACTGTTGAATCAGTTCAAATAGATGAGCTAAGCGGTAGCGGCAGTTCAGTTCAATACTGGAATATTTCAACCAGTTCACAAGCTCCAAGTCACTCCTCCTGCCGTTCAGACATAATGACCAGAAAATAAATATAAATTTCCGTTCAACGGAAACTGCTTAACTTTGGAGTTCTTTTTGAACTGTTCACGACCAACTGAACTGGTATGAATGGATTCGGTAAAATTGGTTGAATAAACACAATTTAATATCACAATATAAAGAACCCGTCCGAGTTCACTCGAACATGCTTTCAAATTTATCAAAATTAGTAGATAGAGAAAGTGAGTTTTTTCGTGGTAAATACTTTTTCTATGGTTAAATTTCCAATATCTCGGGGGGGGGGGGGGGAGGTGTCCACCTGACGTCACTGGAGGTGAGATAACTTCTTTATAGGTCAGACCAACACATTACCACACAGCAATAGTGGCAGGGCACGCAATGCATTTGAGCGTGAATTTTCTAAAATTTGATCAAAATTTTTTTTTGGATCAAAACCAAATGATTTTTTGGGAAAGCAACCTGTCCGGTTTCGTTACACAATTTAACACATAAAACATGCCTGAAGGTAGAAATCATAGATAGAAAGGTTTTGCAGAAAAAATATTTTTTAATCGTTTTTCATTGAAATTTATAGTTATTTTTATTTTTTACCCCCAGAAGCAAACTATTAAGGGGCAAGCGACCCCTCGCATTTTATCAACATTAATAACGACTACAATATATGTGAATTTAAAAGAAATCGTTGGACCCGTTTTTGAGAAATAACTTTTTTAGACGTTTTTTTTTTTGGAGTTTTTGTGAATAAACCCCCCCCCCCAAATTGAGTTAGCCCAAAATAAAAAAAGGGCCCCGATGTATGATTTTTTCTAAACCTGCATGCTAAATTTCATCAAAATCGACCGAGCAGTTTGCCCGGAAATCTATGAACAGACAGAGCCACAGACAGGCATTTCGTAAAAACCACTTTTTTGGGTTCCTGGGACCTCAAAACGTGTAAATCCGTTGAAATCCATGAATCGAAAATTTCGACCATCACAAGCTTTCCTTAATATAGTACTGCGTATAAATTGGAAAGCAACAAACATTATTCAGATTTAAGGCTGCAAAATTACTATTCCAATGTTGTTGGTATGAGTTGAAGCCACACTGAGAATTTGAGACAAATGTAATACTGTAGGCCAGCGAACAAATGCACAATACGAGAGGACTTCAATGGCATAGCGAGGTAGCTTGTTCATACTTGTGCGCGTCTTTACACATCATGCGATCGGTACTCAACACAGGTATGACCTATAGAGGCGACTGAAGAGTATATTCGGATACATTCCTTAAATTGTTTGTATGCGAATAATCTTTTCACTAAAAAAATCTGAGTTCACAATCTCAACGATTGGTTGGCAGCAACTCCCTACATATCATCCTGCCTTCCTCTTCAGCTCTTGGTACGTTCGAGCTCTTGGGTCCTCCTTCAGTTGATCCATCAACTCCTACGGCCGCCCTCTTCTATTGGTTCCTTCCACTGTACCATCAATGACAATGTGTCTTCTTCAATAGCCTCTAGCACTCTTTCATTCGTCACATGGTCACTCCAACTGATTGGTTGCATCCTTATGTAATACCACCTTTCAAACTCTTCAAGCTTCTTCAGTTCCTTATCTGTCCAGTTTCAAAATCCGTATAATAAAACACTACATACGCCGGTTTTAAGAGAGGACTATCCTCACAAAATAGGTCTTTTGACATTCCCCCCGATGACACACTCGAATATTTATTCGATCCAATAAATATTTGACCGAAGAAATATTGGGCCCAATTTTTTAGAAAAATGAAGGTATTACACACTGAAATATTTCTTGGCTTGTGCCACGTTTATTAAGTGGCAAGAGAAAGAAATATAAGCAAAATCAACTTTTGTTGACGTCTAAAGAACGAAAAAAAAGTCAAAGATCTTCTAATCAAACTTTTTTAACCATGGATCAAAATATAAATGCGGAGAGTTGCCCCTACTCCGTGCAGGAATTTATAATTTAGACTATTTAAGACAACTAATTTTTTCAGGCTATTTATTATTGACGTCTAGAACCTACGTCCTACATTGTATTGTACCTTGCGGTTATAAAAATGAAATAAATATTCTATTGTAGCTTCGTCACGCTGTTAGCGACAATAGTAACTTTAGGCACTGTCGATTGTGGCTAAGCGGGCTAAGCCCCTTAAAAGACAGAAGGCGACAACGGGAAGACAAATTAATATAGGTAATAAATAAATCATTATAATCTTCCTATTAATTTTCTCTTGCGAAGAGAGTCGCTTAAATTTATTTGTGTAAACTGTTTAGTTTATCGTATAAATACTCCTCTTCCTGGATTAATTCAAATAATAATTTGGTCATTTCCATTATCCACTTCATATTAGGCGCCATTTTGAAAACGTTTGTTTACGTGTTGGCGTTGGTTGCCATGGTTGGTTTGTTTACAAAATTATTGGATCCAATTTAAGGTGCCCATGGCGCCCATTCCACATACGGCCCCCATTCCACATACGTACAACGTCAATGAAAATTATGAAATTGATGGTGGCGGCAGAATTTTTAGTATGTAAAAATGTCTGCTGCCACCATCAATTTCATAATTTTCATTGACGTTGTACGTATGTGGAATACCCCCCTACGTACAACGTCAATGAAAATTATGAAATTGAAGGTGGTAGCAGACATTAAAGACATACTAAAAATTCTGCTACCACCTTCAATTTCTCATTGATGGGGGCCATTCCATATGTTTTTCAAAAATTGACAATTTTCAATTGAAACGTATGCGCCATATTTTTGAAATTTGTTTGCATTTGCTTCTTGAAATTGTATTTGTTTTCTTCGTCGCCTTATTATTTAATCCTTATTATAATTTTTATACGGAAATGCTTTCTTTTTCTTTTTAGAGAAATCAATTAAAATAGTTGTACTTGTCATATCACATGACGCAATTTTTTAATTTTAGATTGTTTGTTTCATTGTTTGTGATTTTACTCTATTATCAATTGATCATTGATCAATTTTAACAATGGCATAGAGTAAAATTGAAATGCCATTCAATTTATATAAATAATTAGATTACTCGTGACTTCGTGGTATTTCATTTTAATAAACAAAAAATAACAAAAACTTAGAGTTTTAGAAAAACTTGTTATAACAACCCGAATTAGTAAAACCCAAATAATCGTTAAGAAATTAACTTTGTCTAATTCTTTGTCAATTCTTTGTCAATTTCATAATTTTCATTGACGTTGTACGTATGTGGAATGGGCACCTAAGGCGTGTGTCTTAAATTCGATCGAATATTCGATTGAATCTGAATTTTATTACACGTTCCAATTTTTCTTCAACCAATATTTATTGCATCGAATATTGGACCATTATTCGAGTGTGTAATCGGGGGATGCCCAGTCCGACCCTGAATGAAGAAGAAACGCACAATGAACTGAGAAATAGGTAAAACTGATGGCAGGCGCAGGAATACTTAAAACGAGAGGAATGCGCGCGAGTCCAGTATGTCCCCGGCCTATTTACCGTAAGCTAAGTACATGGAGGTTGTGCAACCCGAGGCCAATAACCTGGCCGTGTCTCGGTCCATTTTGCCGGATTGGTTAACCCCAGTCGCGGACCTGTTACCAACCTATAATACGATAGGCTACCTGTATTCCTATGTTAATTGTCTCGCCATCTTTCTACAGGGCTATCATGAGTTTTATGACCGCTCTGGATCGGGAGAAAAACCAGTGACGACTAGATATACAATGCACTTGCCGCGTATAACAAATTGCCCCCCCCCCCCCCCCCGAGAAATATTTCTGGGTCCGCCCTTGCTCTGGATAGATATTTCATGCATATTTATAGGTACCGTTGTTAAAGTACAGTCTCGAGTTTACAAATACGGCAAAAGGATGTTCTTCCCTTCATTTGGCATGTACAGCAACTCGCCCCAATGCTTGTCAGCACCATGCGACAATTCCGAGACATAGCGCATGATAAGTTATAACCTGATACTATTCCGAGGTACGAGATACCGTTCAACAATTAATATAATACCCCACTGAAGGCTTGAAACCCTCTTGAAGCATGTCAATGTGAAATCATCAAGTCCATAAATATAAAAATTGGTCATACTTTTCAGCGTTTTTCTTGTCTCCAAGTCCCCCGTGTTCTTTGATGAATCACTGACTAATAGTATAGTCATTTTCCGGAAAGAGCTTTTCCATGACTTAGGGAAATTACCTGAGTACCTGATAACTCTACCCCAGGACAAAAGTTTCCCAATGATCAACCAGTCCACTTTAGAGTAGCCTATAGTATAGATGATGAGGAAAATTTTGTGTTGGTGCTGGCCGGGCAGTAAGGAAATACAGGCGTGGAGGCCGGAGAAGTGTTTTCCGCCAAGGTAGGCCGCATTTCTCGCACCCACCTGACTCCGTACAAGGATTCAGGTTCAGGTATCACTCGCTGGACAGGTCTGCCGACCAATGTACTTCTCGTCGATCAACAAGTGTAATATTGATTTATAGCAGACATCAGTCGCGTCTATGTAAAATATCGCCCCCCCCCCCCGAAAATAGAGATGACCTCTGGCTATCAACTTCTTGCCGCCGTTTACCCCTCGCTGTTGTCCCGAGCATCTATTAGAACGGGAAAACTATTTGGTACATTATCGTACAAATCACATTATTTAATTTTGACATACTGTACATTTTCCTATTGGCAATGTACACGCCACTGGCAAACATACTATAATATATAAGCCAAGAGGTGTTCCTTTAATATGGAATTACAGAATGACTAAATTGTGATGACTGACGAGGGGTGCTTTCGGTGATGTATTTGCCGGTTCCTGTATTTCTCACACCCACAGACCCACTTGACTCCCTACAACGTACTTCTCGCGTATCAGTATGTATAGTGTTTATTTATAAGAGACATACCAAGGGCAAGGGGTTCCTTAATCTGGATTGATAGAATACTTAATGGGGATTAATGGTGTAGGTTCCGCTTCTGAATTTTATAATATAATATAATAACGGTTATTCAGTGCCATGTTACAATGTGTTTTTTTTTTCTCTCAGTCTATATCGTAAGGCAGGGCCCGTGTGCGACTTATACTATCTGGCGCTTGTACATTTACTTGTTTAACCATATAATAAACTCATTATTCAATCTTGAATTCGTCAACATTAAGGCACTATATACCCGGGTATTGTCATCCGCCATGTTGCATCCCATATTTCCTATATGGTAAGTATTGTAAGATAAGTAAAAGATTGAAAAATATTGAAAAAAAAACGAATACACGTTTTAGTATTTTCTTATGAAACACTTCCCTAATTGGTAGCACGTTTTTTAAATAATAATAAATAAACAACGATAAATGTTTAAAAATAAATAGGTAAACCCCCAAGGCTTGGCTTAGACCTATACATCAGACTTATAATGGATACAACATGGAGGATGACAATACCTGTCTAATATAGAGCTCTAGTCAACATTATATAGTATGGATAAAATTAAATAAATAAATAATGCATTCAAACTTGAACTTGTCGGAATGATACAGTCAATAATTGTATGTAGGGAGGAGTAGGGTAGTGACAAGGAGATGAGGGGCCTGAGGAGGGAGGGGGGGGGAGTGTGTACGAGGTATATTTTGGTATAATTTTATGTTGGTGGTAGTTTTATCCATTGTGTAACTGCATTTTTAAAATAATTTAAGTTTTTTGTTCTTGTAGTTTATCGTAGTATGATATGCCTATATATTCAGATTGGTGTTGAGATCTTGTGGTTCGGACAGTTTGTTGTGGGAAAGGATGCGTGTGGAGCCATCTTGTGTTGTGTGAGTGTTGTACAGATTTCAAATTTTGTTTTTGATTGTATATGGATATTATTGCGTTTTTATATGTAATTGTTTAACGTCTAGGACATCCGCTAAAATATATATATAGGTCTTTTGTTGGATATAATAACCTCTTCAATCGCCTCTGTAGGTAATACCTGTGTTGAGTTACGACAGGTCACCGATCGCATGATGTGTAGAGACTCTCACAAGTACGAACAAGCTACCACTATGCCATCGAAGTCCACATAAACAGACAATGGACTGACTGATTTGTTGGACTGTTGGACGCTTGTGTGCGGTCCATTGAGGTCAGTTCCCTGTTTTGAATTGGCGCGCCAAATTCTCTCGGGATGTCACGCGAAGGCGTGGGCGACCTGCCGTCACTCCGTCCGTATTTAACACTCGGTCGGTTTCTTGTCCTCGACCAATTGACGCATATCGTTGTGGGTGTACAAACTCTATTTCGTTCCTTCGACTGCATCAATCCAAACTATATTACGTTCTGCTTTAAAATACTGTACTGGTGTACTGTGTTTGCTCGTCCCCTGTATACGCTGCAGGAGGCAAATTCATATATTATTCCGACTATAAGAATAGCAATAGATTAATAATAGATGCATGTACTTTTGGTAATCTGTCTAGAGTCAATAAGTACGAGTCAATAAGTGTTTAGTAAATTAGGAACTAATCTAGATATTCTACAATAGTGCCAAGCATCATAATACATATAGGTTTTTTTTACCTGTATATTGATTCAATGCCTTAATATTTATATACGTAAGCTTCGTGATGGCCGACACTTTCGACTTAGATACTTCAACGTATTTACGTGCTTTCAGTCAAAAGTGAAAGAGACTTTTACGAAATGTCTGCCTGATAGTCTGTCTGTGTCTATTTCGACTCAATGGATGGTGAAATTCAGCATAAACGTTGACAAAATTATTGTCCAGCGGATTTTTTTTAAGTTTCTGGATAACTTCATTTTGGGGGGTTTATCCCCTGAAAAGTATAAAAAAGCGACTAAACATTTTTTTTTTTCAAAAAAGCCCACGGCGATTTCTTTTAATGTCACATGTTATATTGTAGTTCTGTTGTTATCAATGCAAACTAAACTCAATTTGTCGAAACCCCATTGATAGTTCATGACTAAAAAATTAGGAACATTTTTCTATATCGGTGCTTTCTAACTTCAGTGCGCCTACTATGCGCATATCCCTGGGGTTAAAAATGTACCTAAACAAAACAATTTAGAATAGCACTTTCCATTGCAAAAATCTTGTTTACATTTTTAATCCGAGGTTAAGATTAAAAGTAATCACCACTGGTATGCTGTAGGTGCTAATAGAGTAGCAAAAGCGAATAAATTGTTTTTGAAGAAAAAATTATCTTTTCAGGAAATTGCAAGTAATCCATATCAGGCACCAATGCATTGCCTACCATGCTGCAATTATTACCTATGGTGTAGGCCTAGTATGATATTGGTCTACACAGTTTAGACTAGCAATTGTCCCATCTATCAATCCAGTTCTTAAGAACCGGTCCGAGTTTACTCGAACATGCTTTCCAATTTATCAAAATTTGTAGATAGAGAAAATGAGTAATTTCATGGTAAATAATTTTCCTATGGTTAAATTTCCGATGTCTCGGGGGGGGGGGGGGGGGGGTTGTCGTCACTGGAGGTGAGGTAAATTCTAGATAGGTCAGACCAACACATTACCACTCAGCAATACTGACAGGGCGCGCAATGCATCTCAACGTAAATTTTCTATCATTTTTTCAAAAAAACATTTTTTCTACAAAACCAAATACTTTTCTGGGAAAGCAACCTGTCCGGTTTCGTTACTCAATTTAACACCTAAAACATACCTGAAGGCAGAAATCATCGATAGAAAGGTTTCGCAGAAAAATTATTTTTTATTAAAATTTAGTTATTTTTATTTTTTTACCCCCAGAAGCAACCTATCAAGGGGCAAGCGACCCCCCGCATTTCGTTAATATTAATAACGACTACAATAGATCTGAATTTAAAAGAAATCGTTCGAGCCGTTTTTGAGAAATAATTTTTTTAGACGTTTTTTTTGGAGTTTTTTGAGAATAAAACCCCCCCAAATTGAATTGGCCCAAAATAAAAAAAATGGTCCCGAGGTATGGTTTTTGTGAACCTGCATGCCGAATTTTTCAAAATCGACCATGTAGTTTGCCCGGAAATCGACGCACAGACAGACAGACAGACAGACTGACAGAACGACAGACAGACAGACAGACATTTCGTAAAAACCACTTTTTTGGGTTCCTGGGACCTTAAAACGTGTAAATCCGTTGAAATATCGGAATCGAAAATTTCGACCGTCACAAAGCTTTCCTTCTATACTACGTATAAATTGGAAAGCATAAATACAGAAAACTTAGCTGAAATTTAACCCTCCTGGGCAATTATTTACCATGGAATTGAAAACTACTCATCATTATCTTAAACTAATTGATAAATAAGTCATAAGGAACCGTTTATTTAATTTTTAACGGATTGTAGTGTGTGTTGCAAACTATGGCTGTGTATGTTACAATATTGTACAATAGTTAGTTCATTACCAAGTGAATCAATGTGATAAGAGTGTGGTATCTGGCATGGCACCTGCTAGTGTTAGTCGCCTGATTATCTGTTATCACGGTTCGGTAGTCGTAGTGACCTTCGCTTAACCTCACATTAGGATCATTTACATTTAATCATTATATTGTATTTATACAGTTTCTCTAACTACAATCCATATAGTTTATTGCTTTACCAACTACTATACACAGGGCCTGATTTAGGAATTTGCCACCCTTGGGCTACTCAGAATTTGGCACTTGGAGTGAAAGGCTCAACACCGAGCGGTAAAAAGCGAGAATGGAGGGCAGAAGACAGCAAGGCTGGCCACGAGGATGGGATGAGACCTGCGAAAGGAAAGATGGGAGTCGTTACTTGCCCAGAGGAAGAACAAAGGATATAATTACAAAGGCTTTCACGGCCAGAGTTACGTGATGAATCACTAGAATCCGGGATGGTAGGCCGTGGTCGTTCTGAAAGCATACTTCCAAACATTTCGTCAACATCTGCGGTCGACATCTTCAGTGAAACTGCGTAGACTTCTAAGATTGTATCTTGAAGGCTCAGCAGCAATGAAGCAGATGTTGACGAAACGTTTGGAAGTACGCTTTCAGAACGACCACGGCCTATCATCCTGGATTCTACTGATTCATCACCAAGACCGGGTTGTCTGAAGAGAAGTGGTACGCCTGCCAAAGCTCACCTCCTGAGCTGTAGTGCCGAAGAAGAAGATATTTAATGAAACGTTATACTACTTATACTATAGGTGCAAAGGGTTCAATGAAAACTATTAGGTAAATGTAAGGTTGGGCAATCTTTGTTTAAATACATTTTAAACGTATTTCTTTCGCAACTGAAGTAGGAATGCGACATGGAGACTCGAGATAAGAATGGCGGACGGATGTTGTATTGTTGTTGAGGTGGACTAAATTCATCCGGGGATGTAGGCTACTACTAATAATAATAATATTAATTCGTGTATTTTCTTATTAATGTTTACACTTGTAATAATAATAATAATAATAATAATAATATTTTTTTTTTTTTTTTTTTTTTTTTTCCTAACTGGTTACTCCACCAGCTAGGGGATTATATTAATTCAAAATAAAAATAGACTAATTACAATTCACGACCACCCCAAAGCTTCCGCTTGTCGGGGGTGGCGTCTTCTTCACTAAATGTTGCAACTTTTTAAGGGTATTGTGGGTTCAATAGGTCTTGCCTATTGAGTCTCTAGCAACCATTTTTTTATTACTTGTTTTGCTTTCCCAATTTTTTCTTCATTTTTTATAGCTTGGGGAATTTCGTTGAACAATTTTTTTATTAGCACATTATTTTCCCTGTCCCCATATTTATTGTATGTAATTGGTATCTGTAACCTTTGTTGTTGCCTCGTATATCTAGATTTGTCCGCTGCTTTATATTTATCGTCGAAATAATTTTGTTTTATAATTTTAAATTTTAAGATTTTATTGCACGTTAATAATTCAGCATGTTGATATTTCGAAAATGTATCATTGTATTTTTTGTTAAATTTTTCCGAATACATATTAGTTATAATTCTATCTTGTATTTTTTGTATGTAAGTGTTATTATCACGTCCCCATGATGTGATCCCATAACTGATAACTGATTCCACTAATGCATGGTACACCATCTTTCTAGCTTTCAAAGGAACTCCATATTTCAATTTATGTAGTACTCCACTTGCCGATCTTAGCTTTTTACACACTGAGTCAATTTGTGTCTGCCAGTTAAAATTCCCATCAATCCAAACACCAAGATATTTATGCTCCTCAACTATATCTATGAAATCGCTGCATTCGCATCTTGTTGAGCTTTCATCATTGTGTAAGCACTCATGTTTATGGAAAGTGAACTTACTTTTCCGTTGTTTAGGCCCCCTGTTTCTTATATGTACTATTTTGGTCTTTGCACAATTTATTGTGAGCCCAATATCATGAGATATCTTTTGAATATCTTTAATTACTTTTTGGAGAATGCTATTGGCTTTGTTAATTTCCTTACAGGCCACTACTATAGCCGTATCATCGGCGAACATAAACCCCTTGCCTTTCCTCAATGTCTGCAGTACTTTATTAGTAGCTACTAAGTAGAGGATTGGGCCAATTTTACTACCTTGTGGTACGCCTGTTGCCCAGTCTCCGGGGTTACTTGTTGAGTCACACACTTTCACGACAACTTGACGCCCCGTCAGATAGTTTTCAAACCATTCCATCTCGATATCCTCTACTCCCAAGCTTTTCAATTGTGCTAGTACCACTTCTTTGCTTAAAACGTCAAAAGCCTTTGAGTAGTCAATAAAAAGTACTAAGACATGGTTATTAATGTGTAGTTGCCCATTTATATAGTCACAAAATTCACTCAGGCATAATTCTGCACTTTTATTTTTCTGAAATCCATATTGATGTTCACTTAGCAATTTGTTTTCATAGAGATAGTCGGTGAGCTGCCGATGAACTTCTTTTTCAAGCACCTTCTCTACTGTATTTAGAATTGATATTGGCCTATAATTTTTTGGGTCATCGTGTTTTTTCCCTTTATATAAAGGTCTCACTATGGACCATTTAAATTCATTTGGTATTTCTCCTTTCGCCAGAGAATCATTTACCACCTCCGCAATGATATGGTTTAGTTTCACATTTTTCTTTAAATCTTTTACTCTTATCTTGTCTGTACCCGGTGACTTTCCATTATTCATTTCACATATAATGTTATTAATAGTCTCGGGTGTAGTTTTCTTCCATTTAAGTACGGTTTCCGACTTTTTAATTTCATTCATTTTTGTGAGTTGTCTATTACAATGTACTACAGTATTTTTGATTTCAGAAATAAAAGTTTTCAAAAACAATTCCGCTGTGTCACTGTAATCTTGATTGTTGGTTTTAAAGTATCTTTCCACCGTCTCATCAATTGATGTGTTACTTTTCCTGCCAGTAATCTTGTTTATTATATTCCAGGTTTTTTTAATGTCATTCCGTGCACCTTTCAATTCCATGTATATTGATTTAGCTTTAGCACTGCTTATAAGTTTGTTTGTATAGTTTCTTTGCTTATTATATAATAATTTATTCTCCCAATTATTCCTTTGTTTCTTCCACTTTACGAACAACTTGTCTCTTTTCAGCATTTCCACTTTTATTTTCCTCGTAACCCACGTCGATTCTGGTCGACTTTTTGAAATTCTTTCCAGCCGTTCGGCTTCTTGGTAAATTTGAGCAAAACTTTCTTTAAGTCTGTTATATTTTCCAGATGGGTCAATCACATTCAAATTACTTATTTCCCATTTTTCGTTCTTTATACGAAGGTTTATTTCATTTTCGTTATATCGTCGCACTTTTTTCTGCACGTTGCAGAGTTTTATACGCTCCTTTAATTGCAAATCTATGACAATTGGATAATGGTCAGAAATTTTAGTATAAATAACAATTGAGTCTACTATTTTCATGTTTCTTGTAAAACAATGATCAATGCATGATTGTTTAAGCACACCCTCCCGAAACTCTTCTCTTGTTACTAGATTTATGCATTGGATGAACCCATTACTTATTAGCACATTCAAGTATTCAGCTTTAGTCGTAGAGTTTTTTATCAAATCTAAGTTTATATCACCAATTATAATAGTTTTCCCATTCAATTTATTTTCAACAAGGTCAGTAAGCTCCGCAATAAAAGCTTTAGGTGGCTTATGTAGCCTATAGATAGCTAGTACATTCACAAAAGTATTCTTTCCCATGTGTAGTTTGAGTACTACCTTTTCCATCGAATTATAATTATCTTCTAATACTATCTCCTCTGCGACAATATGTTTCTTGATATAAACAGAAATGCCTCCCCCCTCTTGTATTGAGCGAAAAAAATCAAATTTATTGTAATTGTGCAAGTTATATAAATCTTTCTCATAAGTTTTTAAATCCGTTTCACATATCGATATTATTTCAGGGTTTACTTGTGTTTTTAATATTTCTAACTCATTGTAGTATTTTTTTAAGCTTCTTATATTAAGGTGCATTACTCTAATGTCTTTACAATTAGAATTCATCATTCTTATGTCTTTTTCAATTACATCGACTTTCCTACAATAAAATTGCTCAAAAAAATTTTCATTTTCACTCTTAATCTTATTTTCAGTGTTTTTGGAGAAAGTTGCAACATTTTTACAAAAGTGCTACAAGTTATCTAAGTCTTCTACACTTCTAATTTTTTGTACTCTTGCCCCTTCTTCTTTTTTCATTAATATTGTACCCTCTGACGTCCAGACATATTTAAACCCTCTCTTCTTTGCCTCTTCTTTAGTTTTATACAGGAGATCCTTGTTGAAACGGGTCAAGTTTTCGTTTATGTAAATTCTTTCTTTACTCCCATTCTGCAATGCTTGGTCTTGGGTAATAATTTTCTTTCTCTGCGTAATTATTTAATAAATAATAATAATAGTAATAATAATAATAATAATTCATGTATTTTTACATTTTTAACATTTCTATAGATATTGTAGGCCCCCTTAACCGAAGGTGTGCGGGGTACCTACCTTGTGCACAAAAACTGAAGTGCCCCCCCCCCCCATGCTGGCAGCGTGCGAGGGTAGCACTCGATAACTTATAACTGTACCCAAAAAGTAGGTAACTTGTAGTGTAGTGTCACAATGACGTGTTTATTTCACTCGGAGCAATAATGTACCTATTTAATGCCCACTATTTGCGCCGAGTAAGTAATAGGGGGTGGGACTTGAGGTAAATTGACCCTCCTAGCAATACGATTACAAAGGCTTTCGACGCCAAATGATGAAGCAGCTGAATCCTGGTTGATGGGCCCTGGTACACCGTACATACAAACGTTTCGTAGATGCCTGCAGTCGACATCTTCAGACCGCAGCACTTCTAAGAGAAGGATCAGTAGCAACTGTGCCAGTATGATTTCAGATCAGCTCGGATTGTACTGCTTCATCACCTCCCAACAACGTTAGAGTATTCGATATTCCGTACTTCTGCCATAATTATGCTGAGACGCGACTTGTTTCGTAATTCTGATGGGTTGGGAGCATGCGGCAAGATTATTGATGTATTGCCAACCATTGGCCGCCGATTGGCCGACCATTTGCCAAGGGCACGCCGTCTTATTACCTAAGTCGGCAAATTGTGAGACCCGAGGTCGTTCTGAAGATTGTCGCTAATGACTTGGACAGAATCCTGCCTGATATACTAACATTTCTAATAACATAGGGCTACTAGTGCAGTGAGGATATGCAGCATGTAAACATTTTATAGCTGCAGTACGCCAAAGACGCAGGGTCAGATTCAGACACCTACGATACGTTAATAATGGTTCAGAGCAGGCCCATATCCAGGATTTTTTTGTGGGGGGGGGCAAGAGCATTTTTTTTTATTTTATAAATGATAAATCCGTAGTAATTCACCTGTGAGGCTGTAAATGCAATGACCATGGCCCCCTTGCCCCCCCCCCCCTGGGTACGGGCCAGGTTCAGAGCACTAAGCAAAGAAACACAATGTCGTAAGCTTGTAAATTGATTTTGTTGACATTTATACTCGTATTTATATATATATATATATATATATATATATTTCAACAAGCAAAAATTCAGATAATATGTATTTTTTTTAATTAGCACAAATAGCTGTCGTCCACTGTCCTAGTTTCCCTGTTCTTGTAGACCATCGATTCAGAGCGGTTAAGAACTTTTATACACGGCAAATTGAAGGGAATACGTGGTGACCACGTCGTGGTCATACATTTTGACATTACCTTGGGCCCCTTCTAGTTCTTTATACTTCTGAGTTCCGAGCATGTTCAGAGTATGTAAGACTGTAAATAGGATGTAGGATGCAAATTAGTACAGTTGAGACTAACTAGGGTTGCCAACTTCTTTTCTCGAAATAAGTACATCTGACTTTCGAGAAGGAAAATAAAGAGTACAGTATTTAATAAAAGAGTACTTAGTAGATTTACTGTTAAATTAGTCAAAATCACGCCGAAATACACTTTAACATTGTATTGTAAATCAGGGGGTTCGAACTAGCTATTTACTATTTAAAACAATATTTTTTTGAGGTTTTCGCAGAATTCTTATTTTTTTGAAAGCCTCTTCACACCGCTAATCTAAATTTATGTAAATAAATAGCTCATTTCTAATTAAATTTATAAAAATCAGAAAAAAATATTTTGCTTCTTACATGTTTCAGGAAAAGAGTATTTGTGCGTACTCTAAATAACCTTCATTTTGCAGAAAAAGAGTAAAATACTCTGAAATAGAGTAAGTTGGCAACCCTAGTTGAGACGTATAGATACGATTTTACGTGACATTCGGCCGCGTTTGTATACATTTGGTAGCTATAGTACTTTATATTACCATACACAAATGAGACATGTCACATCTAGCCACCTACAATACGTTACATACGGTTCAGAGCCGATTAGAGAATACACAAATTGAAGGGGAGACGTGATCATACATTTTGAAAATGACGCTGTTATATTAGATGTGACACAATACTTTTACAACGGTTCAGAACAGTTTAGAGCTAATACACAAATTGAAGGGGAGACGCAGTGATACATTTTGACATTGGGCCCCTTTTGTACATTTTTCATTACTACGCCATTGACATCTAGACATGTACAACACGTGAACAACGGTTGAGAACAGTTAAGAGCTAGTACACAAATTGAAGCGAAGCTGACGTGGTGATACAAGTGATGAGGAGGGACCTAAATATAGACGACGATTCTTTCAAAATAGCCCCACACACTCCATGTGTCGACAATTAAAACCATCAAACTATGCGGCTGTTGCTGCTCAGTCTGCCCAATATCTATATATTACTGCAGCATTAATAAGCCCACTAACTGTTTTGACTCATCCCCGTTTTATAAATTTGAGGACAGTTTTCTGAGCGTCAACTTTCCATATGACCCATATGGCAAAGCATACATACGTGAATATAACATTCCACAGGGGGTACCTTTTTGCCGAAAAAAAGCATGTTCAATTCAGTATAAAAAGGTTCAGTGCCTATAGTACTATAACGTTCGGCATTAACTTATTCTAGGGGTTTTATGAGTTGACCATGTCAGATTCGTAGTAGTAGTATGGTTTGACACAGTCCCAGGCCACGGGCCCATAGGACAGTGGACCTCCTGATTATAGTGGATTTCAAACCACTTGGGAAACACAGTGAAGTCACACGATTAGTTCGGAGGTGACCAGGACAAGTCCTACAATGTTTCCCCACCGACACTGTGCACACGACCAATTTATCTGCAGCTTTGAACCTGCTCTGGTCCGCTGGATTCAACTTGGTATGGCGGCCGGCATGTGAGATTCGTACAAAAAACGATTGGTGTGGTAGACTCGAAGAAGCGGTTCAAGAACTCTAGTCGATTGGAGTTAGTCATATATTATTATATACATATTATGTGATATTTCGAAAAATTTCGGAGCAGTTCTGATAATTTGGGTTTTTTGACTGATCCATGATCGATATTTCCTGCGAAAACTGAACATCCACTTTGTACAAAAATGCTGACAAAATGTCATTGCTCTGTATAGTCTATAGTCTATCTATAAAGTATAAAGCTATATAAAGTAGACAAGTAGTATACGTGTACATTATATTGTAGTAGGAGGCTTTGATGTGTGATTTGAGCCTGCCAGTTGGACAAACGAGGCAATTGACCTTGAAATTCGGCCTTGAACCAGCACATTCCACACCACGCAGGCGCGCTGCCTCGTTATCGCTGCGAATTAACGCTCATAAAACTCATCACACACTTGGCTGTTTACACTTAATTCGTCAACCCAGCTTCTGTACAATATAGTGTCTGTGCTTTAGGAGTAAATGGGATAAAATCAAAAGACACAGCCCATATTGGTAGCTACGCCAATGACGCTGTCCCATCTAGACACCTGGGGGCTGCGTACAATACGTTTACAATGGTTTAGACCAGTTAACAGCTAATACACGTTTTCAAGAGAAGATAACATTTATAAGAAGACATGATCTTGTACATTTTCATATAGTCCCACAGTAGCACCGTTGGGTAGCAAGCATAAGGCCATCGAGGCCACGACGGAACTTTTAGTAGCAACAACAGTAACAAAGCATAGCCTATTCAATGTGACTATGTCGTGCATTTAATAATTCATATTCAGTGACGCAGTGACGCATCCCCTCTAAAGAATGGACGAGTTTACACTAGACAGAATTGCGTTTTCCTTGATGAATTTACACAATATAAAAAGTGCGGGGAATTTAAACTAGACATAATAAATCAGATTTTAATGTTTATGTTAAAAACAATAATTCAAATACCAGAAACCAATCGCTTTATCGAACTTTCGCACCTGCCCCCCCCCCAAATCTAATCCTAGGTACGCCCATGTCTCATTTAATATTTTTAATTTTTTTAAATATATATATTAAGTTGGGCACAGCACAGCACGTACGATACATCAGAGCTTTTCGCACAATATACAGCACGGCATACCAAATTACCAACCATATCGATTACTTTGCTGTCACAGCGTCAGCAAATATTACCTAATCAGTATAGGCTTCATATTGCAATCTAACCGCTATGCATTGAGTACAACTAACTGCGTTCATCTCACACACTGCACTCGGCAGCGTTTTACATTGTCAATCTGTCAGTTTAGACCTAACAATTGACATCAGCGGACCAGCGCAGCGGCCCTACCAGCATGCTGTTTAAAAATAACTTAACATGGGGTCAAAAATGTAAGCAGAACAATGAACAATTTTAGAGTAGAACTTCCCATTCTATTTTGTTTTTTTGTTTTACATTTTTAACCCGAGATTTAGTTATTTCTTAAACGTACGCTCAAACGTTCAAATCTTCCGTAGCATTGACTTTCGTACGGCAGGCACTATATCAGGCATATCAGTACAATCTTGTTTAAATTTTGAAAAGTTTGGAAAAATGCAAATTTCAAATACTATTCAGTCTCACAATAGTAACAAACAGTGCCAACATTTTTTCTCTAAACAGTTGTCAAATTTATCATCTCGCTTCTGGGGGGAAAAATGTTATAATGTAGGAAATTACGCCAGATTGCGCCCAAATAAAAAAGACCTATCTCATAATATGCACCTTAGTATATCAATCCCTTGGCACGTTAAAAAAATTGAAAGAAAAAAACACTTCGTTGAACAAATTTTTTGACTCCCACCGACCCACCCCTTTTAAAATTTAATCAGTTCAGTCGCACTTTGGAGGGAATTTTATCGTTATATCAGATCTAGGCTCATCGCTTAACTAAGGCCAGCAACAAAAATAACTTGGCACAATACACTTAGAGTAATCAGATTTTCCAAATTTTAATCCCGTTAATATCTAATTCATTTTTTGATAATGACATTCTAGTGAATTTTTTTTTGTTATAAAATCCTTTTTTCATCCAATACAACTGTGATAGTAGGGCATTCTACTACCTAATTAAAACAAGAAATTGTATAGGTGAATATTGCAAATAACATTTAGACTAAATTACATTAATGCAGCATATAGTTTTTTTTTCTTCATATGAAAACCTAAAGTAAAATATTAAATTATTGTGAATCCCTGACTTTTCCTTTAAAATCCCTGCCTATTTCCGGACAAATTTCGTCCCCGGACATTTCCCCGGCCAGAGCTTGAAATCTCTTGGAAATTCCCTGACCTCTGGTAACCCTACGCATAGCAGTTATAAGAGATACTAATATTGTTTACCCCCCTCAAGTGTGCGCCATTGATGTTGATAAGTATTTGAAGAACACCAAGAGTCTACTTCCCCTCCGCAGGCCCGCCAATGCGTCGAATTAAGCGGTGCAAGAACTACTATCAGAAGCGTAGGATTAGTCATTGGAAGCAGATGAGGTGATGAGTTCGCGTCACAGATATCCAATGGCGCACACTCCAGGGGTCCAACTTATCAGCCCACCCACCACCTGTAGGCCTACCACTCATTTTCTCGGTTAAAATGGGGAGTTTTCAAATACGGTAAAAAGTTTGATAAATACAGTACAACGTTTCCTATAGGTGGATTAATTAATTCATTGGCGTATTGCAAAGGGGATTTTCAAATAATAAAATAAGCGTGGCACTGGGAGGGCTTGCATGTCAAATGAAAGCTCTTCTCTTTTTTGATGCCTTTTATTTTCATTTCGTCATATCGAGCTTGCTTATAACCGTGCAAGAGTGCTTTACAAGTAATTTTCCAACTTTGTCAAAGATTTCATTTTTTCGGTTTAGCTACTAGGCTTACATAAACTTTATAAAGATTTACGGGTTAAGTTGACCACTAGCTATACTAAAGATATGTTTCACTGTAGCCACCTAGTAATATTACAATATATTTCCCTTTATAATTACAAAGGCTTTCACGGCGTTACGTGACGAAGCAGTAAAATCAGTTGCTGAGCCTCCGAGGTAAACTGTTAGAAGTCTGCGCAGTTCCATTGAAGATGTCGCCGGCAGATGTTGACGAAACGTTTGGAAGTACGCTTTCAGAACGACCATGGCCTATTATCCGAAATTCTACTGGTTCGCCATATTACCCTTTATCAGCAACATCAGAAAGGTACAGAGCGTGGATGAAATACCTGGGACCCAGCAGGCGCGGATCTACGGGAGGGGGGGGCGGCTATGGGGGCTATACCTCAAAATGCGTAAAACCCCACTATTTCAGTCCTATTTTTCACAAATTTTCTACCGGGGGAGACCCTCGGGCCCCCCTGGTGTCCATCAATTGTATTAATTAATTACCTATAATATAGAACCCTTGTTGCTCTGAAAATGCATAAAACCCCAATATTTCAGCCCTGTTTTTCAAAATGTTTTCGTATTTAATCTTTAATCTTTAATCGGAAAAAAGGCGTAAGCTACAAATTGATGTATCTAGAGTTGAAACATTTGTCAGGAGTTTGTGCATTTACACACAGTTAGGGGTTTTCTAATTTCTGCTAAAGTATAGAAGATACGGCAGCCCAGACTTATAAATGGCCAACGGCCATACCATGTTGAATCAACCAGAACAGAGCCTGTTCGAAACTGTGGCAAACTTGGTAGTGTGCACAGTGTTGGCAGGGGAACATGGTGGGACATGATAACGTGCTGAGTCTATACTAGCTAGTCTGAGTGAGTGTCGAGTCCTGGTCACCTCCGAATTAATTGTGTGACTTTACTAAGTTCCCCAAGTGGTTCAGAATCCACTATAATAATCAGGAGGTCCACCCTGTCAGTCAACTCCCCTTCTCCCCGAGGTGAACGAGGGTGCCTCAAGTTAATAAACGCAGACTCGCTCCCCCCGCCAGGCTGACAGTGTTGCTTAAAGCAGAAATGCTGAAAACAGGCGTTGGAAACAACACACTTATGAATTTACCCACAACTTATCGGTGCATCGAATTTCGATAAGCCCTTGCCTCTTGAATATAGACGGCATTATCAGAACAAAAGGTCACCAACCTGCCTGATGTTCGTCATAAATTAGGTGAACAATGCTTATAACCGCTATGGGATTGATGATCACTATGCGCCAAAGCAGTGACAAAGACAGTACCGTATTAAGGCAGCTTTCGTCTGTCTACGTCCACGTATATTTTTACATTGCAGCTTCTATGACTAACTTTATCAACCCTCTGACTTCTTGAAAGTCAAAGCAACATTTAAACGCCCGTAGCCACTCCTGCGACTTTGATTTTAAGAATTTGCAAATTACCAACAAGGAACGCCTACCTGCTATGTAATCGGTAACAATATGGACTATGGAATCAAACAGGCTAATAACTAAAGACAAAACTGTACTAAAGGACTTTTAAAGTAGTTGTCCTTTTTCGGTGTTACCCTTTCCAAATGTTAAATACTAAGATTTAGTACATATGGAGGATTCTCCCAGGCGTGATTTGTCGACGTCTTTTCCATTATAGGGATAGGGCTTGGTGAATGGTCGGTGCAAAACCAAAGATTCTAATCCAGAATATTTCTATAATCTGGCATGTCTAAGGGAAACCCGTGCAGTCGGCTTCCCGCCCGATTCCGAAATCGACAAGAAATAATCTGCTAGCCCTAAGGCTTTAATGGAAAAGAGGTCGGCAAATCGCGACTGGGAGAATCTTCCATGTGCCTAAGAAAAGGATCCTGTTTTATTAGCATTTTTTTAATTGTTTACCTTGTACGTCATATATCTTGACAACGCGTATGGACGGATAAGGGAGGTAGCTGCCCCCCAAAATTCAAAAATCAATATTGAGTAAATCTATTGTAAGTTTATTTTTAACGCTCTAATTCAAACAATACTAAATAGTAGGTTTGTTCTATTTTTACCAACAACTACCACCTAAAGTGCTGGGGCCGTCCCTGACCCCTAGTCTATGCTTTAGATTTTAGAGTACATCCTTTTGTGTTTTGTTTATTTTCTTGCACTTGACGATGGCTTGAGCCAAAACCGGTCGCATCTTTTATTATTATAACGTGAATCTGTATAATAATAAGAACCGGTCCGAGTTTACTCGAACATGCTTTCCATGACATGGGTAATTTCATAGGAAATAATTTCCCTATGGTTAAATTTCAGATCCCTCGAGGGGGGGGGGAGGGGGTGTCCACCTCAATATATTAAAAACCCCTTAAGACTCAATTGCATATTCTGGAACGAAGAGACCAATAGATTGTAACAGTAGTAACAATGACACATGGCACGTAATGTATTAGAGCGTGAATTTTCCGTTATTTCTCAAAAAATAATTTTTTGCACAGAAGCAAATACTTTTTTGGGAATGCAACCTGTCCGTTTTTGTTACCCTATTGAACACCTAAAACATACCTGAAGGTAGAAATCATCGATTGAAAGGTTCCGCAGAAAAATTATTTGCTAGTCATTTTTCAATTCAATTGAGTTATTTTAATTTTTTTACCCCCAGAAGCAAACTATCAAGGGGCAAGCGATCCCCCGCATTTTGTTAACATTAATAAGGAGTACAATATATGTGTATTTAAAAGAAATCGTTGGAGCCGTTTTTGTGAAATAATTTTTTTTAGACGTTTTTTTTGGAGTTTTTTGAGAATAAAAGCCCGCAAAATAAAAAAAATGCTCTCGAGGTATGATTTTTGTGAACCTAGGCCTATCTGCAAAATTTTATCGAGTAGTTTGCCCGGAAATCGATGAACAGACAGAAACACAGACAGACAGAGCGACAGACAAACATTTCGTAAAAGCCACTTTTTGGGTTCCTGGGACCTCGAAACGTGTAAATCCGTTGAAATCTCGGCTTTCCCTATACTACGTATAAATTGGAAAGCAATAAGCTCAGCTTTATCCACTTCCGGGTCCACTAGTTGCACATTATTCCGATTTCTGTGAGTTGAACTACACCTGGTGGGAGCGGCTCTTTTTAGAAAATATTTTAACATTCTCTGAAGTAAACAGTTTGCATGGTTAAGGGTGACACCGGATAACCAGGCCAATAAAATAAAATTGGGACTAGAGGTCGAGACAGGGCCAGTCCTCGTGTACCTGCTTTGATCAATAGGGGTTGTTTGAATGGGTTGCTCTATTTCATTGTGTGCAGTACCTTCTCAATACTACTTTTGGCCAGTTCCACGAATTTCAAAAAACGGTTGGGCACAACTGGTACAAGTACAAAACCTAGTCAAGGACTTCTAAATAAAGTTTAAGCTATACGAGACCAAACCCAATAACATGACATATACCAATTAGATTAATCTAAAGGTTAAGATGACGTGACTTATTTAGGCTAGCAATAACCATATTAACTATGGCATGTTATGTCTACTATTAAAAATTTTATTCTACTGATTTTCAAGCCCCTAATATTAGTTTCTTTATCATATATGAAATAAGCTTCCTACTAATACAATAAGCCTATTGCTGCATAGTGGCCAATTCAGAGAAAAAAAGCCTCTTATCGCAAACTCGTTTATCTAATAATTTTCAACTTAAGAACAATAATTACGCATTAATCCTCTATTGTATTGCAGGAACCTAGGTGTTATAGATTAGATTAGGCTAGATTAGCAATGTTGCCAAGTGGCAGGTAGGCTGACGAAAGGAGAGGTTCAGCCTGATTGTCTTTATGACAGCAAATATGACACCCCCACTACTTAGTTTTAGTACAAAGTCAAATTCCTCAACAAATATCAATCGTATAGTCAAAAACGAGTCGTAGTAGTCGTAGTAATGTTCCTCTACATTACTCATAATTCGTCATACTGATATACTGTATGTACTATACAGGTATGTAGCCGGTTCTACTAACACAGTTTGCTCAGTTTTACAAGACCTCGCACTCACAAACTGTGCCGGCTATTAAAATGTAGAGGAACATTTTTTCTACTATTCATGTATGACTATGATCGATACTTGAGGCGAAATTGGACATGGTACAAAAAGTGTCTAATGATGTGTCCAACTGACTTTTAATCTACTGTAGCAGGGGTTCCCAAACTTTTTTGTCCGTGGACCACTATAGATTGTTTTATGATTTTCCGTTGACCACCATGGCTGTGACAGGAAAATCGTCAAATTCTAGGATCAAGATCAAGTGGTTTGTTCGTTCAATTAGGCTAAGCGCTAATATTTAATTAAATGTTTAGGACTGGTATCGGTTGGATTTTATTGTTCAATGCCAAGCCTTAATTGTATATTTTACTTCAAATTTCCAATAACTCAGATGTTTTAGTTTCTTATTTCTTACTTTGGTCCGTGGACCACCTGGCATATGCCTGTGGACCACAGTTTGGGAACCCCTGTACTGTAGGATGGTAAAATGGACCTCCTTCGCAATAATATTGTACTATAGTTCCTTGGTCCTTGCGACCATCCAATCATGTAGTTACATCATCCAATCAAAACATTGGGTTTTGACGCATGTATATCTAATTCCTCGTTGCTGCAGACGCCATTATTAGGGATTTCATACGGAAGTGATCCATTAGGTTGGATTCGAAGTATTGGCTACATGCGATAAACTGCCAGTTACTGAGTAACGGTAATCAATAACCGACAAAGAAGCATTCTTGTTTTTCATTGCTGCTTATCGTCATTCTAAAATTTTGACAGTTAACCAATCAAGTACACTTTAACCTTTAACACACCTAGAGTTCTATGTAGAAGAGACTGGGACACTCGAGCGCGCCAAATAATTTTTTGAACCCTAGGCCCAGCGTACCAGGTTCCGGATTTTGAACAAAAATTTGGAACACTCAAATTCAATCCTCTATAGCAGGTGTTCCCAAACTTTTTTTTCCCGTGGATCACTAGATTAGGTATTTTATGATTTTCCGTGGACTACCATGGTTGTGACAGGAAAATAGTTCAATTCTAGGACCTTGGTCAAGTTTAGTGCCTACAATTACGTGCAGGTGCTAATATTTGATTAAATGTTTATTTTATAGTTCAGTGCCAAGACTTACTGTATTTTATTTCAAATTTCCAAAAACTCAGCTGTTTTATTTTCTTATTTCTTACTTTGGCCCGTGGACCACTTTCAGATGGGTTGGGAACCCCTGCTCTATACAACTCTAAACATACGCAGGAACGCTGGCCTCTTTCTATCTTGATAACTTGTAAAAGGACGTCCTCCACTTTGGATAGATAAGCTTCCAACAATTACAGTCGCTCCCGCCATCATGTAAAGCAAGGAAAGTGGAATCGGAAGGAAACTGCCGTGTTTTTTTTGGTATCCCAATGCATAAGGCTTCCTTCAGATTTCCGTATAGCTTCACAAGCCAGGAGCGAGCCATGCTGAATAGCAATTTTTCAAGCAAAAATAACCTGCCTGGTGGGCCGTGTTTTTTAATAAACAAAATAAGGATAATTGCATACAAACAAATTTTTGAATGTAGGCGATTGACCACTTCAGCAGCCTGATCAAGGCGAATATAATACCGGTATTTATTTAATCCCTTGGTATTAAAAATATAAAAAAAACAAATTTTGAGTAGCACTTTCCATTATAAAATTATCTTGTTTACATTTTTAATACCAGGGGATTAAATAAATACCGGTATTATAATCGCCATGATCAGGCTGCTGTTCCCACTGTAGGTTAGTACCCGTGTTGAGTTACAGATCTTGCCACTTCACCAATTCCTGTGATGTCTACCAAAGTGCTTACATAGAATTTGTTCCAATTTCGCCTCCTTAGCATACCTGGCACTGTTCTTGGAGGTCGTTTATCCCACCTTGGTGGCTCATGGACAGGCAAACATTGGTGCAATAAAAATCGTTGATTATTACTATTTGTACATGTACAGTATAAGGTATTTTCAATTTTTTGGTGAAGTTATTTTTCTTTTAAATTGATACGGTATGGAACCAGAATTAAAAACAAAAAAATTAAAAATCCCTTATTAATTGGTCATCTTGTCAGCTTTGCTAGTTTAAAAAATTTAACTTTTGTAATAAAATCATAAAACTGTCAGGTTCTATGGGTGCGGTAGGTACGCAGGTTAAAGTGTAAGTTAAGCTAACTGACAATTAACAGTTTACTGTAACCAATAGCATTCCTTCTTGTCATCCAATGGTTACCACAATTTGGTATTTGACTGTTAACCTAATACACACATTACTGTACGTACCCCGCACGCACTCTAAAAGGTGCCCAATACTGGACCATATTATTTGTATTATTTCTATTACTCACTACAGCTCGGTAAGGGGAAATCCCATAGGCCATTGCAATCCAAACGCGTCGCACGATCCACTCCATGCATTATCCTAGACGGGAAACTCCAATGACGTAGTAACCACTTCACAACATAATTGGCAATTCACGGAGCTCAGGTCTCAGGAGCTGGCTCGTGCGACAACGTTTGGCGCGACCCCACTTGACCCGCCCGCAAAGAAACCAACAACACTGGTTTATATTATAAAATCTTTATATTTAAAATAATATTTACACATAGTAAGATACGATATACAAGTGATATCAGCACCGCGGCAACGCAGATTAAACAATCTGCCAATAAACATAAAAAATGCCAATTTAAAATACAATAATTGACTCTCACAATAATAAGAAACAGTGCCAACTTTTTTCTCTAAACAGTTGCCAAATTGATCATCTCGCTTCCGGGGAAATAATATTATATAGGAAATTGCGCCAGATTGCGCTCAAATAAAAAGGAACTATCTCACATACACTTACTTTCTTGTATCAATCCCTTGGCTGCTTGGCACGTTTAAAAAATAGAAGAAAAAACACCTCGTTGAACAAATTTTTTGGCTCCCACCCCCCTTAAAATTTAAAACAGTTCAGTCGCACTTTGGGGGGAATTTGGAGATTTTGGGGGCTCCCGGGGGGACTTGATCACCATTGAAAACATTGACACCGTATCCAATTAGGGCACTTTCCTGCACTGGATATGACCAGAACTGATTTTTCACAAAGGACCAAGTCCCCCCGGAGCCCTATGAAGAGACTCCGGACACTCCTCTATCGGTTTTTTGTCAAAATCAAATTCTGCAGAAAGTAGTTCATTAATCGTAGACCAATTCTTGAGGACTAGAAATGTTCCTCCGTAACTGTGAAGAATTGATACCTTCACAGGCACATGCCTGCACACTGAATTGTAGAGGGACATTTCTTCTAATAACCAAGTCCTCTACGATCGTTCTTTCCAGTGAACTTTGATTTTGTACCTAAAAACGGATAGTGGTGCACTCCGGAGGGGTCTTAATACGGGAAAGAGATCAAACCGTCTTGTGTGTGGAGAAGGCGGACAACTTTACGCAGTCATGGTAAGAAAAGATCGTTGTGAGTCTGGCGTTAAGTGCTCCTTGGCCTGCGATGAGCAAAGATCCGGCGTCGAAACAGACCGCGGCAGGTTCGTCAGACCCGTCTCGAAGGAAAAGATGGACACAAGACTGGTGATTCGGTCAATTTCCATAGCTGCTGGCGGGTCGTCTTCTTCCTCGTCGCTATCAGGTCTCGACACTTCAGCCAAAAGCCGCGCTTTTTCCGTGTCTGTTAGGTCAAGCGGACATTCATCCAATTCACAACTCGCACTTTTGCACTTTTTGCTGGACGTATCCTCCTCACTGTCCCACTCAGAACTGCGCCGCTTGCGGCCACTACACTTCGGTTTCCCGGAATAATTGTTGTAAGGGATGTTTTCTTTGTCACTGTCACAATGAGCACAGGGGGCGGCTAGTCTATCTTCGGTTTCTTCAGCACCTGCGGCATCTGACCCTGCTTCTTCAGCAGTTAATCCGACCAACCCATCGTCGTCATCCTCTTCTGTGGGTTCCGGAAGCACAGGGTGTTGTGGCTGAGGTGGGGGCGGCACATAACTGGGGCGTCCATGCACTATTTGGTAGGCTTCCTCCATAAAGATGTACCTGGCCTTTTGTAACACTGTTGCCACTAATAGGTTTCTGTGTAGGCTTACACCACCACGTTGGGAACGGGATTGGGAAATTTTGGATAGGGAAATAGTAATTAGGCGTTGGGCATCCATTGCCATGGTGTTTACAATCCGGTAGTATGTCACTCTCTCGATCACAGTACGGACTCGGACTAAACACACAACCACACAAGAACACGCTCTGTCGAGGACTGACGGTGGGATGCGTACGTGTCGCAGATCCCCCTCTGCCACGCGCGCGAGTCCATCACCTCGGCCGTAAGCTAAGCATTCGCGTCACCTTACTTTTAATACTCGCGTGTTTGTAACTTTCCGTTTAAGTGACGTCACGGCCTATTTATTCCTACTACACAGTGAACAACGACCTTCGAGTCATTTCATACATTCTGCCATTCTTTGGTTATCCAGTTTATCTATTTATTTTGATTTTTGCATTGCAGCAGGGCGCTGGTTTTGTGCTTTGTTTCGTGGTTTTTAACTTATTGGCACAGCATTAGACTTATAAGGACTATTAGTGAAGGCCTACGATACCTTTTCTTTATGGTGATGGTCGAATTACATCATAATTACTAGGGTATGTACTAGTGTAGTAAATACCACGATGATTTTTTTACCCGCACCCCTCCAACCATTAGTTTACCATAATGAATTCATCACACTAAACTGGATCTATGGTAAAGTAATGCAGGCTCTATGCATGCATGTGTGTGTGAATGTATAATGTGTATGGTAAAATATTCGCCAATTTGGTACGGTAATAGTAAATGAACGACACGACAACATATCGCTTCACTTGTGGATAGGCTGTCAAAAAAAAACCTATCCAAATAGTCTGAAGATGCAATCTTGTAATCTGAACAATACAGGTAGTTGAATAGTAAGAGAGAGAAAGTAAGAAACGTAATAAACGAAACTGGATTCGAACCATGGTCCTCACTGGTCACTTTACGTAAAAGGATATACTACATAAATTATAAATTTATATTTTTATTTGGTATAAATTGGTCCATTGCACACGCAATAGCGACAAAACCTACAAATTTTTGGTTATACTACAAAAAAACTTTAAATGGTATTGAAATCAGTAAAAATATGACTAATTCAAGGGTCTCCCCGTTGTAAAATGACTATTTAACTAATTTAGGTGAAATTAGTCACTAATGACATTGTTTTTAATCAATTTATATTGAGAAAAAATAAAAATAAAATTCTAATTCAAATAAAGTATTTTTGTATCCCGCGCAAAACAAGTTTGTCGTTGATTATGGAAAAGCAATAAAAATTCAATTAATGCAATTAATAAGTTGTATTCATATAAAAAATAGTTTCATTATATTTATTAACTTAATTTTGACTTTAACTAAAGCTATCAGTGACATTTTATACTTTTGAAAACCAAACGCCATCTTGTGTCGCAGTTCTCAACTGTATTCAAATTTCAAAATGGCTACCTATCAACATAAACAGTAAACATTTTTTGATTTTATTATAAATTAAATAAAACTTTGACTCTTAGTGAAATAAGAAAGCAACTAATATTGTCGATACAGCAAAAATAAATGTAGCCTAATAAGTTTTATACATGTTCATAATCTGTGGAAGTGCCTGAGTGTCTTTCAAACGATTACTTTTAAGAGCCCATTGACCAAGTATGGTTATAATACAAAATGACAACACTTTGAAAAACTTGAAGTGCTTATTGACGGCACTTAAAATATGGTTTACTATTTTACACTCTAAAAACAGACTAGCCACACCATTTATAATCAACTTCTACCTCTGGTATACTTACAAAATGAAAATTTACAAGCTTAAAGTGAAACGGGTGCCGGCGGACTTCCTTCGTAAAAAGGTTGCCGAAAGTGCAAACAAGAGCCCACAATTTATCGGAGACTGTGAAAGCTGCGCGTTAATCAGTGAAGATACCTGTAATTTATTAGGTAGAAAACAATGGCTATGCCTACAAGCTGACAGTCCGATAGAAAATGACAACACCCCACTAGTGCAATCCATAACACACAAAGATGTTCCTGTTGGCGTCATTTATGTTAAAGAAGACGTTTTTTATAATTTGGCGAGACGGCTAAGCATAGGATTTTGTGATAATAGCTTCAGATGCAATTGTTACCCCGTGTCAGGCAATTATGTCGGACATCTAGCGTCATCTGTTAAAGTTGCATCCATACTAGCGCCCATAGAATTGAGCCCTGAAGATGAGGCTGAAGTTTTAGAGGCATACTTTCGAAATCCTAGATTCTTAAACATTGGCGATGTTTTTAGCATATCCCTGGCAAAATTTGTGGTTCATTTGCATAAATCAGCAAAGTATCATACTGTAGAGGAGTTTCATTTCAAGGCGAGTTGGCAAATTTCCTATTATATGCATTAAATGAAATATAGCCTGGTTGTGCAGTAAGCGAAGTATTCGCTTTAACCGTGGTTTGCTACCCCATTCTACTTTATTAGTTGGTAGAGAACTCGGAACTCGACAAGGAACTGGTAGTTCGAGGTTCGACAGTTGACACTCGAGTAGCTGCAATTAGTAATATATTGTTTAAAACCACTAAGGCAAAACGTGGCAGCCGGACATCTTCCTGACCACCTTATCCCAAATGGAGCAGATAGAAGTTTCTTGAAGCCAGGAGCCCTGTTGAGTTGTGGTGCCACGGCGTTTCTTTAGATTTTTAGTTATCCTCGGGTCCAGTCATCATAATCCGTCCATTCATTAACAGTGTTTTCTGTTAATTAATTAACTCGTCTTTGGATGTGTTTAGTAATGATATTAATGCATAGGCAGCATTCGGTTGTTTACTTACTCGCATGCGGAAACTATCCTAATTCTTTTATTCACTATTTCAGGTACTAGAAATGCAAACTCACGACAAAGACTGGCATCCATCGGAAGGCCTCTACGTCATTAAAGATGATTGTGATTTATACAGCTCAGCACCGATCGCCTCGTTCCTTCCACAGAAAACCAAAAAAGTCAGCCGTAGAAACAAATTTGAAGAAATTGAAAAATTAATCCCGCCAGACTTAGCCAAGTACACATCCCAAATGTCTGCTCTTTTCAAGCCTTTTATCGAAAAACGTAAGGATCTGCGAGTGCAACCCATGTTCCTGCTAACCGGCGTACAAGGTTCTGGCAAAATGGCGGCTCTTCAGGCAGTCTCCCAGAAGTACGGAGTTCATTTGTTTATTGTCGACTGTTATGAGTTCCACGGTGTCGGTGTGCAAGCTATAGAAGCAAAGTTCGATTTTATTTTTACGAAAGTTACCAAAATTGGGCCTTGTATTCTGGCACTCACTAGCTTAGAGGTGAGTTATGTGCTATTTAATGTTAGCATTCCATGTTTTTACAGAATCATAGTGTTCATAAGGAGCTGATCATAGTGCCCAGGAAAATAAATAATGAAAATTGTCTTTATTTTCAAATTAGGCGAATTTTGGGCTATCGTGACCTACTCTGCTACTGCTTGGCTATCCTGCAGGCTGATCATGGCGATTATAATACCGGGGTTTAAAATATAATCCCTGCCGCCTGATAATGGCGATTATAATACCGGTATTTATTTAATCCCCTAATGTAAACAAACAAATTTTGATTAGTACTTTCCATTATAAAATTATCTTGTTTGCATTTTAAATACCAGGGGATTAAATAAATACCGGTATTATTATCGCCATGATCAGGCTGCAGGTATGAAAAATGTAAACATGATAATTTTATAATGGAAAGTGCTCTTGTAACTTGTCACTTGGTCAATGACACAACATTTATGCACACTTCCCCTCTCTTAGATCTGGCGTCTGGAGTGCCCCGCCTATTCCCCTTCCACGCTAATTCAGACTGATTTAGATAATAGGTACTTGTTCGAGCCAGTCTGAAGATGGTGTTACATCGAAACACCTGTCATTAAAAATGTATTTTGTGGAATTAAGTGCAATTTTGTTTTTTATATATAAAGCTATTAATGGAAAGTGCTATTCAAAATTTGTTGGTGTACGTTTTTAACACCAGGGTATTATTTAAACCCCGGTATTATAATCGCCATGATCAGCCTGCTGCTAGGGATAGCATCCAGCTTGCATGCGATTGGGTCAGGCGTCATAACTCATAGCCCCGACTCACTAAACTTTCCTCCCATCCTGCAGCGGTACTTGCTGAGTCTATTGCTGGTAGAATGTTGGGTAACTTAGGATGATTTTCTACATTGCATTTGTGGTCTTTCATTTTACTGAACATTTTATTTTTACAGCTATTGGGGAGAAGTAGAGGCAACAAAGAAGATGTGAGAGTCATCAATTCATATCTTCAGCATGCAACTGCGGCGTTCCAATCAGCGCCAAAGCACCCATTGGTTATTGTTGGGGTTACATCCCAGAAAGTTGACAGCCTACTGCCCAGTTTGCGGAGAGCCTTCGTACAGATTGTCAAATTTGAGGTAAATAACAGAAGTTGATGCTTATGATTAGTCTATAGACTAGTGGAGCTTTCCAAGTCAGTCCAATCAGGACTGTCAATTACAAAATGAATATTGTTGCTGATCGATATTATTATTAACTGTTTATATTGCAGTATTATAAGGAGTATATAACACTGACATTAAATTAATTTCCGTTTGAAGTTATAAACGAAATTAAAGGATATATAAAAACTGGGCTTGCGCGGGCTTGTGGTCGAGCGATTAAGACGACGCCCCGGTTAGGCGTAGATCGTGGGTTCGAGTCCCGCCAAGCCCAGTTTTTATATATCCTTTAATTTCGATTATTAACTGAATTAACAAGAACGAACAAAATATTATTTTAAACTTATACATCAATTAAGTTGTACTGTATGGAGACATTGGGCACGAACAATCGACAAGGCCGTAATGTTCAAGCAAATGAAATTACGTTCATCAGAACAACCGGTCAGAGAAAGGAGGAGGGGTGGAAGAACCATTGGTAGAGTAGATGGAATGTCTTCTGTTTGTCATGACGTTATTGACAACTCTACGATTGTCCCTCATGCTGTCCTTTATTCCAAGTAAGCATTGCACTATTGGTTTAAATGACCGACTATGGTTCTAACTTTGCTTGAGGTCCTAAATTAAATTAAAGTAATTATTAATTCAATTTTCTAGGCGGCTAAACCAGCGGAAGCGCTATCAGCAATAGTGTGGTTGGCAATGGACAGGGGTTTCAAAATAAGTGAACAAATGTTGGAGCCGTCGATGAATAAAGTTCAGGGTTTCATCCACGGCGATTTAGCGCTGTTGGTGCGGCATGCCATCCGAATTATGATAGAAAATGGCGACGACCAGTTGATGCACAGACACTTTGAACAAGGCATAGGTAATTCATAATAATGTAATAATAATATTTATGTATGTCTACGGGGCCTATCTCTATCAAGGTTGACTTCTGATCACGACAATATCAATTACAAATGCCAATATTCAACTTTACTTTTTTGCTTTGCACCGTACCATACTTCTAATTGTTAATGGCATTCATCTAAGTACGGGAAGATATGGCAATATAGACGGATTTGGTGAGCATACCACACTGGCGAGATGGAGGCTCGGGTCTGTATCCCCTTTCCGTCCATTTTTCAGCCCTCTTCCTGTAATAATATTAATAATACTTTTTTTATTTTTCTGGATTGATACACATTTTTTCCATAATCAGGGCATCCCCAAATCGTCAAATGCCTACTCTGTATCAACTAACACTTTCTTTCTTGCAGAACTAATGGACGCCGCCTATTCCGACGCTATCGGAGCCGCCAAAGTGCCGAGCGTGCACTGGGACGACGTAGGGGGACTGGCTGCGCTGAAGAAGGAGGTGGCACTGACACTAAGTCTGCCACAGCAAAAGCCCGGGTTGTTGTCTGGGAGTCTGCGACGGTCCGGCATTCTGTTCTACGGACCGCCCGGCACGGGCAAGACGCTGATGGCCAAGGCGGTGGCCACGGAGTGCGGCATGAACTTCCTGTCTGTCAAAGGCCCGGAATTGATGAATATGTACGTTGGGCAGAGCGAGAAGAATGTTCGGGAAGGTACGTTGCACAGTCAGAATGATAAAATTCATTGTGTCCGGAAGTCTGGGATGTTCCGGGATTCTGTTGAACCATCCGGCATCAGAATGAGCTTCCTGTCTGTCAAAGGCCCGAAATCAAAGACCCTGTATGTAGGACAGAGTGATCGTTAATGGGACCTGGGTTTATTGTCATACTGCATTATTTTCCAAAGGATTGTCCATGGTTTAGGTTAGGTTTGATGCAGTTTATCTCATTTCAGTATTCGAGCGAGCGAGAGAGGCGGCACCTTGTATCCTATTTTTCGACGAGCTCGACTCTCTGGCACCGAACAGAGGCAAGAGTGGCGATGGTGGGGGCGTGACAGACCGCGTGGTGTCTCAGCTGCTGTCTGAGATGGATGGCCTGCAGTCCAATCGTGGTCTCTTTGTCATTGCGGCCACCAACAGGCCCGACCTGGTGGACCCAGCCTTATTACGGCCCGGCCGGTTCGACAAGATGTTCTACCTGGGCCCCTGTGTCGATGTCGAGGCAAAACTCAGTGTACTGCAAGCCCTAACCAAGAAGTAAGTGCTAATTCAAAATTCTGAGCTTCACTATTGTTTTCTTCTTATTTATTAAAAAAAAAAAAAAAAATCGCATACACGCAATTGCATGCATGCATCCGAATAACATTAAAACTCAACTACAGGCGTGATTTTCACCATGCATGTCTGATTTACAAAATCTTGAAATCGCAATCACCACAATATCTGTTTTGACTATTCTCTCCGCTCTCGTCTAGCAGATACAACACCACATCTCATAATCTTCTCCTTGTCCCCCTATCGCACTCCAACATCCACCACTCCTCATTCTCTATTTCATCTCCAGTGCTATGGAACTCTTTACCAGCAGAGATTCGGGACAGCTCCCCCACAGCAACATTTAAGTTCAAGGTCTTAAAGTTCCTTTTAGCAAAGCAGTCTGAACAGCATTAGCCCGGGTTAAATGGTTAGGGATATGAATGTTGGATGCATGTAAGTACGTATGTTAGTATGAATGGGTAATTAGAAATAATTCTACTCTCTCCAAGTTGTAAATGCAGTTGGCCCTAACTACGCTGTTGAATAAAGACGATTTATTATTATTATTATTAACATCTTCAGTCGCTTCTATATGTAATACATGTGTTCAGTTACGTCAGGTCTCCGGTCACATGGTGTTTAGAGACTGCCACACGTACGATTAGCTACCAACTAGGGCAACAGGTATGGGTAGGCACTTAAGCCTCGTGGCCGATTGTGTCCCTTGCTGAGTATTGCTAATACTTTGTTCCTCAAGACCCAATGGATGGAATGTTGATGGAATTCACACTTTTTTAAATTTAGGGGGCTGAACTTGTTTACTTCGCTATGGTTCGGTTATAAACGATAATGGACAACCTGGGACAAGCTCACCATTGACATAATGTAACAGGTCTAGGCATGAATTCACCAAGTAAGGATACGAGTCGAGAGTCCACTAATATTACAGCATTTTGGAAGAATGCCACACTGTCCGTGTAATAGCTAATTTCACTCTTGAGCCGATGAGGCTCATGGAAACATTCAATAAACTTGTCGGTGTCGAACATTCTAACAACACGCCACACGGTACAGACGGACCGTGTGACTGGTCACACTCAACTGAATGTTTATTTTTCTGTCCCGTCGTCCGGTCATCCTTTCCTGCCGCAGCACCATCCGGTCGATTGCGGTTGGCACGGTGCCACCGGAACAGTGTGACCCCACCCATTAGACTGCATGCATTCATGCCATCCCTTCAAACCGGTCCCTTTTGGCGGGACGGTGAGAAGGGATAGTATGTCGCCGGCCTTAGTGTATGGCTTCTAACTCCCTATCAAAACAGATTACATTCACGCGTTTTCATAATATACATGATACAAAGCAAATTTATCGCCATTATTATGTTTGCAGGTTCACTCTTGCAGACGACGTGGACCTGGCCGCCATTGCTGCCAGCTTGCCCTCTCACGTGACCGGGGCCGATGTTTACTCGGTCTGCTCCAACGCTTGGCTGTCTTCCGCTAGAACAAGTATCCAGCTAATTCAGAAGGGTAAGCCAATATAGTCAGCAATTACTAATGAAATAAGTGCCGTAAACCCATTGAAGGTAAAGGCCTGACGACAGACGACTGGTAGGGGATCCTGTTTTTTTGAACACTGCTTTTGCGATATTTTGATCAGCAACCTACCCCAATACTGGGGAGAAGGGAACGGACCCATGAAGGTTGGGCAGAGCCAGCCTAGACGTTTTTACAAGCTAAATGTCCCCATATTACTTATACATTACCTCCGTTCTGTTAATCTGTTAATTATTGGGGTGAAAAACCTGACAAGTTTAAAAATCAAATATCCCTTGAAATATCAATCGTAGAGTTGTCATTAATATCAGAGCATACAGAAGATTTTTTTTATATTTGATATGTATCTCTTTATATAATACAGATTGGCCGCTATTATTGAATTTGATTTGTTCATGAAATGATTGGTGTGGATGTCCCAAGGAAAGAGTTCAAGGACTGTGACCAATTGGAGTTCGTGTAAGTTACAAGCAGGTTAGCTGGAAGAGTAGCCCTTCGCGGCTAAAGCTCGCCTGAAATAAAGACGATTTTCATTCATTCATTCATAAGTCATGTATCGAAATGTGAAGGAGCATTTCTGCTTATTTAGAGGTTATTTTTGACGGCTCTACGGTTGATATTTTCATTGAAAATCTACTCTGCACAAAAAACAAGTTGTGGGTGTACTCCGATTTGCTCTTAATATGCAAGTCCATGAATTCGTTGTTCACTTTTTGCTATAGGCCAACAAATGGGTAAATTTTTCAGGTGCGCCAGTGAGCATACCTCTTCCCGTGACAGCTGATGACTTTGCCAGAGGTATTGCTGACCTGGTGCCGTCCCTCACTGCTCAAGACTTGACCTATTACCAGGAGTTAAGTGCCTCGACTGACAGGAAGTGACCAGACTAAATACGGTAAATAATAAGTAATTACTGTTAAACTTTTCAACTACACTTGTTTTATTTACCTTTTCCTACTTTCTTGGTTGAGGCAGGCAGTCATGCAAACATGGGAGATGTTGCGTATGCATATCCATCGTGTTAGCACCAGTCACCTGATTAGACAAATCACGCAGGGCCTCCGCCTTACTGTGATTGGCGTGGCGCATATTGTTGCAATATTCGATCCAATAAGTCTAAGAAAAATTGCAAATCACCATAAACATTCCAAATACTGTATTTCCTCGTTCGAATAAATGTCGGGGTGTGTAATTAACTGAAGGAATCCGTCGTGTTTATATTTAACGATCAAGTGTACTGAAAATGGTAGTGACCAATCTGTTAAATAAAGTAAGGTATGGTACTAAACAAAAAACATTTTACTGTTGAAATGGATTCTACATTAAACAAGAGAAAACTTTCAAATTTACACTAATATCCAGAGATTAATAGGTTCTTTATAAAAAAAAGACAGATTTTCGAACCTGCCGAAAAACCCACCAAATAATTGATGACGTCACGCATGCATAATTTCTTCAAAATGGCCGCCTTCCACCGAAGGAAGGATGGGCAAGCAGGGCTAAGCATAGGGACTGATGTGCAGGGACGGATCCAACCCATTTTTTTGGGGGGGGGGGGTTGTGGGTCAAAATAGGAAAAGCATAAGCAGAATCGATTAAATCAGAGCGTAATAAATTAACATACTATAGATTTACTAAATTTAGAGGGGTGGAAGCAAACCCCCCTTCCCCCACCCCTGTATCCGTTCATGGACTGAGGTGGCCATTTCTGAGAAATTATCCACGCGTGACGTCATCAATGACTTGTCGGTTTTTTAGCAGGTTCGATAATCGGGGTATTCCTTATTTTTTTATAAATCAACTATACCTATAGTAAGTCTTTGGAACACTGTTCCAAAAGTTAGAACTCTATTGTATAAATTGAAACTATGTTTGCAACACTGACTGTACTTGCTATTTCTCCTTTGTTCTGCTTGAGCTACAATACGTAATTCTATCTAATCCAAACACAATTGATTTATGTCCAGGGTTAGTTCAGTGCGAGGAGAGAGAGAGAGAGAGGGAAACCTGACCAGAGTTAAGTGAAACTATCCTTCTACAGGCGTACGTAAATAACTTATTCTGGGGTAATGTAAAGAAAATAAGTTGAGAATGCAAAGTGTTACTGAAAATAGTTCTGCTTAATTTTTTAGACCCACAATAAGTTATTCATTATCGGTATAATAGGAATTTAGCTTCAAAAATTCTTTGAATGACTCTCCTTAAACGCCATTGCTAACACTTGGACTCACTTTTATTACCCCCCGGCCAATCCGCCCCCCATATTTCAAAGAAATAAAATAAACGTTAGCATGAAAACAAGACTTTATAGTCTTATTGTTCGCCTTTTGTTTTGTTTACAATAAAGTCGTATTTTCATTTCATTTTTCATTTCATTTCATTTCATTTCAAACGACCTGAATCTACCTAAATTTACAATTTCATTTATGGACTAAATAAGCTATTTTCAATGCAACAGCCGGGCTTAATGCTCGGTATTCTGGTACTTCCTGTTATGAGGAGAGAATACTTTCCAGATCCAGCATTAGACTATAAAGTGGGAGAGATGCCTTACCAGTGTAATGTCAGACGCATTTACTTTAATTTCATTAACTTGTATTGTATGTACTTGTAATCTCTAGATAACATACAGTATTTAATAGCTACTACTTATTATAAATTTTCGTAGGTATAGCCGAGGCTAAATTGTGCATCGGAATTTCGTAAGTTTTGTTATGCAACATTTTGCGCGTTGTCTATTAATTTCTTTTGCCCAATTGAGCCCATTTAGATAGTGCACGCTCAGCATATTGTACTAGTAGACTTGCGATAACCCTACGGACACGGATCTATACTGAGATTTCAAACTCTTTGCGTCATCCCATCGACCCTGCAGCCGCTGCGCCACAAAACGAGTTGCTGACAAAGCTAATCACTCGTGCACAGAGATTGGCTATTTCCCCCCTATCAAACACTCCAATGTTGTTCCAATTGGAAAGCGTTATATCCAAGTGCAGATTCAAATCGCATACTTCAACATTTACATTCCTTAAAAATTTGTTTCCAAATCGACAGCACGGTTTCAGAACGCTAGACGCAATTACAGACCTTACCGGGCTAATACACGCTAATCTTGACAAGGACCTTCATCCCTTATGCATATATCTGGACTTACAGAAGGCTTTTGGCACAGTATCTCATGACATGCTCCTAAAATAAACTAGGAGAAACAGGAATAAGAGGTCTCCCCCTACAGCTGCTGCGCTCCTACCTAACCGACAGTCAACAGACAGCATCAGGTTAGACTAAAAGATTCTTCGTCTAAAACTGGCAAGCTTCACTACATGAGCGCCCCTACTTTAGAGACAAAAAAGGTTCTTGACTAACACTGACCAATTAGAATATGTACGACATCAGCGCGGGACTAGATCAAGGGCGGATCCAGCAAAAAATTTAGGGGGGGGGGGGTCACAAGTTTTTTGTAAGTTTAAAAGGTAATTTTTTTGATGAAAAGTTGAGTTTTATTTTATTTTTTTAATGGCGGATCCACGGGAGAGGGTCATGACCCCCCCCCCCCCCCCGTGGATCCGCCATTGGACTAGATTCGCAACCGGCCACAATCTTCAAATCCCTTAGCATTCCCATGTTAACCAATCCCTCTCAATTATTTCTCATGTTTGTTGTGCTATTTCTCTCTTCTTTTTTTGGAATTTTACAGCCATTTTATATGTATCATATTATTCTAACTTTCTCAACTGCTATAAATTAATAGGGGGCCCAATCACGGGTTAATCCTTTGGGGCCCCCTGTCAACAATAATTATTATTGTTGCAATGCTGTAAAATTTATTATATACATATTTATATTTATTTATTATTACGTCCTTGGCTGGTCTTATAAGGAAGAAAAAAATAATAGCTCACCAAAGTACAAAGTTGGTCTTTTGTGGTATTTGCAGTAAACTGTAGAATGCATATACAGTACGTACGTTTTTAAAGTTACGTTGGACTCAATTTTTTTCATATTTAGTTTTGGTTCTTGGGGTGCTGAATTCGATTCTGTCATCTCCCACCAAAATTTCGGGTGGAAAATTAACAAAAATTCAAAAGAAGTGAAAAAGTCACGTGTCTCCATGCTTTGCTTCGATCGCAAACTATCAACTTTTTTATAAACATTTATCTGTTCCAAATTAAAGGCCATTAAATTTTCAGTAAATCGTGCTAAAGATTTTTTTCTATGATCAATAGTTTGAGCCTACGAGGGAGCTCCGAAATGGTTCTATTCAGCTGCGTCCTTCAAAGGTCCCAATGAAAGGTCCCAAAGGTGCCGGAAATTGATAATCGTTAGGTTTTCATAGATTTTCACATTTTCATGCCTCTGAACCACAAAATAGTGGATGTTCCAAAACGACTGTCTCTGCGTCCGTGGGTGAATGATGCCGCGTCTTTCGGCAGGTCGGGTCCTGGGCCGATACGAATAAGATTTCTCATGGGGGACCCAAGTAAGCATGCATTCCCCCTTTAAAAAACATCATTTTGGTGTAAAGCCTAAATTAAAATAGCTTACATTGGCTAATATGTTCAAAAACCCTACAATTGTAGTTCGCACGCATATTTGCCAAAATTTCCCTCCTGTTTGTAGGGAGGTCGGTTTGTCTGTAAGATCTCAAAATTCTTCGTTGAAATACGAATGTATTAACTCAGTATAGTTAGGTATATTAGTGTAGTAGTTATATTTTATAGATTTTATGGGCTTACGGTGTTCCAATACAGTCTGGGTCCTACGATATTTAAAAAAAAATCATTTTTATCTCCCAATCATACAATAGTTATATAATTTAAAAATTAATATCACACAATTAACACCCTGTTTTACCCGTGCCAAAATACAACAATTTTGGCATGTTAAATGGACAATATACAAAGCAAACACTTAATGATACAATAGGTCATGAATTAAATAAATATTATCACAAAACTTAATCAGGCTGTTATTATTATACGGTGCAACTCCAATTATCTGAATCAGTTGAGACGGGTCCCTAGCATTCGGATAATAAAGCTTTCGGACAAATTTTGACAAAAAATAAAAAATAGTTTAAGACCCTGTGCACACGAACGTTCCACGCGCCGTGAGACGCTGGCAAAGTTATCATGGGAACAAATAATACGTTGGTGCAAAGTAAAGTTAATTTCTGAACGCGCTTCCGAAAGTTTTGTGACGTTGACGCGTGTTTGGGGAAACCCGTGTAGTTTTGTGGTGTCGGCATGACGTCAGCTGGCGAAATCTTGGAGGGAGGGAACGTCAGGAAATCTTCTGCTAACCCTACTACTACTAATCCCTACAATGAAAAGCACGTCGGCAAATCAAGACTGGTAGAATCGTCCGCGTGTACCGGGCCTAGTTTCGGTACTGTCTGCATTTTTTATTAATTAAATGTTCATAAACGAATGACATGGCTTACTGAACATCTCGATCGAAGTAAGCTGTTTCACTATTTTTTGTTTTTTGTGTGAATTTCTTGTCCGAAAGCGATTCTAATAGTGATTACTTCATATAATAGAGCTCTAACTTTGGGAGTGTTCCGGTTTATGGACTTAAACGATTCATTACGTGAAAATAAAGGAAACTTGCAAATTTACACCAATATCCAAAGATTTATAGCTTATTTATAAATAAAATAAACTAAACAAACACTGATTTTCGTACCTGCCAAAAACTTGCCATATTATTGATGACGTCATGCGAAATTTCCTCAAATATGCCGCCTAACCCCTAAGCTCAGCCCAGCTTCCGCCTATCCCAACTTCGGTGGAAAGTGGCCCTGTCGTAGAAATTATCCACGCGTGACGTCATTTATAATGTGGCGCATCTTTTTGGCATTTACGAAATTTATGAAATTTGTGTCTTTTTTATTTAAACCAGGCTATTAATTTCGAAATAGGCTAAGTATAAATTTAAAAGTTTCCTCTTTAAAAAAAAATCAGAACCCATTACAACAATACTACAATATTTTTTGTTTAGAACTCTATTCTATGAAACTAAACTACTAGGTATACAACATCCTTGCGATTAATTTCATTGGCCAGAGAAGCTCGTTTACTTGAGTGCTATTGGTCAGCCAAAATAGCGGTGGTTGATGATACTTGACAAGCGGCAACAGAAATGGAAGCTGCTGGTTCGCCCGTACACGTGACAATGATGATGATGATGATGACGATTAATATTAGCACAGCCATTTTTGACTTGAAAATTTGCTAACACTGAGGTCTTGTTCAACTTTTCACTTTACCGTAATTAACATATTTTACACAAAACTCCTGCATATCTTCTTTGTTATGACAGCAGTCAGGCATGATGTGCTCGGACTTTGTAAGCAACGCGCAGTGCTGACATAGCCGCAGTGTTTCGTCCTGCAAATAGAAAACAGCGGTAAATAAATACATAAAGTTGTGTGAAAGGGGGGGGGGGCGATTTCGGGCAGGTAGTTTTTAAGAATCAGCCCCAAAGATATGAAAGAAATCGGCAAGCCTTTACTGGTTTATGTGTAAGGATAGGGTCGGTCCCCTTTCTTGACCTCTGCTCTATTCGGAACGCCTTATGCCATACCGAAGCATTGTGTTTATCAAGTTACACTACGTGTTCCACAGTGTCCAGCTTTGATCAGTATAGTGTTATGTCGTGCATGTTTACAACCGGGCCCTTAGCCCGGAAATTGGGTTTTATGGAGTTTTTGTTTGTATTTTTGCTGATTGGGAGCTTCGGTGAGTCACTGGGAGTCGACCTCTGACCCCATTATCACTCCCGGAGCATGCTTACATCGAGTGCTCCCCTCAATGCCAAATCGTTACAAACATTCTGATAAACTCTGACCTAAATGGCCCAAAGGTATCAATTGTTAAGTAAAAAGTCCAAATAATTGAAGGGCCGTTCAGAAACATTCAAGCCAATGGGTGAAGTAGAATCGGGACGGATGGGCCGTGGTTCAATTGGAGTATTTATGAATAAATAATGCCTTTATTGTATTACTAAGCCGTGCTTTACTTGCTCTGCCGTATCCAATTGAAGATACAGTATGTGTGTAAAGTAATGTAATGTATAAGCCAACCTAGCGGAGTTTGGGCCATAAAGCCTATGAAGACCCCAGGATCGCCTGCTTTACATGCCCTCGGAGGCATGGCCTGAAAATGTAGTCATTATATAATATAATTGACTACGTAGAGTACTTCGGAGACTCAGCAACAAGAGTGTGAGGGCTGTATTGACGTCGAGCCAAACTCGGTCTCGGCATAATAACAATAAATAAGTAAATATCATACTATTACATTACACAATAAATAAAGTAATCAACAAGAAAGTATATAGTAAAATCGCCTAAAGATCGTCAAAATCAGGTAGTTTTGTCATTGGACTAGTGTATAATGGGCCGGGACCGCCTGCTTTACATGCTATCCGAAGCATGGCCAAAAATGTAGATCAACATTTTCAGTGAAAGTCTAAGATTTAACCACAACTTTACGGCGAGATTTCTGACTGACACCACACCACTTCACTACATGTTCTGACTTGGCTCATGATCATGGACTGATACAGGAACAGAGGGGGGGAGGGGGGGGGGGGGGTACCTGCCCCAAATTTAGCAAGTGTATTGTAAGTTAATTTATTACACTCTAATTTAATCGATACTTCTAATAATAATAATAATAGCAATAATAATGGCAGGGCACGCAATGATTTTGAGCGTGAATTTTCTATATAATTTTAAAAAAAAACAACTTTTTTGCACAAAACCAAATATAGTTTTTTGGGAAAGCAAGCTGTCCGATTTCGTTACAATTTAACACATAAAACATGCCTGAAGGTAGAAATCATCGATAAAAAGGCTTTGAAGAAAAATTATTTTTTAGTCATTTTTCATTAAAATTTAGTTATTTTAATTTTTTAACCCCCAGAAGCAAACTATCAAAGGGCAAGCGACCCCCAGGATTTTATTAACATTAGTAACGACTAAAATATATGGGAATTTAAAAGAAATCGTTGTAAATTTAGCCGTTTTTTGAGAAATAATTTGTTTAGACGTTTGTTTTTGAGTTTTTTGAGAATAAAACCCCCCCAAATTGAGTTAACCCAAAATACAATAAAATAGTCCCGAGGTATGATTTTTGTGAACCTACATGCCAAATTTAATTAAAATCGACCGAGTAGTTTGTCCGGAAATCGATGAACAGACAGACAGACAGACAGAGCGACAGACAGACATTTCGTAGAAACCACCTTTTTGGGTTCCTGGGACCTCAAAACGTGTAAATCCGTTGAAATCTCCGAATCGAAAATTTGGACCATCACAAAGCTTTCCTTATACTACGTATAAATTGGAAAGCAATAAAAGAAATGAGTTGGATGAAATTGCGGTATACTTACATTAGTTCGGCACTGGTCGTTTTCCGTTCCGTCTAGTGCAATATAATATACAGGCACAGTTTTTCCCTCCACTTGCCATATTGGGAGTACCATTGGAAATAATATGGATAGAAGAATTATTTGACCCTGAAAAAAATTAAACATTGTTTTAATTCCGATCATCAAAATATCAAACTATCAATATTATCAAGCCTTGACGAATGGCGAAACCATTATTGTATTATATATACCAACGTAAATGAGAAAGTGGTATCTTCGCGGCTCGCACTTTTTGATCGATTTTTCGGCTAAGGGTAGGTATCATCATTACTTGAAAAGTTGCTGTAAGGAATACTACACGGCCGCGCCTTCCATCGGCGGTAGCAGGACCGTTCAGGTCAAGTATTTCTTACCGAGACTTATCAAGAGATAGTGGGGCCCGGCATACGTTCTACCATACGTTTAACTTTCTGGGGGTCTAGGTCTTTTTCAATATTGGGGGACAGACGAATAGCAGTGCTGGATTAGCCCATGGGCATTTGGGACCCAGGCCCACGGCCCCCGCAAAAATGCCTAAAATTCCGGCCCCCCAACAAACGAGATTTTTTTTCAAATAAAACTAAAAATAAATCAGAAATGAAAACAATTTCCAAACAAAGTTTTGAAATTGGCGGGAATGGTTTTTTGTGGTTTTTAAGTGTTTTTTTTTTGCTGCCATGTTGGTAGACAGAGAGTTTGCACACACGGCCCCCACATATCTTGTGCCCACTGCCCCCACAGGGGTTAATCCGGCACTGACGATAACGGAAAAAGATTTCCCTCCTAACAGAGCCCAGTTTATGATGTTGCTAGGTCTGCATTTTAGTTAGTAGCAGGGTAGTGTTACATGGACTTTCATCCGAAGGGTTGTCGGTCCGAGCCCCACACATTCTACATTTTCTGGCGTGGCTTTCTATGGAAAACAGGCGGTCCCGGGCCTTTCTAGTCAGGGGCAGACAACCAGATTGACTTTTTAATCAAGACGGACAGTTTAATAAGGCCCGATCGGATACATCCCCCCCCCCTTCCGCGGGACACCAACACTACTCGTTTTTTCACAGCAGTAAATATTTATTATACGTAGATCTAGAAAAAATATTTTTGGCATTAGAAAAAATGTTTCTTGACATTTTGATTCCTACTTGATATGTGGCCGTCAGTAGCACAGATTGCTTGCAATCGTCAGATTTGATTTGCATAAAGAAACCGTTGGTAATTTTTGCTATAATTTTTGTACATATTAGTTCTGTGCCAATCGGTGCTAGTGACATATCTTGTATAAAAATGTCGAGAAATGTTTCTTCTAATTCCTAATATCTTTTTTTCTAGCTCTACAATAAATATTTACCGTGAAATTCGACTTTCAGAAACAAGTGGCGTTGGTGTCCCTCTGTGGAGGGGTGAGAACTCTGATTTGGCATTAAATGGAGGCATTTCGTAAGAAAAAAGGCTGTGCACCGAATAAGTGATACAATTTTCTGCATCATTAATAATCAGCAATAAATTCACATTAATTGCATCCACAATAAATACTAAAAATTCAAAGTTATCAACAACCTCCTTTTTACACCTTAACATCTTACTTTTGTGATGCCTTATGGCCGCCCAAAAATCGTATTTTGTACAAAAATTCATGCATACACAATTTGAATTATTTCGCTATAAAACATTTATGATTCACATAAAAATTTTGACTCGATAAGTACCACGAAAGAGGGATGTGCAATTTAATGGTTTTGGCTTTTAAATAGCCGAAATTCAGGACATTTCCAAGGGTGGTGGACACGGCCCTTAGTCGGGTAAAATTAAAATTTGTCGGTACCTTTGAGTATTCCATTGCTGCGGTAAATCTAGGAGTAATACTTGTCCGCTGATCCACAAACACAACTTTACGTGAACACCAGAACTGAGTATCCATAGCACTGATAGTACACATTCACAGTACACAGTGGTCAGCTCTCAGCGAAGTCCCGGGCTTTATCTGTCCGATACGGTCCCAATATCACGTGCTGAAACGGCGCATCCTAACGGCAAAACGTCCAACTACATTTGTTTAGGTATCATCTGTATTTTCCATGCAATAAAATTCCACGGGAAATATTTGATCGCATAGAGTCGGAGTAGGGCTGGACTAAGCGCCAAGCGGTGCGAGAAGCAATATGGTCCGCACCTTTAATGGTAGAGGGAAAAACGCGGCTGTCGGACATGTTTCTGACGCGGGCCACGTTGGATTGGATTGTGACGTCATTTGTGAAGCCACCTCATGAAACGATTGCAGTGTGACATCATTTTCATGTTACCCATGTCTGTTGGCGTTTTAGCTTTTCCATAGCTAAAAACACTCACACTTATTTATTTATTTTATAATATTTACAATTTTTTCATATAAAAAACATTGTATTATTCAAGGACGGATCCAGCATTGATTCTCGGGGCGGGAGGCGATATGCCAAGAGAGCGGTGGGGGGGGGGGGGCAGAGCTGAGAATTAAAATAATTATTAACACCAAACAGCACTTTTACAGCATATCTAGCCTATGATTGTTTTTTGAAAATAATTCCAAACTTCTTCAGGAGAAGGCGATGAATATTCAGCAAGTCAACCCGTTCAATCTATCCTGGTTCGTTCGCTGGCGTAGCCAAGTTTTTGTTCGGCGTAATAAGAAAACACTCTTTCGACAGTTGCTACCGAAACTGCTAACGAAAATGTTCAACAAACAATGTACAGTTGGAAAGAGAGTTGTCTGAGCCAATGCCCCGAAGACGTCATTAGGCCGGTTTTATTGCTGCATCCACTTTTGCCGGCAAAGTTTTAATTCTCCCTCTCAACTTGATGAAAAATCGGGCAGTATGGGTGAGAAGTTTTCGATGACACCTTTCTTCCTCGTCTCACCGTTCTCATGGACGTATGCAGGTTTAAACAATTAGATTTTACAGGCGATGAATGCTAATGCACGCAAGGGGGGCCCGGGAGTCTCCCCCGGTAGAAAAATTGGCTTGAATTAATTAGTAGGGTTTTTTGCATTTAGATTGGTAGCAGTAACGTTCAGATTTTACAAGAACTAAGGAGCTGCAAACAGGGGGGGGGGGCGGGGGTCTCCCCCGGGTCAATTTTTTTGAAAAATGGGCCCGAAATATTCGGGTTTTGCGCATATTATAGCAGTAGTATTTAGATTTTACAGGCGAAAAATACAATTGTACACAAGGGGGGCCTGGAGGTCTCCCCCGCTGGAGAGTGTTGGAAAATTGGCTTGATAATAATAATAGCCTAGTGTGGTTATACGCATTTTGATATCAGTATAACGTTCAGATTTTTACAGGCGGTGAATTAAGTAGATGCAAACAAAGGGGGCCCGGGGGTTTCCTTCGGTTGAAAATTTTTGAAAAATAGACCTGAAATATGTGAATAATATGAAGAATATAACCGCAATCAAGGAAATTTACCTGAAATAGTGCGGTTTTACTTATTTTATCCGCAAACATTTTTTAGATTTTATTATATTACAAGTGGGGCTTGGGACCGCTTCGCCGCCCCGCCCCAATTGGGCCTGCGGTGGGCGGCAGCTCGCCCCGACACAACTTCAATTTCCAGAATTTTCTAATTTTCCGCGCAATTTTTTAAATTTTTTCTTTCATAAGAATCTTCTCCTGACAATAACAAACACAACAAAGAAAAATATAGTGAAATCGTTCCAACCGTTCACGCGTCATGCCGTGGCAAAGGGATATAGGGATTCATTTTTATATATCTTCTTAAATTGGGGAAATATGTTAATAGTGTACGATAGTTAGATTAAACCGGTACAGTAGTATAATGTGTGATAATTTTTATCTATAAAAAATACTTATTATAGAAATCGGAAGCAAAACATCAACCATCTTTAACGTGAAACCTGAAGATATCCACACTGTAGCCGAAATGGTAGATCTAAATTGCATGATTTGTTGATAATCTGTTTACTAACGTATACAAATTATCATTACTATTGTAAACAACATGCAAAACTGCAAATTTACGAAACATTGTGGCCCCGAAAAAGTAGGTAGATTTTTCGAGAAAGGGAATATTTTCGGGAATATCTAGTGTCAGTATCAGTTTCCTGTTTGACCCGATTTTAAAGGGGGAGGGGGAAGGATGGAACCACTTTTTGAATGCTCGCTTGAAACCCCCATTCATACTGCCTTCAACGATATATTAACTTATCATGTCGGTTAAAAATTGCTGGCTGTGGAATTTTTTAACTTTATGCATGCACCGCTGAGAGAACCCTTATCCAGCATGTAAAGTGTAAACGACTTTCACGTCCCACTTAAGTACCTGGCTGTGGCGAAACCGCTAGTTGAGAAGCAAAACCGGTTATAAAGTTGTAAAGAGCAAGAATAGTGGAAAGTAGCAAAGTGGTTATAAATTTTTCTAATCCATTTTCCCCCCGCGAAAATTGCCCCCGAAAAACGCGTTTTTTCGTCGAAAATGGACATTTTTTCGAGTTGCTGCACGTTGTTACCCTTTGAGTTATCCAGAAGCAGTCAGGCGTGGCATAGATGGGAGACTTGGGGGAAAGTTGTCCAAAGGTTCACCGAATACTGCTGTGAAGCCATTTTGGCGGCAGTGGTTCTGGATTTTTTTGATCGGTTTTTCCGCAGCATAGGAAAACCAATGTATAATGGTCGAAATTGGGAAAATTAGGCTCTGATTTCGGGAAAAAGGTCATTTTTAAATTTTTTTCTTTCATAAAAACCTTCTCCTGAGAATTAAAAGAAAAAAAAAATAGTGCGTTCACGCGTGATTCCGTGACCAAGGAAATATGGATTCATTTTTATGTATATAGATTATTTTCTGAATAAATAGGCCCAAAATGCCGACTTTGTACAAATCGTGGGGCTTTAAGGCTGTAAGTGGTTGCCTTGTTCGCTTAATGAATGGGGCGGGAGTTTTTTTTTTTTATTTATATAAATTGGGGTACAGGTGTTACCTGTGTGCACTTATGCCTATTGGCCTATTGTGCCCCCTACAACAAAGTATCTACATCACTTCTACATCACTTTCTCGAGGCCTATCTCCCTCACGAGAGCCAGGATCTTGAGGGGATTCAGAAGTGGTAGGTCTTTTACATGTAACTGCAAGCTTTCCGAGCATGCTGCTCTTCTTCGTGCGATTGCATCGCATCGCATCGCAGGTCCTCCGCACCTTCATTGCAGAATCTGCAAGACTATAGTTGTCTCCCTAAGAGACTCCAGGTATTTAACCCCTGGACCAAAGACGCCAAGGCCTGTTCTTAGTTTGCGGTTTGGTTTGGGGCGGGAGTTTAGTTCAGCATCTCTTGAGGCATTGCGGTTCGCAAAATCCGTCGTTTCGTAGAATATAACCGAAAAATATTTGGCTGCCTTCACGCGTCGTATAATTTTTTGAACGATTACCTGCCCGCAGCATTCGATCAGGACATTTTGACTGGTTTTGCTAATATATGTAGTCCAAGATGAGCAGTGGCGGCTCGTCCATAAGGGCACTGGGGCTACAGCCCTCCCATAATTTTACAGGCAAACAAAGCAATTTCCTTTTAATAATAATAATAATAATAATAATAAAATAATAATATACTATTCTGAAGAAAAATGCAACTGCTACAATTCGGCTATGCTATGTGCGTGCTCTGGGCAACTTGGGGCAATTTTCAATTTAGCCCCGGGTCGCCATGGCAACCGAGTCAGGCAAAAGTTAAGAAGATCGTTCGCACCATTGAAAAGGTGTACACAACTTTTCTCTTATGGACCTTGCAATGCAATTCATGCCATATGCATTTTTACATGGGCAGCGGGGCAGCGCCCCAAAAATGACTTTAAATGTTTCGTATTGATAATAACGTTGAATATTGGTATTTTTTTAAAATCATAATTATAAGAGTTATTTTTGAGAAGAGTTTCACTATTTTGTCATGACTGATGGTTATTATAAAATTTTTCAAAGAAGAATTTTTGACTAGGGAAGTCAGGTTCTGCCCAACGGGCAGGCAGGGTAATGTAAACAAATATTACAAAAATGTAAAGAGCGAGTGATAGACTTGTTTGCTACATCGAAATGCCGAAGAATCTATTTGATATTCAAGTAGTGGTAAGTTATATGCTATTACTTTATTACAATTCGGTGCCCCACCATTTTGATACACCACGAGCCGCCACTGAAGATGAGGATGTTTTTAATTTAATTTTCTTCTAATGTTCGGTCTCCAGCTTCCAATCTGAACCTTAACAACTCGCGAATTAGCCTTCGTTTTCCTCAGATTCATTATGTAACAGGCTTCCATCGTCTCGAGCACCTCTGAATGGGATATTTTGTTGCTCCCCGAAAATCACAGACTTAATTAAAGGAAATATCTGCTCCCTATTTTCCATTATCTTATGCAATCGTGATGTTTCAATAACATTTTGTGTGTCCATCTTTGGGTCCGTAAACGCTTTTAAGAAATCATCTGCACTCTGCACACTTTCTGTGTGATATTGTAGTGTTTCGTGATGGCTCAAGTATCCATCTTTGCCAATCAGTTTGTTGTATTTATTTTTAAAAAAATTGTAGTTAAAAAATAATTTTTTTCACTATTTTTGAAAAAAATATCGTCCCAATCGCATTGCCCCTCCCTAGATCCGTCTAACCTATTATGTTTGTCAACTTTTCAGCCACCAGTTGATTGTGTCCATCAATTCTGATAATATTCATTAGCCTACTCCGAATTCATTGATAATGTAAAAAACCCTAATAGTTCGAAGAATTATTTGATTGGGTAAAACCCAGTCAAAAATATGATAAAAAACAAGACAAAAAACAGCCTTTTCAACAGCGTGACCTACCTTTTCACTTATAGGTAGTTGCTTACTGCCTACCTACATAAGTTAGGAGTCCACTTACTCGTTTTTGACTAGTTCCCCTGATGAAAAGTGTACTGTATATGCCGCACAATGGGGTATCCCGTAAATGTGAAAAAAATATTTAGCATCCCTGACTGCCGCAGTAGCGTAAATAACACTCCCGCAACCCCCGCGGGGCGGGGCTGCGCAGCAATGTTGGTGAGGGGGGAGGGGCGTAGTAGAAGTTATTTACGTCAATGCAGTGACTAGAAAATTATGTGCCCCCTAATATAAAGTGGGGGGGGGGGGGTTCCGTTGTCCGGTGCTTCACATTAGGCCTACATTCATGCCAAGAAAAAGGGGCTCTCTCTTAACAACGAGAGCGATATTCAAATTCTATTATTTTGCCACACCCACAAATAGCCGTGGGCTATGCTCTCTAGATAGACAGACACAACACATTTTTTTTTATTATTTCTACGCGACTCGACCGACTTGAAGTGCAGCTGAGGAAACAAGATTATCGAGCGGTAGCGTGGCCGAGCGGTCGAAGGCGCTGGTTTAAGGCACCAGTCCGAAAGGGCGTGGGTTCGAATCCCACCGTTGCCAGCTATTTTTTATATTTTTATGGAGTATTTTCAATTTTTACAAAATTACTAATAGCGTTTTATGCATCGTTAAGTGTACTATCATGATTCGCTTGTCGAACAAAGGTACGCTCTCTGAATTTCGCCCAAAAGGTCATTTGTTTGAGTCTTACAGTTGCTTCATTTTATAGCAGTACTGCGGAGCGCATGCAAAGCAGGAGGATCATAGGAGGATAAATTATATATATATATTATGTAGACGGAAGATTAATATATATAGAATCTATTATTACATAACTTTATATATACATAACTTTATTATACTATTATTATTATATTATGTCAACAGTAGAAAGACATGGGCTGGCAGTTTTGCCCTGTATTTACCGACTATGTGCTTTCATATTTTGGTATGAATAGGACAAGGTGAAGGTATGGAATTTACTTGTGGTGTACTACCCCGACCACGATAGGATGACCCTTGGAACCCTTTGTACATATTATTTTGTATATTCGAAAACTTACATAAGCGGAACACTGAGTTTATTTAATTTTTATAAGTGTTGCAAATGCCACCCTATCGTGGTCGGGTAGTACTGTACAATAATTGTCAAAGGAGCGCCAAAGAGGCAGCAAATACGACGGACGGGGCAGTAGAGAAAATAAACAAAGAACAACGGATTCGAGTTTTTCAGAAATGAGTATGAAATGACTTGTACCGGCAATAAAATTACTTTAGAATAAACAACAGTTTTCAGTTTATAAATTAAGTATCCCCCCCTCGCCCGCCATCCAAACGAAACGAAACGTTCAGCGAATGCCCACTATAAGTCTATAAACACGACATTTCTCTGTAAACAACAGCCTGTGCCACGTGGTAGCCCGGCATTTTTGATTACCTAATATGTTTTATCTAAAACTTGTGTTGTATTAGCCTATACATACTGCATAAGAGTATGTACATATGACATAGTATGTTGGTGACTTGTATATCTACAATTGGGTGTCACGTTTTTGATCATTACCACTGACCTATAGCAGTAGCCTAGCACTGAATGCTCTTCAAATTTTTGAACACTAAATTAAGAATAATTCTGCCCTAAACGATTGATACTACTTGGTCCAATGAGAGTAAAGGTCGACGTTCCACCACCCAGACTAATGTTACAATTCCACAACGATGAGTAATACAACTTGCTATCAGCAATAATTGTCTCAAGGAGAATCAGGACAAAGCTATAAAAGATACGGTATTACAGTTCTGTAGCAGTGGCGTCAATAACTTCTACCCCCCGCCAGACCTTTGGTGGGCTCTCATTATTTCATCTTTTTTATGAGTGATAGTCAATAGTGGACTGGGAAGAAAAAAGTTTGTAACATAAATAATAAAATAATAATGGAAAACGTAACACAACAAAGTACCTAACAGCAAAAGCAGTAATTTTCTTCAAATTTTATTAAGACATAGCCTATGTCACATAGGTACCTCTGTACGGTGAGGGAAAGGGCCAAAGGCTGCAACGGCACTAGTTTGGAGCATACTGTTTTATGCCTGCGAGACATAATGGGCAAGAAACAGTTGGAAGCCTCTGAAATGTGCTGCTATAGAACAATTATAAAAATATCATGGAGGGGCTAAGGACTAAGGTACTTAGCAAGCAAAGTTTAGTGTGGTTTTCTGCGATAGCTCAGTAAATAAAATAAAGTATCTAACTCACTACAGGGGCGTATCCTAATAAACTAATAACTATAGGAACTCCAAATTACGCTCCTGAAGGTTTAGGTACCTATGAAAACAGAGTGGACTGTATGAAAATATGATTATTTATAAGAAAATAAGAGAATAAGCCTTCCGTGCTCTGCTTACTCGGTGAAGGTGTAGTTAAGTAGGTAGACCTATTATAATATATATTGTTTAGTGTGGTGCTGTAAGGTGTCTGGGTGTATATATTTTAAGTGAATAGGCTACGCTACTTATCTACTGCTGGAGTCCGTGGCTTGCAAAGTATCCGCAGGAATCCCAGCAGGGGCGAGCACAATAAACACTGTATAATAATATAAAATAACCGAAACACTACAACCACAACTAGACTAATTACATTAAATTATAAAAAAAAACAATAGGCAAATAAATACGGAACCTATTGGAGTCGATGAGAAATTAAGACTGAAATAAAGTGAGTGCAGGGACAAGTACCTAGCCAATTTTAGGGGAGGGTACCTGCGCCAAAAGCCAGTAACTATATTTAGCTTGTAAAATGCAAGGCATTCACGGACAGTTTAGTGAACTTAGCTACAGAGGATAAACGAAGACTAATTACCTTCCTACCCGGGAGAAGAGACAAGTCGATGATAAGACATGAGGGACTCCTGAACACCACCATTGAAGCCACCATTGATAGCACCATTGAGAGCACCGTTGCGAGGGGCCGACCAAGCATATAAAGCAAGAAAGCCACGAGCAAGATGTGAGATGCGGAACTTGAACTTGAAACTCAAGAGAATGACTCAAGACAGAGAAGAATGGAGAAGAAGATGAAGAGGACGAGGAAGAGGACGAGGAAGAAGATGAAGAAGAAGAAGAAGAAGAAGAAGAAGAAGAAGAAGAAGAAGAAGAACTAACCAAGTTTACTTTAGTTTATTTTGTTGTAAAAACTCAGAACATTAGGCTGAGACGAGAGCTCTTATACTGAACTTTAACTTACGCATATTTTCTAATTTTGTTTTGAATTTCCTTCCAATATATTTCCAGCACATTAGACTTGCCTATACCTGTAAAAATTTTCCACCATACGCAAAGATTTGAACATTTTTAATATAGTACCGGTAGCCCTAAATGAACATTTTTCGGTGTTGATTTGACACTTCGCCCTGTGATAACACTGTGTTGTGCAACTATTACCGAAATCCGTACAGAAATACGTAGATAATGCGCATCCCTCGTTTCCGAGATAACCTTTCCGTGATCTTTATCCAAGATAACACAAGCTGTGCTGCACTTGCAGAAGTCCCAGATATTGTTATGTATCTTGCACAACTACATATCTAATTTTGTAGATAATTTTCATTCAATGAAAAAATAAGTCAGAAGTCTATTTTTGTAACTAAATTCGCTGACAGACAGTGTGCAAGAAACACCATGCTCCTGAAGGCCATACAACATGGGTGTGAGTACAGCTCTGTTCAGTTCTTTTCCTGATTTCCTTTTTCGAATTTACAGTAGCAACGTTTGGATGCGGCCCCTACTAAAAAGTTGTAGCTAATTTTATAATTATTGTTTGTTATTTAAAAATATACGATGCACCGCGAAGAGAGGCGGTGAATAACTGGTCGAACAGAAATCACAGTTGAGCATCGCAATAAATATTATTATCAGCGCGTTGCGCAGTGTTGGTGAGCTCGGTGGATCGGAAATACCTATTCCGATGCAAAATCGAGCAGTAGTGGGACTTCCGACGTCCTGCAGGCGAGTCTGTAAGTTTAGCACTTGTTCACGCTGACGGGCCCTGACTGACCATGATCTCTGTGAAGGACTAGGAAGTCGCCATTGTGTGCCAGTCGCTGTTGAAGGCCTTGGCCCCGTCAACAAACATTTGTTTATGCAGCATCTCTACCTCGTGACCGGGCACGCAGCTAAAAATAACTTCATGCGTAATGTCGCGACCACTAGGCCAGATGGATTGGAGATAGCGGAGATGATTTGCTACTTTCTTACGTTTGGTGATAAGAATGTGAAGGGAATGCTAGTGATGAGGTTCCTGAACATTCCTGACTGACGCACTGGCATAATATGACATCTCAACTCCACAAATCGGTCCTAATATAAGTCCAGATGGATTGGAGATAACGGAGATGTTTTGCTACATTGTTACGTTTGGTATTACTGCTGATGACACTCGTCATCATATTATTTCAGCATGACTGAGGCATTCCAGACTGGCGTGTAAGACTGTAGGCACTCCATGGCATACCTATCAAGTCTACTTTAATCGTGCCCAAGCGTAATTTTGCAACCCTTAGTCCGGATGGATTGGAGATAGCGGAGATTGATTTACTACATTGTTACGTTTGGTTTTAGTGATGTGAGGGAAGCACTAGTGATCATATTATTATAGCACGAATGAGGCTTGCTTGACTGATGTACAGGCACATTATGCAGCTTTTTCTTATGAGTAGGCTGTGTGTCGCTCAATTGGTCTGGTCGGGGGAATGAATTGAATACAGAGGTGAATACATCAAGCTGTGACTAGAGGGCTTAGGCCCCTCCACCAAAGTGTTTTTTTTTTAAGACCCATATTCTGTAATGGAAAAGATTCATAGAGTAAAGACTATGGACTTAATGCAGGGCAATTTTAAATAGTTTTATTTATATTTATTGGAGGGATGATTAAAAAAGTGAAATGATGGATCTAAAATAAATTTTAGACCATAGATATGCGTCTTTGAAAAAAATTCTGTTTGGAGAACAATTGAATGACATCCACAAATCCAATAGACGTTCAAGAACAAAATGAATGTATACATTCACAACTCAGTCAGCATATTAGTCCCTAAAAGACTGGCCGAGAAGAACGGGTGATACTTGTTACAGATGTGAAGGAACCACTAAGCAGATGATGATGATATTATTTTTCACCGACATGTAAAGTTTAAAATAGCACTATGAGTGCATGAAGTCACACCTACTAATATTGGTCCAAGTAATAGAGAGTAAATTTGCTGCCTGCTTGCGTTCTAGTATTAACCCGTCGCACATAATGTTGTTGTATATGACCCCGTGGCGCGACGTACTCGACAACTTCAACAACCAGTCCACACACAGCTCCTCTGACGTCGTGGCTTATTTTGGTTTTCTCGATGTTTTCCAAGTTCCCGCCATCATGGCCTTAATCAACCCACCCTTTTGAATTTTGGTCTGGTTTATAGCGTCCAGGACTCTCCTCGTCTGGTTGTTCTTGCGTGTTCTTATGTGAGCTGTCTAAGATTTTTTCTTTTCGAAAATAATAACATTCCCTAATCTTTAACATAATTGGGAAATTCCTAGCTAACCCTTGACCGCACTTCTGGCTTATCTGAAACATGCAATGCACACATGCCATTTTAATGAATAATACCCTCGGTGTCGTTATAGTTATAATCGAGGTGGTAGCGTGCTTGTACTTTTGCGAGTCTCTACACTCCATGCGCTTGGAGACGTGCCGTAACTCAACACGGATACTAACCTACAGAGGCGACTGAAGAGGTCAATGGGATACATTCATTAAATTGTTTGTATGCAATTAACCTTTTTAATAAAATAAAAACTCTCTGTAGACAGCATTATTCAGCATATCTCGTTAACATGTGCACATAAGCCACATGTAACTCGCTGGACTTGGTGAAATTGTGTCTGCGTGATATCGCCCCGGCTTTCGTGTGGCAGGCCAAAGTATCTGAGGCATCAAAGATTTAAATAGAATATATATTTGCCAGAGTGGCATTGAGTGACCGGCGCCCACAAGAAGGCCGCGTGGTTATATCAGTGGGCAAATAATCTGCTATGAAAATTGTCAAAGGTCAAGACAATGACTCATCCTACTTCCAGACGGCATCTGGGGAACAATGATTCAGTCCAGTTTGAGAAATCTAATGAGGAAGTAGAAGATGAAGCGACCCAAAAGTCGGTCCTATCCCCCTCAGAGCGTGCATCTTTTCCTACATGGACGCTAGTAATGTGTAACTCCGTCCATTTCCTAGATTTACGAATGCGGTATAGTTCTTTCTGTCGGCATTTGACTGACCTGGAACTTAATAATTTTACACTGCACTGTCACGTTGGTTCCAAATTCCTCAATTCTCATACCACAGTACCTTTGAGGAGTCAGCCAATGCAGGAGTGAACTTAACTCGTACCGTATGATACTTAGTACTGCAGCTGATGCGTAAAGTGTGAAATAACGTCAATTAATATTTTAAGAAATAATAATAAGTAAAATTTGAAAGGCAAATGGTGTTCATCTTCCGATATGGTAGGTACATGTCCATAGTCAATCCAAATCGATGGAGCTTATCCCATATAGCCTCTCCTGGCAGCAACAGGTCATTGCCGCTATCGTTTCAACTATAGGTACCACCCGATCCGACACCAGTTTCGTACGTTCGGGGTGTGCGATGTGCCGGATTTGGAGTGGTTTATTAATTTAAGCCTTTGTAGAGTCGGGCTTAATATCCATCGAAGTCAGTCCTCGTGAGTCGACTCCATTTCGTGAAATTACACACCTCTCCATTTCCTTCGAGTTTCTTCTAGCCCCACGGCTTCTTTTCATATTAACCACTCCTAAAATGGACACTCCCTTACATCCCCTAATTCCGACAATATTCCATTTTCCAGCATATACATTCTTCCACAATTCTTAGCGTCCACGCTTCCTTCCACGATGGGCTTTCCTATTCTTAGGCATCCACTTTTCCAGTATAAGGTGCTTTCAATTGCTCCTCGCTCCATTGAAACACTTTCTTTCATAGGGGGCGTCTCTAATTTTGTTATCCTTATCGTTGGCGGTGGCAATCATCAATCTTCATTCTTCCTCTGAACATGCCTTCGTCAGATTGTTTTCATTTGATTCATTACGAGATTCTACGTCTATTGAAGTTGTAATAAACATTGTTCAATGTGGTCCTAGGTATAGCCTACCCAAAATGTAGACTATTTGGCTGAGTACCTACAGTATGTGCAGCCTTGCCGATTGCGTTCTTCAGTTATTGCAGTGCCATTTTTAACTAATTCAGGTGTATGAAGCATGATGAGGTTATGCTGAGGTTAATGTCATTTTAGTCAATATTTTTTTCTATTATCTTTGACTCGTGTAGAAATGTCGATGACCCGCGTGCAATCACCCTTTATATATTAGCTGAATGTGATTTTGATAACCTAGCCACGATCATGCCGTTCCAAAATCCATTTTTTTAATCTGGCTTTGGTAATTAGCCAGGACCGTAATCACACGTGGCAAACTAGTAATATCGGTTTTGATTAGATTTCAACAATTTTCGTGATGGTGGTTCATCTTTGAAAGGACATTGTAACATCGCCTATTCATACAATTCCATTTAAAATATGGGAAATCACGCTAGGCGCTGTAATACAGCAGAACTATAAATTCTCGGTGCCGACATGTGCTCGATGATATGGTGGACTGCATATCGGAATCGCGATAAACTTGTAGCCCCATGTACAGACGGGAGGATGGGTGACCTTGGCATGTGACCCTGATTACAGCAGGGCAGCATACCTCCTCTGATTTATCGCGTCACATTGCTCAAAAATGTTAGGCTTAGGAGTCATATATCATGAAGCAGCAGACTCCGGGGTGATGTGCTGTGGTCGATCTGTTGCAAGCCCAGCATCAGCCTGGATTCTGCTCTTTCATCAGATGAGGACAGTGGTCTTGTAATACTCAAAAGTACAAGAACTTATCAGCAATCACGTAATTGTAATATCTGACAGGATTTGTCAATATTTGAGTCATGATGACAAAACTAGGGAATTGCAATTCAGTGGTTTCTCATTGTCTTCTGGATCCTTATGCCGTTGACTCTTAATTGTGTTCCTCCACATTCAGGGCCAGTTTCCATTCCAAGCGACAAGAGTCAAGTACAAGTTTCCAAGAGACAAAACAGTGCCCTGCACAGAAAAGACTGTTTTTAGCGTAATCCGGGATCCCCTATCTGTTCAGTCCCCATTATCCGCTTCTGTCTTCACCATGAGGAGGTACTGGTTAGGGATGTCTTCACCTCTGAGACCATAAGGCATTACTCAGAAGCTCAGCTACTTAGAAGAGTATGGTGTATTTAATAATAAAAATCGTTCTACCGTACTGTCCCGTGAAAATTTCACATCCCAGCAGGTTAGCTGGAAGAGTAGCCCTTTGGGGCTAATGCTCGCCTGAAATAAAGACGATTTTTCATTTCGTTCATTTCCCAGCACCCAATATGGTATTATAAGTTTCGACCGAATTTATTTGACCATTGGATTTAATTAATAAGACTGCCAAATCAGGCCCGAAATCCGCCCAGTTTGAAAGCCAAGACATTTTTCTTCTTTTGTCAATAATTGTTATGCTGAAAATATACAGACTATATCGTATAGTGTAGTTCGTTCATTTGTTGCTGACTCATTATAGGGTAAAGTCTACATCAAGCTGTTCTGACGGTCGTCCTCTTGCATAATTTTTAATCTTAAAAACTAACAACACTTGTTATATCACAGTTTTTTTTAATTTTTTTCCTGCTCGAACTTTTGTTCCTTGTGCCCTTTGTCTGAGAATCATCAACATCAATCAGGCCATAAATATAATGCCTCGTCTTATTATCAGTTTATTGTATTTTTTTCCTTTAAGAACTGTTCCTGATGCCCTTTGCCAGAGAAAATCGCCATTTTATGATAGATTGACCTTCCTTCTCTCATCAGAATTATCAGATTGAATAAGAAATACCTCTTTCGTAATAAAAGGAAACATGGCATGTCTTTAAATATGCAGTCATTCAGAGACGACATCAAAACCCTATAGCGGCCCCTACACGGTCAGTAATAATGACATTACCAGATTACATGACGATTTTACTTTATACTCTCTTGTACTTGTACGGAATTGTATAATGTAACAGAAAAATATTTATTTATTTATTTACCTTATCAAGATGACAGTAATAATGATCGTGTAAGGTGGACAAAGTTTGGAATGACGAAAAATAATGATGTGGATCCGGATATATAGACAGTATCTAGCTAGGTTAACTACTTATGTCTTATAGTGACTTTCTCCAAGGTTCCATTCCTCATAAGGTACCTACATACCTAGGCCTTAAACCTTATTGATGGGCTGCCGCTGCTTGACCATATTTTAGAAATCCAATACGTCTGCTTGTGATGATGGGGATTGGGCAAGCCCAGCTTATGGAACTGTCCGAATACTCTTAATACCGTATCTCCTTCTTATTTTGCTGGTTGTACAGCCCTTGATGAGCGACAACACTTCTCCAGTCATCTCGGTTTTGTACAACGCTCCACTATCTACGGACACCCAACTTGCGAAGGCCAACTCATCCTTCCAGCGTTTTCGAGGACGTCACAAGTCACAACCAGTCGTCTTCCTGTCATCCCTGCTTTCTTTTCTTAATAGCGCCTATTATTACGCGTGCTAGGGCTCAGGCTGGGATGCTACCGGTACTGTTAAAATTTTTATTTTCTGATACGCATGATTTAGGGTACGAAATAGGGGAACTTCAGTGGTTATAAAACGGTTGTGTGAATACATTAATATTATGTATTAATATTAATATAATATATTAAATTATATAATAAATAATTTATTGTGAAAATTTCCCATAGCTTTACGTCTTCTTACAAATTAATCATTTATTAGCTATCAGGTTCATTGCGGGCAAGCGTTGGTCACGTCCCTGACAGATTTTTACGTAATGGAAAAGCAATTGGCAATATTAGTAGCTGGTTAAGCATAGGTTGTACACCGCAAAATGTTGCATATCCCTAGGCCATTCTTGGGAGGGGAGATGTCACAAAATTAAAACTTTAACTATACAAATTTATTCCAATTGTTTAAACAATACAAGTTTACATAAATGATAAATTGTATCCTTAAAATTAAATTTAAATTTGTGTAAGGCCCTTTTAACCACTGGACCACTGCCTGGGTACGGCCATGCTGTACGGTATATTATTGAATATTGAGTGGCCAGTGATAGGATACTATCGTATAAAAGTGGTTTTATATACAGCGGGACTTGAAGCGCAGCTGAGATAACAAGTTCACCCAACGGTAGCGTGGCCGAGCGGTCTAAGGCGCTGGTTTAAGGCACCAGTCCGAAAGGGCGTGGGTTCGAATCCCACCGCTGCCAGTTAATTTTTTGATAAATAAATATGAATGGAAATACGCAATTGGTACTAGCTCAGAGGTACACCCTAAAGGGTTTCATTATACATAATGATGACTTTATATTAGCTATTCTTCAGGTATTACCTACTAAGTAAGCTACCAACCTAGTGTTACACTCAACTAGGAGGGCCCGCGACCGCCTGTTTTACGTGCCCTCCGAAGCATGATCATGAAATTAGCAGGTGAAAATACCGATTGAATAAATAGTAAATTTCTTCAAATAATAATAATAATAAATGTACTTCTATTCTTATCCCCTATCCTCCCGCATACAATCGGAGTTAATGACGGCCACGTAGGATGTATCGAAATGTACAGCAACATTTCTTGTTTCTACAAGTTCTATACGATCAATATTCTGTGGAGAGGCGTAAAAACACTTGTCTTTACTTATAAAAATTACGTGTCACGTTGTTTGCTCGCGATGGACTACTGAACTACTGAACCGATTTTAAATTTGATTTGCACACCGTGTGAGTATTAGTGGAGCGCCGTAAGTCAAAAAAATGGAAAAGCCTCGGAACCCAGGGACAGTCCATGAATATTTATAAAAATTTTGAAAATGTGTTGTTATAGTGGTATATAGAAAAATATTCAAAAAAAAATTTTGCCCGCTCTCATTTTTTAACAGGACATTGTACAACATTCAAGAGTTTTTTGAATAGGGAAGCACTTTGAACTTTTCTTTGGATTCTGTTAAGTTCTTGACTGCATTGCACAATTTAACATTTATTATTTACGCTATTGTATTGAAAATCGGTGCAATATAGACTTTCTATTCTATTCTAACTACAGGGTGTGGCACCATAACTTTTTGCTTTGTAATGCGCGCCATTCGTTCGGTTTATGTCGTAACGTAGTGTTTGTGGTCTCGTTCGAGAGGCGGGACTATAAAGTTCTGTCTTACATAATTTTGAAGATCGAAACATTAAGATCACGTCTTCCAATCTCGATACAATGAGTATTAGTGGAGCGCCGTGAGTAAATCAAAAATGGTAATGCCTCGGAATTCAGTCAATATATATTTATAAAAACTTTGAAAATGTGTTTTAATAGTATATAGAAAAATGCTTAAAATTTTTTTTTTGCCCCCTCTCCATTTTAAACTACAGCGTTGCCATTTTTTTTACTCACGGCGCTCCACTAATACTCTTTGTATCGAGATTGGAAGACGTGATCTTAATGTTTTGGTCTTCAAAACTATGTAAGACAGAACTTTATAGTCCCGCCTCTCGAACGAGACCACTAACACTCTGTTACGACATATACCGACCAAATGGCGCTCATTACAAAACAGGAAGTTACGCTGCCACACCCTGTAGGTAAAACTTGAGGGCGGGAAATTTTTTTTTTTAACATTTTTCTATGTACCACTAACAACACATTTTCAAAATTTTTAAAAATAGTCATGGACTGTCCCTGGATTCCGAGGCTTTTCCATTTTTTTGACTTACGGCGCTCCACTAATACTCACTGTATTGAGAATGGGGGACGTGATCTAAATCTTTTGATCTTCGGAACTATGTACCCCGAAGACAAAAGTGTATAATCCCACCTCTCGAACGAGACCATAAACACTTCGCTACGACATCCACCGACCGAATGGCGTGCATTACAAAAAGAGGAAGTTATGGCTGGGACACCCTGTAGTTAAAAATTGAGAGCGGGCAAAATTTTTTTTTTAACTTTTTTCTATATACCACTAACAACACATATTCAAAATTTTTATAAATATTCATGGACTGTCCCTGGATTCCGAAGGTTTTTGTCTAATTGCACTCCACTATAAATAGTGTTCGCCTTTTTCTTCAATAAATTCGTTTTCAATTCAATACTGTAGGCTACGTTGTCAATTTTTCTCTTAATTTACTGCGTATTATTGTAGGCCTAATTATGGTTACAAGCTATCATCTACCTCACCATTGACGTTGACCCGTTGACCAACATCCTGATTTGGATGACTTTGAAGCTGTTTTAAGGTCATTTTGAAGGTCATATTGATAGGCTATAAATATAGGCCTGTTTTTTGTTTTGATGCAATAAAATTGATAACAAGCTTTAGTCCAGTTCTATATTATCATTGTCAGCAGCAAATCTGCCATTTCTTCTGTTAAAATTTTTCAATGTCGTATTTAGATTACGTAATTATTGTACTACTTTTAATTTTACCACTTAATTAAATACCTATCATTTATACAAGGAACTACACATTTACGGCTTACATTTCACCAGATCTGTCTCTACCAGCAGAATGCAAGTGACTGGTGCTGGACCCAAAACCTCTCCAACTTTCTGAATTTCTCCGGGATAAGAGCCTGCACTTTTGTTTCTGCGTCTTGTAGAGTTTAGCCATTGATATTTAACAAAGCTCATCTTAACTTAAGGCTTATATTTTACAAAATCTGGAGTTGCTCCATCAGCTCCTGTTGCTCTGCCTCTGCCCTCAGTAACGACTGATACTGGACCCTGAGTCTCTCCAATTCACTGGACTTTTCCAGGATCAGGGCCTGGTACTTCTGTTTCTGCGTATCGCGGTCCTTGGCCATCGACATGAGCAGATTGGACGCCCCCAAAGCTTTCATCTTCTCCCTCTCCACATGGCCGGCTAGGTCTTCTACCGTGCTTAGTAACCGATTGCTGGTTTCATGGAACTCGGATATTTCTAGAAATAGGTAGACCTACGGTTAGCAAACGGTTTGTTAAGAGCATGTCCGACACACCCAGTTGTAATTTTGTAGCCTACTAAAAAAATTTGATGAAATACCATATGTATTATGTATACTCGTAGCCTATCTGTGCTTGGGGAAGTTATGCTTACACATTTTAATGGCATTGTGTCAATTTTCAATTGTGTCAGCGTGTCTATTGTCGCATGTAGCCTGTGTAGGTTGACATCGAGAACGTGTACCGGCTTACCAATGGCCAAAAATGCATACAGAAACAATATAAATTATGTCGGAAAAATGCATGGGGTTACTGGCATTGGGTTAGGGACCAATGATGACCAATATACGTAGGCCTAGGTCCCCAAAAAACCCACATTATTATATGAGACGACATTTATAAGATATATTACTTTCAACCAAAAGTCTATAAATGTTGTTTCTAACGCCTGCTTTCAGCATTTCTGCTTTAAGCAACCCTGTCAGCCAGGGGGGGGGGGGGAGTGAGTCTGTTTGTTAACTTGAGGCACCCAAAAGGCAGGGGCAGACTCTATCACCTCGGGGAAAGGGGAGTTGACTAACAGAGTGGACCTCTTGATTATAGTGGATTCCGAACCACTTGGGGAACATGGTAAAGTCACACGATTAGATCGGAGGTGACCAGGACTCGACTTATACTGCCTAAGCGCGTTATCATGTCCCACCAGGTTCCCCTGCCAACGCTGTGCACACTACCAAGTTGCCGCAGTTTGAAAATACTCTGCTCTAATGGAATCAACATGGTAAGGCCGTTGGCAAAAAAAGTCTATAAATAAATAAGGACTTTTTGTTCTTTTACTAAGCCAACCTAGCGGAGTTAGGGCTATAAAGCCCTCTCTCACACTCAACTAGGAAGGCCCGCGACCGCCTGTTTTACATGCCCTCCGAAGCATGGCCAGGAAATGTAGGAAGTGTAGGACCAACAACCTTTCGGGTGAAAGTCAGAGTCCGTACCACCACTCTACATGTCCTGAGTGTCAGAAGTGTTTTGAGTAAAACAACATGAGTCTTAAACTAAGGAAACGAATGCTGAAGTCTCTGGTGTGCAGCATTCTATTACATGAGTGTGAGACGTGAAACATAAGACGTGACATAAAACTAGCACCTTTGAGATATGTTGCTATCGTCGGATTTTAAGAATATCCTTTATGGTATCAATGAGGAAATACTAACCCGAATAAGGGAAAAGAAAACTCCGATTACATCTATATCTGCAAGAAGGGCGCGGTGGATCGGATCGGACATCTGCTGCGACACGAGAACTTTGTCAGTTGCATCACACGAAGAAGGGAACATACAAGGCGAAAATCGACCGAAACGTACAAGAAAACAATATGTATATCCAGCAAGTGAAGGAAGACTTGGGAAACGCATCCTATGTGGAGTTGGAGAGGACATGCCAGAATCGCGATGATGGGAGACATTTCTGTAAAAGGCTGCTGCCAACCAGCCGGTGGCAACTTGAAGAAAGCTATAATGTTGTTCTACATTTTAATGGACAGTATGTCGCCGGAGGTGAGAGGTAACCTTTAATAGGTAATGTGTTTAGAATTCCATTCTATTTAATGTGCGCTGAAAATATTTGGGGGGGGGGGGAAGGGGGAAGGACGGGTACAGGTGGGGGGGGGGGGTAAAATTTGGTAAATCAATTGTTAATTAATTTGTTACGCTGTGATTTAATCGATCCTGCATATGTTTTTCATTCATATTTTGACCCACAACTACCCGCCCCCCAAAAAAATGGGCTGGATGCGTCCTTGGTGGGGAGACCCCCTGGACCACCCTCTGGCTGGGGTTCTATATGTTTTTCCCCTGAATGCCTGCAAATACTATATTTTACTTTTTTTTTAAGTTGGCGAGCAAGAATTCGCTCGCTCCGAACACGGGGCCCGGGTATAAATCTCAGTGCACAGCCCCCTACCCTTGCCCACATCAGGTCTAGTACTACTGTGATGAGGCCGGACGTTTCTCACAGTCAGGAAAAACCATTTACACACACTAATCCACTTCAATAACCTATCAACACATGACAGGCCTTCTAGGTTCAATTATACACTAGCTATTTCCCTTATTCGGTGCGGTGTTCCTTTACTCTTTTGCCTTCCTAGCTATTTTTTGACTAACAACCAAACACTGGAGAGGTTTTTGGTGCCTGGAGGCTTTTTCCCTCTCCAAACTAACACGTATAATAGACTATTCTAACACATACAATAGGCTATCCAGTCTAGTCTAATAAGTGTCCAATGCCTCCTGAGGTGGACCCTTGTTCTTCCGTTTATATATTTCGAGAGGTGACGTTGGTATTTGAAACCATCTTGGGTATTTAAAAACGGGTCGGTTGCCATCATTTCCTAGAGCGAGTTTGGGGCTCTATATGAAAAACAATTCTTTGGGGGCCCACCCTTGCCAGCCTAATAACTACAATCTCTCAGCGCTGTAACAAAATTACGATTTTACATCTCGTTCGGACTGAGCAAAAGTGCCGCTAGCGGCAGGCTCTTCCCAACCTTATTTCGTTTTCGAGAGACGGCACTTGATACCTAAAACCAGGTGGGCCATCAACATTTCCACGGACGCGGTTGGGTCTGTACATCACAAAAAAAACTACCCTACGGTACAACATTAGAAGTCTAAGCAGCGCCACTGAAGATGTCGACCGCAGATGTTGAGAAACGTTTGGAAGTTCATTTTCATATCGACCACGGCCCATCAGCCCGGATTCTACTGGTTCTTCATGGTACAGTAGATACCGAATGAATCATTTCATAGGGTGAGGGAATGACTTGCTATGGGCTAACGTGTCAAGTGTTTTCCATTAGCACATTGTACTATAGGCCTACTTTCAAGTACAACAACAATAGGTACCTACCTACTGCGTAGGCCAACTGTAACTTTGGAACTTTACTTACTGTTAATGAAGTCCGAGCTGACATCTTTGAGCTGTTTGGTTTTAATGGCGGCCTCCGGGTCCCAAATGCGTACCTTATTGACATCATCGAAGTATAATCCGGATCGAGAAAGGTTCAGCGACGCCATTGTGTTGTGTTTACACCATAGGTTGCCATAGCAACATCCGCACTGCTCCCCAACGACCTCAACCTTATTATCAATATCACTCAATGGACTAATGACATATTCTTTTACATACAGTATATACTACCCGACTTATATACGATGTAGTCATACACACGATATAGGATGACACAGGAACACTTATAAAAATCCAGTTTTCGAATGAACAAAGTGTTCCAAATGACCAAATGTCATCTTATCGTGGTCAGGTAGTATAATATACTATTATATATATTATTAATTAAACTACGCGCAATATGAATTTATGTAGCCTACCGGTACTATAGTACCTACATATGCAAGTATATTGATGCGTCATTGTCTCATTCACGTGAAATCCATCTTAAATAATATATATATAGCCTAATTTTTTGTAAGATTAAGAATTTTTGATTTCCTATTTATACTCGTCCGTAGTTGCCTACCTAGGCAAATGTAATGAAAATTTTGTGACGGTCAAAATTTTCAATTTCGAGATTTCAGTGTTTTGAAACAAGAAACCTGGAGCCAAAAAGTTGTTTTTTTACAGTCTGTCGTTCTGTCTATTCGTCAATTTGTGGACAAACTACGAGTAGGCACTGATGGCTCTGGCCACCCGGTTGTGACACCACTGCTGCTGGCATATCTGAAGATTGGGGCCATAGCTCAACCCGAGCTGTAGCGCTGAAGAAGAAGATGATAGCCTATGAATCATACAGAAAGGGAGGGGGGAAAACCCGGTTCAAACATAAAAAACATACATACATAAAAAAACATACAGTACACAGCGAGTGCAGTGTAGTTAAGAGGTTATAGTCCAACACAGTAAGAATGATTAATTGGAGCTCTGTTAGAGATATAACCTATGTCGGTACCATTGTTTACCCGTTACATAGGGGTCACTTTTTTTTAAACAAAAAATTGGTAAATATTTTCTATAGTGTCCTGGTAAGCAGTAATATCAGTTAAAAATAGCCCATCTAGACGACACAGTAAGTAATGGCCTATGGCCGACCCGGTTTCTGCTCATGTTTTTGACCTTTTATTGATCCGTTTGATCACTAGTACACAGCATGGCAATTGCTCCTGTCAGCTCTCAGTGAGCACCTATTTATTGCACATGGACTGGCAGTACCTAATTTCCTAGGTCAACCAAAGTACCAATAGTACAAACAGCAGTCATTGTCCGGTCCCATCATCGCCTGAAAAGTATCGGTATGGAATTTTGACCATCTGTACCATTATTGCATTTTCAAGCGATGATGGGGCCCGCTATGAAAGGCTACATACCATCGATACAATGGAAAAAAATATTGTCATATCGTACAGTCTATAGGTGTATAATTTGACGCCCCCAAATTTTCATAAAAATGTAGAATAATGAGGAAACCGGCTGTAACTAGCGCTCATGGACATATACGGTACATACTCGAGTGCGTCAGATATTGATATTCATCCATGCCCTGCATATTTTTAATAATGTAATCGTATGTTAATCTGACTGTTTGCATGGTCGTAGGCTACGTAAGGGTTATAAATGTAAAAAAAAAAAATTACCGATTTTCTAAGGGGATGTTAAGTGAACCTGTAAACCTAAAAGAAGCTCGCATTCAATAATCTGACGATAAGGATGTGACGGAAGGTCGTGGCAATTTATTAGAATTTGGACAAATAAGAAAATCGCCATTTTGATATAGGCCTATTATGATTCATCTTTATGTCCTAGCCCTGCTGTCTCATAATCGACGATTATCTGGAGGGATCTGCAATTTTTGCATAATAAAAAATATATATGTATGTTAAATCGTTGAACTTAATTGAAAAATAAATAAATAATGACTTTCTTTGTTCTATTACTAAGCCAACCTAGCGGAGTTACTCAGGAAATATTAAATAACATATATTATAGTAATATGAATAGTATTAAGGAGGCGATTCCACCGGCGAATTTACTTCAGAGACTTACTGCTACCATATTATAATTTAATTTATAATAGATAAGTTAAGTACCGTATCTACATAATAGTCTTCTTAAAACAAAGCAAACAAAATATCTCAAATCACAAATGAAGTAAATTCGCCGGTGGAATTGCCGCCTAAATAGTAAGTATTAATAAACTTTAATATATGTACGCATAACTTATAAATAATAACATGGCGTCATGGCAGCAACAGCAAGGACGCAAGAATGCTAATAAAGGCGGCTATTCCACTTGTTTGTTCCGCTCTAACCTCTCTGACTGCTGGCAGATGGTCGAATTGACAACTGGGGACGGTAGCAAGGTAGCTGCAGCTAACTGGTTGCCTGTTCTGTAAGGTTCCTCAGGGTAGCATATTGGAGCCAACTTTGTTCCTCATTTACATAAATAGTCTACGGTCCTACACGGCTTCTGTATCCCGGAATATCGACGTTGGCCTCTATGCGGAGGACACAGCAGTGTTATCAGTGGACGTTACCGCTGACGATATTTTCAACGCTGCGCACTCTGCTATTGCTCACGTCTGTACCAGGCTAAAACAGGCTTATCCTTAATCGAGACAAAACCGAATTTATTGTCTTCAAAACCAAGACCCCGAGTGCCGACGAACCCGTATCTCTCCCTATGGAAGAGGATCAGATCATTGAATCGCAATGTGTTCACTTTCTGGGCCTCACTATTGACGCCTACCTCACCTGGTGGACCAACGTCCATAAGCTTTGTGGTTGTCTCACTTCAACTATATACTTGCTCCGGAATTTCTCATATCTGGTAAACTCTGATAGGCTTAGAACCATTGGCGTAAATGCACAAAATTTCTGGGGGGGGGGGGGGGCTTTAGGACCCCAAGACTTCGATCCCCCGGAGAAAAAAAATTGACAAATAGACCCAAATTAGTGAGGGTTTACGCATATTATACCCTGGTCAACGGGGGGCCTGGGGGTCTCCCCCGGAGAAAGAAAATTGATAAATAGGCCAAACTTAGTGAGGTTTTGGGCATATTATAACCTGTGGAAAGGGGGGCCGGGGGTCTCCCACGGAGAAAGAAAATGATGAATGGGCCCACATTTGTGAGGTTTTGCGCATTTTGCAAGCAGTACAGTTGAGATTTTACCGACGAATAAACCTACCGCTGAGGCGGGCCCGGGGGTCTCCCCGAAGAAATCTTTTGAAAAAGTAGGTCTGAAATATTGGGGTTTTAAGCATTTTGAGTGCGGTAATATATTTTTGTTAAAGTACTTGGTCAATATGTTGATTTTTTTTTCATGACGTCTTTCGTGTAAAATAAGCATACCAAGAATTAATTTCCCTTTTTTATTGTGGTTACTATGCCTTTCGCCTCCATAATGTTACTGTCACCAATAATCCTGGGGGGGGGGGGGCTACGGGTGCTAAGCCCCCCCCAGGATTATTTTATATTATTATATTTTATATTTTATATTATTAGATATTTGGCGGTATATTGTGTTGGTAAAAAGTAACACGGTTGCCAACATTGGGGTTTTCTATTGTTAATGTGACGGGCGTGAAGCCAATACTTTATTTTTTGTATTAATAAATAAATGGAACGTAAAATTACGTAAAGGTGTTTTTTATAAAAAGGTTATGGGCCCAGTGCGACGAATGTGACACTTGTGAAAAGCGTCTAAAATTAAAGAGAAAAGTGGTGAGTAAATCACAAAAGAAAAAAAAAAAAAAAAAACACAAAATGGCCGACTCCGGCTTTTCAGTCAAATTAACAGGGAATAATTATGAGAAATGGAAATTCGTACTAAAATGTTTCTTGCAAGGAAAAGGCTTAGAAAGTGTAGCAAATGGAAAACTAAGTAAAAGCGATCAGGAATATTCTAAGAACGACGGAAAGGCCAAATACTTAATTGCCTCTTCGGTTGATGAAAAGTTGCTAACGATTATTGAAGGTTGCAAAACAAGCAAAGAAATGCTTGACAAGTTCGAGAAAATTTATGGTAGTACCTCAGAAGTCAATAAAATGCTGTTATACGAAGAACTACATAAACTTCACTTTGAAAGTGAAGAGACTATATCAGGTTTCATTGCAAGAGCGATGAATATTGCAGGAAAATTGAAAAATGCAGGAGAATCAGTAAGTGACAATCAAATTATAACAAAAATAATTGGAACATTGCCAGAAACATTTGTAAATTTCAGGCAAGCATGGCTATCAACTGAAGATTCCAAACAGAACATTGAGAATCTAACGGCTAGACTAATAGATGAGGAAAGGATAATAAAAGGAGCTGAAAGTAAGACAGAAGCTTACATTGGCCATAAAAAACCTGAGAAAAGTCAGAAAAAGGACACCATCTGCTACCGTTGTTCCAAACGGGGCCATTACGCATATCAATGTGAAAGCGGGCGCGAACATCACGGACGTGGTACGGGTCGCGGACAAGCTTCAAATCGGGGTAACGAGTATCGCGGGCAAGGACATTGAGGACGCGGATATCAGGGACGCGGATATCAGGGACGCGGATATCGTAGAGGTAACTACGGCGGAAATTATAATGAACAAAGTACAATGAAAAATGAAGTCAATAGTGATGCGTTTGTAATTGCAACCGAAAATAGTTATTACGAGTGGACTGCAGACTCAGGTGCAGGAAGACATATGTGTTATCAGAGAAGTTTCTTTAAAACGTTTGAAAAACGTAAAGGAAATGTCACCGTAGGAAACAGTGCGAAACTGAATATAGAAGGTGAAGGTGATATTGAGATAAGGAAGCTCGTAAATAATAAATGGGAAAATGGAATTTTAAAGAACGTCCTATTCGTTCCTGGGCTAAAAAGGAACTTAGTGTCTGAAGGAGAAATGACTGCAAAAGGCCTGGAAATCGTGAAGAGAGGGAAAACTATTGAAATCATGAAAAATAAAAAAGTAATAGCAAGTGGAACAAGAGATGATACAAATCTGTATCAGCTATTTTTTAAGACAGTAATAAATGATGTCGCATGCGCTAATGCTGAAGAAACTAAATCAAGTATGAAACTATGGCATGAAAGGCTTGGGCATATAAATATTGAGTATTTAAAGAGACATATGGCCCAAAACAATGTGAAAATGGAAAAAGAAGATTTCTTTTGTGAGCCATGTGTATTGGCAAAGCAAAGTAAAGCAAGTTTTAAGAAATCAGAAAGAATAAAACCTAAAGGTCCAGGACAGTTGATTTATACAGACATATGTGGACCAATGACATGTGAATCTGCTGGTAAAGCGAAATATATAATTCTGTTCAAGGATGGAGCTACAGCGTACAGAAAAGTTTACTTTGTGAGTAATAAAAGTTATTTTATTGATTGTCTGAAGAAGTTTGACATGCTTTTAGTGAATAAATTTGGGCGTCATTTACAAGTGCTACATTCAGACAATGGGACAGAAATCAGAAGTCAAATAGTTGACAGATATCTTGAAGAGATTGGCGCAGAAAGGGAATTAACAGCACCCTATACACCGGAACAAAATGCACGCTGTGAACGCGAATTCCGGACAATAATGGAAGCTGCCAGAGCCATGATGTTGGGCAAAAATATACGTAAAGAACTGTGGGCAGAAGCTGTGAATAATGCAGTTTACATTCTAAATCGTACGCCAAACTCGCAAGTAGACATGACTCCATATGAACACTGGACTGGGCAGAAAGCGAAACTAGATCATGTAAGAACATTCGGGTGTGATGCATACAAGATGAAACAAAAACATGAAAGAGACAAGTTAGACGCGAAATCTGAAAAACTAATTTTTGTTGGTTGCGATGAGAAAACGAATAATTACAGACTATATGATGAAAAATGTCGCAAAGTAGTGATTACAAGGAATGTTATATTCAATGAGAAAGGAAGTGAATATTCAAATGACAAAGAAAGCGATGAGAACGTGAATAATTATGTATTTGATCCAGAAATTGATGAGAACTCAGAAGATAATGATATTCAAGAATTACGTGAAGAAGATGAACTTCCAAAAAGAGGGACAAGGCAAAGAAGACAGCCAGCTTATTTGTCAAACTATGAGACATACTGTATGTTAAATGAATATGATCCTGTGTGTTATAGTGAAGCTATTCAAGATGATGATTGGAGGAAAGCAATCACTAAAGAACTGTCAGTGCATGAAAAAGCTAATACTTGGGAGAATGTGAACGAACTTCCAGCGGGCAAAAAGGCAATCGATACAAAGTGGGTGTTCAGAACGAAAGAAGGAGGTGAGAAGAAAGCTCGACTAGTAGCTAAAGGATTCCAAGAGAAATGCGAAGAAAATGTGTACGCACCTGTAGCGAGACTTGTTACGGTGAGAATGATATTATCACTAGCAGTGCAGAAGTCATGGCCTGTTATACAGCTAGACGTTTCTTAGACCTTCTGCGTTTATTGCTGCTGAACTTAAGAACTCTGTGTACATTAAGAAACCGGATGGTGTTAAAGGTTCCGGAAACCAAATTTACAAGTTAAAGAAGGCATTATATGGGCTTAAAGAAGCTCCAAAGTGTTGGAACGAGACTTTCAGTATTTTCTTAGAAAAAGTTGGTTTTGTTCGCTCAAAGGCAGATGTATGCCTCTACATAAGAAATGGTGTTTATTTACTACTATGGGTTGATGACATAATATTAACAGGTGAAGAAGAAAAATTTGAACTGATTGTTAAACAACTCGAACAAGAATTTAAAGTGAAAAATTTTGGCGAGATAAGAAATTTTCTTGGACTTCAAGTGCAAAGAAGTGGAAATGAGATGAAGATTTGTCAGACAATTTTAATTGACAAGGTATTAAAGAAATTCAATATGGAAGACTGCAAAGAAATATCAATACCAATGGAATTTAATCTTCAATTCGCAGAAAATGAAGACATCTTAGAAAATGTGCCGTACAGACAGTTAATTGGAAGTTTAATGTACTTGTCAGTAAATTCACGACCTGACATTACATATGCGGTCTCAACTTTAAGTAAGTTTCTTGACAAGCCTACCTCGACCACATGGAAGGCGGGGAAAAGAATTCTAAGATATCTAAAAGGAACAAGAGAAATGGGCATCGTGTTTACGAAGAAAGAAAAAGAAGACGAAGAAGAAATAGTGGGGTTCTCCGATGCAGACTGGGCGGGGAGCTCAGACCGAAAAAGCACTTCAGGCGGTGTGGTGTACTTTTACGGAAACGCTGTCTCCTGGGTTTCAAGGAAACAGCAATGTGTAGCCCTCTCAACGACAGAAGCTGAGTATGTTTCTGCGGCAGTGATGTGTTGTGAGTTACTTTTCATTATTCAAGCGGCCAATGATCTTGATAAAAATTTAAAAGCTTGCCTATATACAGATAATCAAGGAGCAATGAGTATTGCTGTTAATGCAGAAAACAGTAAAAGGAGCAAACACATTGATATAAAGTATCATTTTATTAAAGACTTAGCTAAGAAAGAAATAGTTAACTTTAAATACCTATGTTTGTTCAGAAGACAATGTGGCAGATATTTTTACAAAGGCATTGGCCAAACCAAAGTTTGAGAAATTTTGCTTCATGTTAAACTTGGGATAAGTTTTTTTTTACAATTTTCAACTTTTCATGATATGAAAACTTTTAATTGAGAGGGGGTTTTGTATTATTAGATATTTGGCGGTATATTGTGTTGGTAAAAAGTAACACGGTTGCCAACATTGGGGTTTTCTATTGTTAATGTGACGGGCGTGAAGCCAATACTTTATTTTTTGTATTAATAAATAAATGGAACGTACAATTACGTAAAGGTGTTTTTTATAATAAAGATAGGATACCATAAAACCTTATTTACGCCAATGCTTAGAACTTAGAACTGTGTATTTCAGCCTTTTTCAGTGACTTTTAACTTATGGAGTGACAGCTGGGCAACTCTTCAGATGCAGGGCGAAGAGGGCTGTGAGGGCTCTTATGGGTATTTGGGATCAAGTAGACCCATTTTTCACTCAATGATGATTCTCCCTCTGGCTGGTATTTACATTTTGGAAACTGTCACACACCCGGAAACAAGCGCTTACATCTAACTGTGACATAATACATGACCACCTCGCACGGGGTAGGGACAACATCCACTTGGAGCAAGTAAGTTTAGCCAAAACTCTAGACTAGACCCCAGCAAATGGGCTTAGACTGTACAATAAATTACCAAATTCCCTGAAAGGCCAAAATCTCACAGACTCAGAGTTCAGAAAAGGTGTGAAGGTACTGCTCCAGCGGTGTTGTCCTTACTCCGTGAGTTAGTTCATGATGGGGTCTTATTACAATTATAATATCGTACGTCGGTAATATAATATATCGTATATGTGGCAACCCTAGTTCTAGCTGAGAGTCTCACCAATGTTGTTTTGTTTATATTTTGTGACTTATTTATTTTGTCGAGTAGCTTCCTTTATGACGAGGTCGAGCTGCGTCCATGGATTGCATGGATGCAGATAAAATGACAATACACGATTGATTTATTGCTTGTCAATATTCCGTCATTTCTGCATCAATAATAAGTCTCTAGCATATTATATACTGTATATAACTTAATTTATGATAGATAAGTTAAGTATCTACATATAAGCCTACTTAACACAAAAATCTCATCAATTATTGATGCAAAAATGGCGGAATATTGACAAAGTGGAATTGCCGCCTTAGGCGAATTTACTTCATTTGTGATTTTTGTTTGTTTTGTGTTATGCTGACTATTATGTAGATACTTAACTTATCTATAATATAAATTAAGTTATAATATGGTAGAGACTTATTAATGATGTCTGCTACCATATTATAACTTCATAATTTTATAATAGATAAGTTAAGTATCTACATTATAGTCTCCTTAAAACAAAACAAACAAAAAAACTCAAATCACAAATGAAGTAAATTCGCCGGTGGAATTGCCGCCTAAACAATTGTAAAAAGTTTTGAATAAAATAATAAAATGTCTATCGTGCCCAAAGAACTTCTAATATAATATATCTATCCCGCGACATTTTGCTATTACGCACCATATTTTAAATGGCAGCAAAAATTAGCGCGAGCCGAGTGGCGCATGCGCATAGCAAATTGTATTATTGCGCCTGCCGGCTCACGGCTGCCATTGCATTGGATTTGCAGTTGTAAACAAAAAAGTCTTCTGTCACCTTTTTAAAATGTCTGATAATAATTCAATAAATTCAGTATTTTTGGAAAAGAGACGTGTTTCGCGTCTCAAGGCACAGGAAAAGTAAGTAATATTTTCTTATGCTAGTAAGGCCAACACCGACCAACTCTTAAGATGAACAGCATGTTGGTTAGGGTGGTTAATATTTTGGAGCCTAGTAACGCATTATTACACGCATACACTGTGCCCTCAACCCTTAACATACACGATATATTTTATGAGTCATAAGTCATTGTATTAGACAATTAATAATCAACAAAACATTATATTACAACAGTGTACAGTACGGTAATGATGATGTGCGGCTTCGTCAAAAGATACATGGACATTTAATGAACCCTGTACTCCGCGCAGTATAAAAAAAACCTAAAATAATGAAGCAGGTGAGCACCTAACTAGTGCTTACAAATCCAATGAACTCACCCGTAATAGGAGCATGTCTTACTCTGACTTTAAACAGTTTATGTTGGAGCGACACAATTTCGCCGGGTAGTTTATTAAAAATCATAATGCCTTGTTGAAATTGTCCTCTGAGGGAGTTGGTGTGTTGCAATGCAACAAGAATGCTGTCCCTTACGTCCTTCAATAGCCTTGTAGGTATTCCATCCAATCCAGGCGCGGCTGAACGCTTTAGCTCAGTGATTGATAGCCGCTAGTACGTTACAGGTGCTAGAATGAGAGATTGAGCTGTTATAGGTTCACTTTGACTGATGTGATGCCACGCGGGCCTAGGCATATCGTTTAGTAAGTCCGAAATCACTTTAATGATGAATTTATTGAATTCGTTAGCCATTTGTGGGGTTTTCACATCCATGCCATCTACGGATATTGATTTTATACCGCGATAACCTTTAACGATATTCCTAATCAGTTAAATCAGTGGTATTCATGCCATTTTCAAGCTAGCTAGGGCTAGCTTCTGGGCGGCGTCATCAATGTCTATCGTCTAAAACAAAATAATAATAAATAAATAAATAACACAATCACCGTATTATCGAGTTCGTCAAAAACTCCCTAACCGAGCAGGGAACTTGTTCCAACAGTAGCCGACGGACGGCCCCGGAAAAAACCTTTGCCTCATCCAGTGTCCTAATCTCCCGGGTAGCTTGTCAAACAACCCCATCTCCCTAGAAGTCCTAAGGGTGGCCGTCAGACAACTGCTCTCCCGTAGGAAGCAGTCCCTATTTCTGGTCTCATAAGTATGGGTATCACCTGATCTGGGGGCGGGTTTTTCCGCAGGTGTGCTAATGTCTCCAATATACCTAGTTGGACATTAAGTACTGTCACTCAACTTTCCGTAGAATTTCTGGATTTAAATTTGTTTGAAAACAAATGTCATATTGCTGTTCCTCATGAAATTACCTTCAATTTTATATGTAACAAGTGGCACTTTGCGAAAGAAATGACCATGGAATGGGGCCAAAGAGAAGATCGTGTTGCCGTCATAGCCCTTCACTAATGTCTGCACTCGCCGAGTACCATTTTCAAGTTGCTTCAAAAGCTTGAAATCTCGCTAAGATTTGTGTTCCGCACCATCAAACGGTGGAGAGATGTCTGCAGTGTTGACGACCACAAAAAATCGGGCAGACCACGTTCAGTTTGCACGCCAGCCGTAGTTCAAGCAGGCAGGTCGCAAATCAATCGAAATCCCGTCCGGAAGCAAAAAATCATGGCTTTGCAGCTGTCCCTAAAGAGAAGCTCATTAAAAACTATGATTAATCGAGACCTTAAGAACATGCTTCTAAGAGAAAGAAAGGTCATCTCTTGAACAATCGACTGAAAAATTTAAGGCGCCTAAGAAGTCGTGTTCTACTCAAGCGTTACGCTAAAAATGGGCACAGAAAAATCCTGTTTTCAATTAAAAGAATTTTACCATAGAAGAAACTTTTAACAGTCAAAACGATAGGGTGTATGCCAGAAGCTCTGACCATGCAAGTAAAATCGCTTCTAGGATTATTCGAGGCCATCATCCCTCCTCAGTGATGGTCTGGTTGGGAGCATCATACCGGGGTATGACTGAAGTTCATTTTTGTGAAAAAGGTGTGAAGACTGGTGTTCTGGTGTATCAAAATACGGTACTTGATAAGGTGGTGAAGCCTTTGAATCAAACCCTATACAAAAACCAACGCTGCGTTTTTCAGCAGGATTCTGCTCCAGCCCATAAAGCCAAGAGTGCTCAGAAGTGGTTTCGTGAGAATAACATTGACTTTATTGCTAGTGAAGGTGGAAGTGGCCCTCTTCCAGTCCAGACCTCAATCCACTGGACTATTCTATCTGGCGCATTATTGAGGAGAAAGCCTGTGCGAAACCCCACAAAAAATTTGGACTCGCTGAAGAGGTCCATTTCGAAAGTAGTCGATGAGATAGACATGGATGCGGTGCGTACTGCTATCGATGATTGGCCCTGTCGTCTTCGAGCCTGTCTTCAGGCAAGAGGTGGGCATTTTGAATAATTTTTTTTCCCTGTATTCCATGACAACTACCAGCAAACAATGTAAAGGAGGTCTTTCCTAGGTTGGGAACAAGTTTGTTAGAAAAAAGCCAGTTCCTTGCGACAAGGAGTACTTCCTTCCCAAGGTCCTCAGATCCTAAAACATCAAGCACTTTCAGAAGTATGTACTTGTCATCAGCGAGAAGCGTCAAGGGCATTTTTGAGACATCAGGCAGTCGGCATCACCTGAGCTGGAAGCCCTGTACTAAGAAGTAAGAAGTAAGTCCATCAGCGAGAAGACCAACAATGGGTTTACTTCTAGACAATTCCAAATTTCTCGGGTAGTCATTTATGTAGATATGCTCATATATTACTCACTAGCATTCCCTAGGAATATTATCAGACTCAGCGTTCCTTTTTTCGGTTCTTTCCCTCTCCCTATTGTTACACAATTTACACTGGCACTGTATCTTTGCCCCCACATAGGGAGGTCACCTGAGTTTTGGTGTAACACCTTAAAGTCCTTTAGTTCATCAAATTTTGTTTTTAAATCCGCGTCCAAACGTTTGTACATAGTATTTAATTTAATTTGTTGATCTTGAGCGGGAAACTTAGTTCATGGAGAGATCTAAATGTGTTACAAACGGATTGAAACCCAACATGTACAGATTCGACTTGCAACTGATCACAAATTTGATTGTTAGTAAATTCAATAAATGTACTTACTTGTGCGGAGCACTGTACTTACGATAAACAAAGTTTTCTTAATTATTTTTACTTGCCTTGGAGCAATAAAGATTGTTTAGTAAAATTCAGGATTAAAGCATTATGATCCGATATCCCTAAATGAGTATTCAACATATTAAAATTACTACTCAAAGTGTTACAAAAAATATTGTCAATACAGGTTGCTGCCTAATGGGTTTCTGTGTTATTAAAGCGTAAATGCATGACATGAGAAGAAATAGATTAGATTACGAGCTAGTTCGGAATTTAACAAAAGGTCAATATTAAAGACCCAACAAATAAAACAGATTCTATTATTATCTAGCTAGCTAGCTAGATTCTAGCTAATACCTAACTATCTGACAAATCTGGTCTATAACATTAAAAAATACGCCTTGGATTCCTACGGCACCGGTACACACACAATAGTAATGGGGGGCTTTAAATCGCAGCCGCGTCCGAACAAAGTTCGCAGGCAAAATTCTTAATGTCGTTTCGTTCTTTGAAACTAATTTCATGATCAGATAGATGGCTACCCCACCATCACCCTGTCCCGTTTTCGCCACACAAAAGGAAAATGCTATTTGGTATAAAAAAAAGTTATACAGAGTGGGGGTGGGTTCAGATTTCATTTGAAGAAGATGGTCACTAAGATCTTGAAGGCCTCTACAACAGGCCTAAATAATTAGAAAATTAGTAGCTGTCAGTACTGTGAAAGAATTTGTTTTTAGCCTGTATCCATTTCGGTAAAGGTGTACTTCAATGGGACGCCGTCCCTTGAAAACACCTTGGTGAGTCATGGACTAAGCTCGATTGATTGATTAATAATTGATAAACCACCTACACGTAGTCAATTAATTAAGATAATTAACGTTCTCGTGAAAGCCTTTGTATTTATTGTATATTAATTTCTTATTACATTGTTTTAGAAACAGAGCAAATCTTCTCGACAAACATCGTCGGGTAGTTGAGAAAATCAAGCGGACACCGCGTTCCAGCCGAGACCGAACCAAAAAAAGTGGCGTACATAACCTCATAATGTTCTCGGAATGGCTTATTAGGCCACCTGATGAAATCGAATCTGAATGGTTATTCAAGCTATGTCCCGTCGGTAGACGCTGCATACTACAAGCCGTAAACGTAAGTATTGTTGCCTGATTTGCAAATCATAAAAATAATTTAATCTCTGATTCTGATTGCTGATCTATGTGATTATTTTGTCTATTCCTATGAAATATACTCTAAACATACACTTAGTCTACGTCCCGTAGGAAATTGGCAGCCTGAAATTTAATACTTGTTATTTTTTATTTAATTAACTAAGCAATTTATGAAAAATTTGGCTCATTTAAGTTGTAGAAGACTACTGAGTCAAATCTTTAATACCTTGCTTAGTTAAATAAAAAAAAAAGAAGTATTAAATTTCGGGCTACCGATTTCCTACGGGACGTACACTCTTAGGTGTGAGTTTGTGAGCCAATGAGCCGCCTATCTTGTGTAATTTCTTTTCTAAAAAGCGTAATTTTTCTAATTTTATTGGTATTATTTAGTTTTAATGTAGTGCATTTTCAGGAACTTTTCGCCGTAGTAACTAAAAATGTGAAATTGAAATAGACAGTATCAGATATTTTTAACGCCGGTTTTTATTTTATACTGGGTACCTACTCTACCTACATATGCATGTATGTTTGCCAAAAGTTGGTGTGAGTGGTACTTTAGGAGGTTAATATTTGTGAAAAAAAGGCGCGGAATAGTGAAGTGTCGCATTTTTAGAGTATAAACAATTATACTTTTGCAGATTAATATACTTTAACTGCTAAACAGGCAGTCCCGGAGGTCTCTCCCCCCCCCCCCCCCCGGAAGGGGAAGGGGCAAGGGTCTCCCGTGGAGAAATTTTTAGGGGATTTCATCTACCTATTGAGACGGCAATGAATGTTCGGCTTTCGGAAAATTTCTTCATAACTTTTCATTGAAAGACCCCCTGAAACTAAAACCACCCCCCGTTCAAAATCTTATGTGTGTATGTACTGTAGTAGTAGTAGTGTTCGTCGGGTTAATAACGACTTAGGCCTCATATTTGGGCCCATAGAGCGACCCCGACTTTAATCTTCTATGCCAGCCCATAGGACAGTGGACCTCCTGATTATAGTGGATTCCGAATCACTTGGGAAACACAGTGAAGTCACACGATTAGTTCGGAGTTGACCAGGACAAGTTCTACCATGTTTCCCTACCGGCACTGTGCACACGACCAAGTTGTCTGCAGCTTTGAACCTGCTCTGGTCCGCTGGATTCAACTTGGCAAGGCGGCCGGCTGTATAACTGTATATAAACATACAGTATGTATGAATTGATTTTAGGAAACACTGTAACTTCCGTAGATATTCGATTTTTATGAAACTTGGCATAAAAATGTATTATAAAAATGTGTTGATCAAGTGCTTTAACCAGCTTCATCCGCCATGCTCTTTCAAGATGGCGGCCGATTAAAAAATTATATTTCAGTTAATATTGGTACCAGAGGGACGCAATGTGACTTCAGATTACAAAAAGGTTATAATAAGCCACAAGGCTGCAATATGGGCTACCAAACCCGACCGCTTTTGACCAAAGAAAAAAACAAACTCCCTCAGTGGTAAAATTGGAAAATGTAGGTGCGTAAAACCATAAATAGAGACGATGGCGGCGAGATGGAGACCCCAATGGCTCGGACGCAAATGGATAACAGCAGCGAGCGAGGAACATGTACAGGGAACCCGAAGGAAGAGAGCAAGGACTTGAGGACGATCGCTGAAGAGTATTACTGGTACCAACGGAAATGGAGAGGTAGGCGGGAATGGACGAGGCTCACATATCTCAGAGCTGGTTGATGATGATAATGATGATGATTTGTTGCGATTATTTTCAGGGGGAAACGAAGGCTTATGACAAGCGGGGGAGTTATCTTATGGATCCGGACAAATCTAAATTGTGGCCCTTCATTTCCCATTTGCCTGGGGGTGGTGCTACCCATCCCACAAGTTTAACCATCCTAGACTGCATCTACTCGGAAGTTACCAAAACCTTCTTCGTAATTGACGCCCTGCACTGGAAGGATCAGCCTTTAGTTGATATGGAGGTAAGTAAATTCATGTAAAGACGGAGATACAGTAAGTTATCGAGATGTGAGAGGGGGGGGGGGGCGGCTTTGTGATGGTCGAAATCTTCGATTTCGAGATTTTAACAGATTTACTCGTTTTGCGTTCACAGGGAAAAGAACCGGTACGAGTGAACCCGTCCTATCAATCAATTAGGATAGGTACTGTAATAGTTCTTGGTAAATAATTGTGCTTGGTAGTTTACCTATCCCAAAGCACTGAATTGATCGTTGGGGCGATTACATAGTCAAGGATGAATGGGCAGTCTAATAAAATACGACACAAAACAGTTATAGGGGCAGGGCATGCTACGCTATGTATTGGGGCATGTATCTTATAATTTCTTCAAAAAATAATTTTCTCTTCAAAACCAAATATTTGTTTGGGAAAGCAACCCGTTCGGTTTTGTTGCTACAATATATTTAACAGCTAAAACATAAATTACCTGAAGTAAGAAAGCATCGACAGAAAGGTTCCACAGATATAATAGGAAAGCAAAAACGTGTATTTTACAAATTGTCTGTTCATCGATTCGTGGACAAACTACTCTGTGGATTTCGATGAAATTTGGGATCTAACTGTACAATAATCATTTTCAATTTCAGCTATGTTTTGGGTGTTGTTGCTTTCCCTACCATGGTGTTGTTTTTCAAGAAAAGTTTTTTTTTACTAAATTATTGATTATCTCGTGCACCAATTTATTACATTCGCGTACCATGTTATTACTGACTCGTACTAGAACTTCGTGAAGTCAATGTGTGTGTCAATGGTTGATTGATTGATTCAGGTTGTCTGAGGGGGGACGTTTTGCCCCAGACGCTGACAACGTGTTTTTGTATAATCATGCTGTCAACTGTGTGACTAGCGAAGACAATAGAGCGTATGAAGAATTACTCAGCTATGCATATTGATTTTACTATTATTTATTGTGTAAAAAGTTGTTATTTATTTTGATAAAAAGAAAAGCATGTACGGGTCACTCGCATCGTTCATTTATTTATTTTACAGATGGATTGTCGGCAGTTTTATCTTGAATCCAGATTTGATGACTTACCTCCCAGTGACGACGACGTCGAGTACAAGATAAAACTCGTGAAAACCTTTCCCTGCAATCTGGGGGCATTGGAGATGCGGCTGTTGGAGTACCACAGCAAACCGGCCGTCGACGGATTGCTTTTCTACCACCGCAAGGCGCACTACACGAGCGGTTCCACACCACTGGTACTCTGGCTGAAGCCCTTTATGATCTATGAGGTGTTTGGGGCTTGCATAGCGGATGACTATTACAAGGATAGGCCTGACGACTATATTACGTATGAGGACTTCATCAGGAAGTATAATGAGAGGGAGGCCAAGATGGCTGCGAAGAGGCGGCAGTGCTCGCTCAGAGATGTCGACATGACGGAGGTTGAGGACCAGATGAGAGTTAGCCTTGTCGGCTCGATGGAAGCCGAGGACGCCGAGGATGAGGAGAATGACGACGAGATGGGAGATAGCCTTATCGCTGTTGAATTGGATAAATTATTGAATTAGTTGTATGTATTTTTCACGTATTGCTGAGGTATCAGCGTGGAACTGTGCTGTTGCTAATTTAACGTTCCTGGGGTATTTGGAATTACCAACCTGCCCCTACTTGGTTGTTGTCCGGGCTGATGGGCCGTGGTCGATTTGAAAATGTCCTTCCAAACGTTTCGTCAACATTTGCTTTCGAGATCTTCAGTGGCCCTACGTAGACTTCTATGATTGTCGTGATTTTTATTATTATTTATAAGTTTGTTAGCTGACATAGGTCACAGACCCTTTGAACAGCGTATAGACATTGAGTTCATTTTTATTACATTACATTTTAACTATTGTATTAGTTCACATCAGTCCATTTGGTTAAGCCGGCAAGCTTTGCGAACCGCACTATGACTGGAAGCTTGCTGCTCTTAATTGTAGCGCTATCGGGGAATGCCTGTTCAAAACACGCCAACCTTTGCCGCCAGAACGCTGTGCAAACGGACAGGATATGCGCTGCAGTTTCTGGTTCGTCTCCGCACATTCTGCAAGAGACATCCCCGACAGTTGTTAAATGTGCTATGTGTGCACGGTATGGGCCATGTCCCGTCAGGAGAGAAACTACTGCTCTGATTGCCGTTCTGCTTTCCCGTAACTTATGTACTCCATACTGTGGTGAGGGCTCTCTAATGTACAATTTTGAGTGCTTAAGATCTTCAGTTTTGTTCCAGTGTTCTGAGAACGACCTCCGTAGTTGCGTTAGTATTTGTCTTTTAACTGTCGCCGGTCCCAAAGGTAGAAAAGGTTCGTTTCCTATTGGGGGTTGGGATGAGCCAATTCTGGCTAGTTCGTCAGCCTCCTCGTTTCCGTGTATTCCCCTATGGCCAGGGATCCACACTAGAGTAATTTGTACGTCACTCTGCTCTTTGTGTAGCTCGCGGCATTCCGCTATCACTCTCGACGTTATTGTGGCGCTGCTCAGAGCTTTTATGGCTGCTTGACTGTCTGAACATATAAAAATTCGGGAGCCAAGACTTAATTGCATACAAATATCTAAAGCATGCCTTATTGCGTATACTTCCGCCTGAAACACTGAGACATGAGCCCCTAAGTGGATTGATGCTTCGATTTGAGGACGAGCACAGTAGACTCCGGCACCTGCTAGGCCATTCATGAGGGATCCATCGGTGTAGATGACTGTTTCAGTTTCCCGGATGAAAGTAGGCACTCCCGCTGCCCAGTCTTCCCGCAAAGGTATCCTGGTATTGATGCAGTTGCCCGGGTTTATTACAGGGTTAATGTTGTCCTGCGGCATCTCCCCCAGTTCTCCAAAGTTCCACTCTGGTGGTCCCAGCCATGTACCTGAATGTTTCAGCCTCCAATACGCAAGCTGTGCCTGGTTCTGTATGTGGAGATGGAGTGGGGGTAAATCAAGAAGCACTTCAAGTGCTGCGGTTGGCGTGCTTCTTAGCGCTCCCGTAGCTCCTAAGCATATAAGCCTCTGCAGCTTTTGAAGTTGTTTTTGGACTGTGATGAGCCTCGTGCGCTTCCACCACACTATACATCCGTAAGTGACAACAGGCCTGACTACTGCAGTGTATAGCCATCTTGCTACACTTACATTAAGTCCCCACGTACTGCTGTATAAACGGCGCATGACAAATAGTACGTTTTGAGCTCTTTGTATAGCTTTTTCCAGGTGCGGCTTCCAGGACAATTTTTCATCCAATGTAACGCCGAGATACTTAACAGTGTTGGACAATTTTAATTCTCTTCCATCCATATTGATTGTTGGTACATTCTCGAATATCCTTTTTGTGAACAACACCACTTCTGTCTTCTCAGGATTGACATGCAGGCCTTTGCCCTTGCACCAGTCACTGACTATTTGTAGTGCCCTCTCCATTAGTTCACACATAACGCTGATTGCCCAGCCAATAACGACAATGGCGACGTCGTCGGCATATGCTTGAATGTGAAAGCCTTTCTTTGTCAGCAGCTTGATTAGCTGATCAATTACGAGACACCATATTAAAGGAGACTGTACGCCACCCTGAGGACAGCCTCTAGCAGCTCGTACTGTTTGTTTGCTTCCTCCCCGTTTCGACGTAACTGCCCTGTTCTGCAATAAAAAAGTCACCCAAACTATGATGAACTGTGGGAATCTTCCTTGCATGGCGTCAATTACAGCACTGAAGGACACATTATTGAAAGCCCCGCCTACATCTAAACAGGATAAAAGAGCCATTTCGTTATTCTCAGCAGCCTTGTAGAGCCGATATGTCAGAGAGTGCAGTGCAGTCTCCGTGGATTTTCCTACTTGATAGGCATGTTGCATAGGATGAAGAGGCTGTGTGGTATGTAGCCTACTTCTCATGTACCAGTCAACCAAACGCTCCATTGTTTTCAGAAGGAAGGAGCTCAGAGTTATGGGCCTGTATGAACTAGGCAACGAATGGTCTGACTTCCCTGTCTTAGGTATAAAAACCACTTCTACCTCTTGCCATGACTTGGGAACATATGCAAGCCGTAGTGAAGCTCGATATAAGCTACATAATATCGGAGCTAATGAGTCAATACCATATTGTAGCATAGCTGGTATTACGCCATCCGGTCCTGGAGACTTGAATTTTTTAAATTTGCGTACCGCTGCTTTTACTCTACCTTCTGACACAATTTCGTTTATTTCTTCATCAGTTGGTATCGGGTGTCCAGAGTCAAAAGATTCTACTTCTGTTCCTATTTGTAGGGCACCTGGAAAATGAGTGCTAATTAGTAGTTGCAAAGCTTTTTCGTCATTTTCAGTATATTCACCGTCCGGTTCCAGTAGATCACAATTGCCAATAGTGGGTACTTTTAGCAGGCATTTTTGTAGTCTCGATGCTTCGGTTAGGCTATTAATCTCACTGGAAAATTTTCGAAATGAGTCCCTGCGCGCTATTTCTATGTCTTTTTTATTTCTCGCTTTCTTATAGGCTTCGATATCATCATTCTTCATTGATCGTTTTTTCCTATTATATAAACGATTTACTAGAGCCTTCTTGCGATCTAATTTAACATTCCACCAAATTGGTTTAGAGATACCTTTAACAGTCACCGCTTCACAATTGGCAGTATAAGATTCTAATATAATGTTACTCAATTTGTCTGTTAGTAAATCCAGCTCCGCCTTTGTATTTGGTTCGAGGGCTTGGATTTGAGACAGATTCCTCGTTAATTCCTCCTTGTAGCTACTCCAATCAGCTTTTCTTGGGTTAACTATTCGGATTCCCGGTTTTCTGGGTCCCTGGTCTATTGTAAACTGGATGTGTTTATGATCAGAAAGGGAAACATCGGCAGAAACTCGCCAATTGTTGATTGCTTCGAGCAATGCGTTCGACACTATCGTAAGATCCAAAACCTCCGTTCTTATAATATTTTCGAATGTTGGTCTGTTTCCCCTATTTGCTGTATAAAGATTATTGCTAATTAAGAAATCCATTAAGTTTTCTCCCCTAGTATTAATGTCCGAACTGCCCCAATAGGTGTGATGGGCGTTGGCGTCACAGCATAGCAATAAAGGTAGAGCTTTCTGCGCACAATACTGCACAATCTTTCTTACATTGTCCGGGGGAGGATTATCTCCTTGTTCGTGAGGGAAGTAAGCTGACGCTATCACCATTGGGGTGCCATCCTCCCTGGTAATTGTGACTGCAGCCAAGTCCCGGTGCAAAAACCCGGTTAGAGCTGTAACGGGAATATTTGATAAGATAATTGCTCTTGGTCTCTCTGCAGTTGTACAGTACACTGTGGCTCCTCTATGTGAGCCTAGGCCAAGAAGTTTTCCTTCGGAACTTAACCATGGCTCTTGTATCATAGCCATATCAACCTTACTGTCAGCCATTTTATGCAGTAAAACGCCAGTCGCAGCTTTTGAGTGCTGCAGGTTCGCTTGTAGGACACTAGTCATTATTACTTTTACCAGAAATGGGTCATTGTTGAGAGTGTGGCTCGCCTTTTGTCGGCGCTTCTTCCGGCTTACCACCAGGGTTAGCTTCCATCGGTTCTGAATAAGAGCTTGTTGCACTCAACGGTAACGAGTTCGATCTTTCTCTTCCGAAGAAGTGGGTAATCTTCCCATTTTCCGCCACCTTTGCCTTTTTGTTGCTAGGCCTGGACTTCTCAGGCGTGTCGTGATGGCACCTGCTCCCAAATTTCTTCTTGGCCTCCGAAGTATTCAGATATTTTGCGAAATTTTCAAACTTTTTACTATACTTAAAATGTTGGCATCCAGTTAACATGATGACACTCCGTGTTTTTTTAAAATTTAAATTTAAACTAAATTGAAATGATGTGACAAACTTCTGAGGCTTATATACCCTATTCATATTTGTGCCAAAATTACTTACGTCAATGCACCGTTAACGTGCCAGGGCCGAATTGAGGGTAAAATGATGGAGTCTGGTTTCTCCTTTTCTAGTACTTTGTGGACGACTGCGCAGTTACTGTATGTGCACGTATCACATCATTTCCAGACTGACTGGTCGCCATCTTGAAATTATTGATTTATCTTTTTAACACGATTAAGACATTTGTATGATAAATTTTTGTGTCAAGTTTCATCAAAATCTGATAATATCTAAGGAAGTTAGTGTTTCCTAAAAAAATCAATATACTGTATATATGAAGACATTTTCCGGAAGTCGAGCATTGGTCGCCGTCTCAATAGGTAGATGAATCTCCCTAAAATATATATTTTTGCGAAAAGCGAATGTCCAATCTCTCCTATTTAGAATTCGAAAGTGACGTCAGGTCTTTATAATTGGATTCTGTATCGACTGACATTGAACTTAGCGTGCCATAATGATGTTCGACCACAGCCCATCCATCAACCCGGATTGTAGAGCTTCATATTATTATGAATCTGAAACTTGTCTAATTATATTAAGTTTGAGTGTTGCATTTTTTTTTATAAAACACTCCTGCAGGCCTACTATGCCGTTTAAGAATAGCTTATTCTGGGGTTAAGTTAATATTCAATGGCATGGTAGGCTTGTAGCTAAACAATTTACTTTACTTTGTAATAATGCAACTGAGATAACAAATGTTATTTTTTTATTGTATTCTTCAATGACTTGAAGCATATAGACTGCTTATGGTGTGTGATCAGTCCGATTTGGCCTCGGTACCATAGAAACTATTCTAACTAGAATAGCAATAGCCGTAATGTCCCGTATGCATACCAGTTAATCATAAACCAACTAACTAACGTAATAAATATCGAAATCGTAAACATTGCAGCATAGCAAAATGGGTACCTGAACCTTAACAAAACTCTGTTCTTTGCTTGTGCAGGCCCACTAGACGCCATATTGATAACGGTATGCGATGGTCTGTAACCTTTTCGTGTCCCCACACGTAGCGCCGCCTTGTGGCTGAGCTTTACAAACTAAACATTTCATATTACCCGACCACGATTGGATGGCGCAGGGAAAACTTTGTTTTTTCGATTTTCTAAGTCTTCCAAGTGCCTTCCTATCGTGGTCGGGTAGTACATAAAAATATAATTTACTCATCTAAATATTTCTGAATTTTTTAGGCAAAATATAAAAATATCATATTTAAGCTATTTTATTGAATTTAAAATTTAAAACGTTTCCGGCTGCTACTTTAAATTTTGTGTGCGAAAAGTTAAAAAATCTACTTTTTCACTACAGTAAGCAAATGAAATATATGACCAAAGAAAAAGGTACCGCAATCAACCGGCTTCAGTCTGTATTACATAAGCAATCTATATATTTAGTATATATTAGTATTGTTTTAAACAAGGAAACATTTCTTTGTTAAGTTCCTATTTTGTGAATTTTTATTAAACGGGTTAATAAACTTGGCAGCGTTTATTTTTTATTTTTTGAGGGCGGTTGTGTTATCTTATAAAGACCAACCGCCAACCGGTAGCTGTTGGGGATTTCCATCATGTGTCTCAAATAACAGAAAATATAGCCTTCCATAAAGAAAACCATAGTAAACACGGCAAAAAACAACTTCACAATAATCAGCACTGCAAATATACAGTACATACCCAGACAATTATTCAACGTAAAAATCTTAACCGCAAAGAGAGGTTCCCCGTAATAGCATATAATATGCATCTATTGCGTTTGTTGGTTGTTGGTTTTCAAGCATTTTAATTAATCTAATTATTTATTTTAATGAAAAAAATTAAGTTTGCAGACGTCCCTATTTCAACACTCCCATAGTTACTTGTCTGTCTCATTATTTAATAAGCTACGAGAAAACATTAGATCTAAGTCTTACGCCTACTATAAAAATTTTCAAAAAACTAATTAAAACATATCTTAATCCTAATACTAACATACTAGAAGAATGCATATTACAAAATAATACATAACTTTTTTATTTTTTAAAGAAGGGTAAGTAAACTATTTTATAATACTCCTAATAATGATTGCTAGCTATTCTGATCAGTTCTTATTTTATTTAGTTTTTTTCCTTTTTAATTATTTTTTTTAAAGGTTTGGTTTTCTTTTAGCTAAAGCTCGATGATTTGAAGGCACGGGAATCATTCCTTTGGGACCCCCTTCACAAATGTAAAACTACCTAATTATTATTTGTATTCTTATATATATAAATAAACGATTTTTCATTTAATTTTTAAAATATACTGTAGGTAATATTATTCTATGCATGTAGGCGTACTCGAGAATTACATGTAATGGTCGCAATTCATGAAGTGAAATTGGCCACATCATGATGTGGTTTGAGCAGATCAATCATAACAAATCGTTTCTCGATATGGGCAACTAAACGCGGTTACTTCATGAAATAGTCAAGATTATTCGATCATATCGCGTAAAATAGTTACATTCATTAGTGGTAGAGGCGCTGCACTGTAAACAGGGACTAGGGACGTTCTATTTATATACGTTCCGGCCAAATGTAGTTAATGACAGGCCCGTACTCAGGATTTAATTTTTTTTTTGGGGGGGGGGGGGCAATAACAATTTTTTTTATAAATGATAGGTACATCCGCATTGATTTTAGTAGTTTTAGCTAAAACTCTGGTTTTTGGCTCAAGGGCCAGGGGGTAATGAAATGAAATTTTATGAAGAAATTTTCTGGATTCCGGATTTTCCTTCCTAAACACTCTGACGAACTGAGACTTGGATTTTCAATGCTGCCTAGAGTAGGCCTATTAAATATTTACTATTTACTGTTCGCCCAGTCATTGAATATTATACACAATAATAGTGTGGCTCATATCTCCATGCAATTGGCAATAAAGGAAAAAAATCGTTAAATGAAATAAGACTTTTGTTCTATTACTAAGCCCTCTCTTACACTTAACTAGGAAGGCCCGGGGCCGCCTGCTTTACATGCCCTCCAAAGCTTGGCCAGAAAATGTAGCAAGTGTGAGACTCGAACCAACAACTTTTCCAGTGAAAGTCGGAGTCTGTACGACAACTCTACATGTCCTGACTTGTGTGTAATGTTGAATGGCTGGGCTCAGGCTGCATTATTGAAAACCCATTTTCCAATTCGGAGTGAAACTTGTTTTAACGTGCGTTGACTGTATAGCCTGAATTTCAATGTACAATAAAACAATTCGGTAAAAATAATAATATATAGGCTACTGCACAAATACAGATATTAAGGTCCGCATCGACCATTTCACAATTAGCAATGGCATTAAGGGTAATAAAAAATATACTCCTTAAAGGGTGTTGTACAATAGGGGAGTGGGTGCACTCGCACCGTCCAGAATTCATGGGGCCGCACTATAGGTACCTTTAAATTACACAGCATTTACTTTGATTTATTCTTTCTTTGGAACTAATCTGTTTACAGTGCAATAAACGACAAATGTGTTGTTGGTGTTTGGCTAAACAGTTCGAAAAATTCATCCAACCAATAAACACAGAAATTATACGTTTACTTTTCTGTGTAAACTGCGCCTTATGGCTACTTCAAAACTATAACGTGAAATTTTTGTGCTTTATACACTACACTGAAAGAGTCTATTTTTTTTGGTAAGTAAACTATAATACAAATCAAAAAGAACCAGTCCGAGTTTACTCGAACATGCCTTCCAATTTATCAATTAGTAGGGAGAGAAAATGAATAATTTCATGGTAAATAATTTTCCTATGGTTAAATTTCGGATATCTCGGGGGGGGGGGGGGGGTGTCCACCTGACGTCACTGGAGGTGAGGTAGCCTCAATATATTTAAAACACATTACAACACAGTAATAATGGCAGGGCAGGCAATGCATTTCAGCGTGAAGTTTCTATCATTTTTTCAAAAAAAAAAAAGTTTTGCGCAAAAGCAAATAGGTTTTTGGGAAAGCAAACTGTCCGGTTTCGTTACTCAACTTAACACCTAAAACATGCCTGAAGGTAGAAATCATCGATAGAAAAGTTTCGCAGAAATATTATTTTTTAGTCATTTTTCATTAAAATTAAGTTATTTTTATTTTTTTACCCCAGAAGCAAACTATCAAGGGGTAAGCGACCCCCCGCATTTTATCAACATTAACAACGACTAGAATATATGTGAATTTAAAAGAAATCGTTGGAGCCGTTTTTGAGAAATAATTTTTTTAGACGTTTTTTTGGAGTTTTTTGAGAATAAAACCCCCCAAATTGAGTTAGCCCAAAATAAAATACAATGGTCCCCCCGAGGTATGATTTTTGTGAACCTACATGCCAAATTTCACTCAAATCCACCGAGTAGTTTGCCCGGAAATTGACGAACAGACAGACCGACCGACAGACAGACATTTCGTAAAAAACACTTTTTTGGGTTCCTGGGACCCCAAAATCCGTTGAAATCTCGGAATCGAAAATTTCGACCGTCACAAAGCTTTCCTTATACTACGTATAAATTGGAAAGCAATAACGCACAGTATGTCAACTTATCGGTTCTTCATTCGACTCAGGCCGTGAAAGCCTTTGCAGTGACATTATCGGTTATAACTGTACTGCGCAGCCTTTATGGATTATTTCAAGTTATTTAAGATCGATGATGAGAACGTTTGGTGAAACATAACGGGCACATTACAAGACATAAAAATTATATTAACCTTCACCATGTGACTTCAGCATTTCGAAGGAAAGCACCTTCTACGAAGGACTACCCACATGTAATGCGATACAAAAACGTCTAGATTATGTTGAATAATTCAAGATGTTGATTCGCGATATTGCGAATAGTGCTGAATATTGATAAACCGAAAAGTGTGAAGTGTCTGTTGATTTATAAAATACTACATACAGCTACTTGTAAATACAACAACATAGGCACCGGCCGAAACGTTTTTACGGCCTAATAGGTAGGGAAATGGACTATGAATTGCACCATAAAGGTTTGAGGAAGACCGTGTCTAGCCTGCCTAGCCCTAATGTAGGAAGCTTATGCCTGTCCCCGCGGGATAAAAAGACAGCTTGTCATGTTGCTGGCTACTACAATACCCACCAGAGCATTTTTCAATAAAGTTAGGCCTGAATCCTGACTTATTTAGGCTTATTTTGGAATATTCAAATTTTTATTATATACAGTTTTTTAAATGTAAGTAGGGCAACGACCCCATGGATATTCGGACATTATTGGTACGGTATTGTTTCCACATGATCTTTTGGACATAAGCAAACTGATACACGTCCCCCATTTCAACCTTCTGGTTTGACCGAGACTAACAGAAGCTGTGTCCCAGACGGATCAACTATCGTACCTTACCTGGCAGAGCCTCAATAGGCTAAGAACGGGGTTACAAGATGCCGTGCGAACCTGTTTAGGTGAGGACTGGTGGAGGACCGGACTTGCGAATGTGCCCCAATGCGGACAATGACAAGACGACGTTCACCTTCTGGTTTGTCCGAAACTAGCCGAAGCTGCGTCCCAGACAGGTGCCATGTATTGGCAGTAAAAGTATGTCAATCTACACTGGCTACACGCGATAATGGACAAGCCGAGACAAGCTTCTCATTTTTGACTAAATGTATTAGATGTACGAGTCACTTAACCAAGCTCAGGTGCGTGTCTTCATTCTTTACAGTAAGCTATATTTCATATTAGGTATTTGATAATTATTGCTGAATATTCTATTCCACAGCTGCAATATTTTGACAGTAGGCTATGCCTGGCAGAAAACGCAGAAAAACAAGCACACGCTATCAATACGAATCGGAATGTTCGTCTGATGGTAGTGACGAGTCAGATGAAATAGGCGCTGGGGATGGAGCTACTCGAGTAACTGCACGAAAAAAGAAAGCAAAGAATTCACTGGAATATGATGTGACCCATCGGAAACGTGGGCAAGCAGTCATTTTCAATCATAACAAATTCATGCATGCGATAGAAGCTACAAGAGTCGGTGCCCAAGTCGACGTTGCACATCTGACCAAGTGTCTGACGAAGCTCCGATTTCAAGTTACCCTTTGCGAGGATTTGAAGAAAGATCAATTACTGAAGAAACTAAATCAAGGTAGCTACTGTAGAACCCTAGACAAGTTATAGTATTATCAACGCACGCGGCAGTGAATGAATGAATGAATATTATATTGAACGACAATAAAGTAATTTACAAACAAATCAGTCAAGATCAATTCGGTTGAGAACAAATGCATGGGGCTCAAAGGATTTCCCGTGATGTGCCCCCTTATATGTTATAATATTCTGTGTCCTTAACCTAACAATTTTTACCATTTAAGATAAAAACTAAAGCTAAATTAAATTAAACATATAAAAAAGAATTATATACTGTAGCCTAACTAAAGTTACTGGAAGGCAATCAATATTAAAGCGGACACTATTTCAAGTATATGCAATTTATAGTAGCCTATATATATAGTGATTGTAGCCTACTGAAGTGATTGGTTCAAGTTTTTTGACCTTGAATGGATTTAGGCGCCAAGTTCTTGTTCCTCTTTGGCTTCAAAAAGTCCCAAAAAGAATTAAGCACTGTGTTTCCAGAAGCTATGCCATTGGCTTTATTATTATGACGTAATTTCTGCGGTTCACTGGCCTGCCCTCTAGTTTTCCTCCAGGCTTAAGCAGAGTAGGAATTACAAACTGGAACTACCTTTTTAAATTTCCAGTGGCCCGCGAAGATCATCGCGAGGCTGATTGCTTGTTGATCGTTATAATGACCCATGGACACAGCGGGACGCTGACTGCTTATGATGGCTTATATGAAATCCGAGTGCTCTGGGAGATTTTTAAGGGCGAAAATTGTTCGAGTTTAATCGGGAAACCAAAGCTTTTCTTCATTCAGGTAATCTATGTAGGCTTATCTAAGTTAAGTACCTATAAATATTCCCGTAGAAATTGATTATATTGCATTGCAATAAAGTCGTCATTCATTCATTCATTCATTATAGTATAGATGGTCAAGTTGTTTAGTTTCCCCTGCAGGGGAAGAAAACATTCGCCTTTGGTCTTGGTCAAACCAACCAACAAATCGACTTCGGTGGCAAGGTGGTAGCGTGCTTGTACCTTGTGTGAGTCTTTATTCGACATGCGATCGGAGACGTATCGTAACTCAATACTGGTACTAACCAACAGAGGTGACTGAGGAAGCAAAGTAAAACGGATAGGTACATTCATTAAATTGTTCGTAAGTCATTAGCCTTAAAAAAACCATATTGGGTACAGTAGATAGTGAAGTGAAACGCGAACCGCTAAGCTTTCGGCCTCCTTCTGGCTGAGATATATATAAGACGTAAGAAAGTGGCTTTGACGGCTTTTACTTGCCAATCTTCCTCGTAGTACGACACCATCAAAGTCTTTGGTGGCAAGGTACCTATTGGCAACTGTTATTCCAATAATTAAATAAATACATCATGAGAAACTGAACTGTATTTACTTAGTAGCCATCTTGGAATGACGTAAAATAAAAGTAAACAAAAAGAACCAAACAACCACAGAGTGCGCTTAGCTCAAAGTTCAATAGTCCCTCCTAAGCGCACAGTCCCATCATCCTATAGAAACTTTCAACCTTAGCACAGTCCGTTACTCTCTTAGTGAAGACATCTGCGATCTGTTTATTTCCTGGTACATGTTCGATGTCGAATACGCCTTGTTTGACCATTTGTCTTACATAGTGGTACCTAACTTCCACATGCTTTGTTCGTTTGTGGAATTCAGGGTTTTTTGATAACTTCACGGCTCCCAGATTGTCACAAAAAATAGTACATATTGTACGAACGGAAAGTTCTTCAAATAACTGTTTGAGCCACACCATTTGTTTTGCCGCCTCGCTTGCAGCAATATATTCGGCTTCCGTGGTTGATAATGAAACACTTTGTTGCTTCTGACTCATCCAGCTGATTGCTCCACCGGCATACAAGCAAACAACTACTGAACGTGATTTTCATGTTGCTTCATCTCCTGCGAAATCTGCGTCGCAATACCCTTCTAGGACATCACTCAGTCCTTTTTTGTACATAAGACGGTAGTCAACTGTCCCTTTCAAGTATCGAAATATTCTTTTTACATTCGTCCAATCTTGAGTGGTGGGATGTTCCATGTGCTGGGCACACATGCTTACAGCCAACGCCAAATCCGGTCTTGTTGATGTCATTAAGAACATTAAGCTCCCAAGAGCCTCACGATATGGAACTTTTGCAGACAGTGGCTTATTGTCCGTAACTTCAGGTCTTGTTGCTGCTATGGGAGATGAAACGGCATTCGACTCCGCCATGTTGAACTTCTCGAGAATCTTCAGAACATATGACTTTTGGTTTAAGGAGATAGACCCATCCTTTTCTTGAACAATAGAAATACCCAAATAACAGTTAGGCTCAGACACTTTTGCTTTAAACTCAGTAGTGAGTGCTTCAATAAATGCATTTATATCGCTTTCATCTGAACTAACGCAAAGTCCATCATCGACATAGCACAGTACAAAGAGTTTACGTCCATTTATTTTTCGGACAAATAGACAGGGGTCAGAAACACTCACTATAAAACCAAATTTCTTCATGAACTCGATAAAATGCTCATTCCACGCTCGAGGACTTTGCTTTAAACCATATAGGCTTTTCTTAAGCTTCCACACCCGTCCACTGCCATCATCATACCCTTCAGGCTGCTGAACATAGACGTCTTCTTTGATATTAGCGTACAAGAAAGCGGTTTTAATATCAAACTGCTTCATCTTCATCATCTAACGTGAAAAAATGGTGGAAGAAGCAGCTATGCCGGAAGTCGAGCGCCCAGTATTGGAGACAGTATATGAGGCTATAAAAGAAGGAATGCAGATTTTCTTAGGGCCAGAATACGCAATGGTTCTTGTTGATAGAAATCTAGAAGTTGCGGGTTCAGTTGTATTGACACTTCTTTGGCGAGATCAGGACATTACTCCCAAGTTTAAAATGCATTCAAGACTGAATGACGTCTGGAGAGTTGTTGATTACAATCCAAACATGGCTCCAATCAGGACTTGGGCAACAGCAAAAAGAGCAGCATTAAACCCGAGGAAGTTATTTCCAATTCTCTTTGTTTTGCAAAATGCTCTTAAGGCCAAGGAGGAAATTCTTTATCACAAGAATGTTGTGTCAAAAGAGCTTGGACTACCTCCATGGACAGAAATTTACGCTGAAGGGAAGTCGGTAGCAAATAAGTTGAAGAAGTCAAGAAATTTGGCTCTAGGTCCTCTAGTACACATCCAACAGCTGAAGAAGCTATACAACATGACACATGCTGAAAGGGGGAGGCTTCATGTAGACACATGGGCAGCAATCAAGAAGAGGCACATTGACTCTTTAAAAAGACAATTAATCTCTGAAACACAGAGAATGATTGTTGATGAATTTGCTAATGGTAATTTCAGCAACTTGCCTCTATTGATGGCTTCCCTTGCTGTCATAAAGCCTCATGTGGAGCATTTCTATTGCTTAACCCCTCCGTTTATCTATACACAAGTGGGCTTTGCAGGTGCTAACATGACTGGTACTTGGACAGCTGAGAGAATAATTGCTTCTTTACCTTCACTAATCAAGGTATATGTAGAAGGATGGGAATCAGCGATGGACCAGATTGCCATTCATCAGATGTTTGGGACATGGAAGGATAATTTACTGGTTGCAGAATGGGCTTTCAATACTACTTTTCAAGAGCGTTCAGCCTGGGGTGATCCAAGGAGGCTAAAGAAGGAGGTTCAACTATATGGAAGGTACTCCTTCAATATGGTCTTCTTCTCTTCTCCTCAGAGAGGCGCTCCTCGAAACATTGGCCCTGCACAATCTCAGCAGCTTAGCCACGTTGTTGTCATGAGAGGAAAAAGAAGAGCAATCGACATGTTTGACAACCCTGAGGAAATAGTGAGGAAGATGAGGCCGGCTGGACAGAATTTGATGCAGCAGATGCAAGCTGAGTTTCTAATCTACAGGGCAGTTGAATACGAGAGGACTTTGCTTTAAACCATATAGGCTTTTCTTAAGCTTCCACACCCGTCCACTGCCATCATCATACCCTTCAGGCTGCTGAACATAGACGTCTTCTTTGATATTAGCGTACAAGAAAGCGGTCTTAATATCAAACTGCTTCATCTTCAGTCCCTCTGCAGCTGCAACCGCAATTACTGATCGAACTGTTTCAAGTGGAGCCACTGGAGAAAATGTTTCTTCAAAGTCAATTCCGGCTTTCTGTGCATATCCTTTAGCGACAAGTCTAGCCTTGAACATTTCCGCTTCTCCTTCTGCATTGAACTTTTTCCGTAAAACCCAACGGCACTGAATTATTTTCTTGTTATCAGGCTTTTCAGTCATTTCAAATACTTCATTCTCATACATTGACTGCATTTCTTGGTCCATTGCTGCCTTCCAACTAGCTTTTTTTTCACCTTGCATGGCATCGGTATATGTATGCGGGCAGTCTGCAAGTAAAACGTAGTCGTTCAAACGAGCTGGTAGTTTTCGAGTTCTAATAGAACGCCCTGCAAAGCTGGATTCAACGCTATTTGACCCCTCTTCAGCCTCAATGGTGTTCGATGAGTCTGAATCGTCTTCAACTTCGTCGACTTCAGGTGGTGATAATCCCTCTTCGGCGGAGGTGTGTTGTTTAATATCAAGTTTAGGACCCGAATCGGAATTTGGTTTATTCTCTACTTCATAGAGAGGAGTTTTCGGTTTATCGGAGTTTCGCCATACGGTGCAAAAATAACATCTTTACTACGAACAACTGTTTTTCGGTTAAATACACGGTATCCATCGTGTTCGCCACAATAACCAACGAAAACACCCTTTTCAGACTTCTGTGACCACTTGTTGCGTTTTTCTTTAGGAATGTGTACATAACACACTTCCCCAAAAGAACGAAAATGTTTTATTGCAGGTGGGTCCTTATTAAACCAAATTTCGTAGGGGGTTTTTCCTTTAACTGGCGTCGGTCCACTTCTGTTTATTACGTGGCAAGCAAGGTTCAAAGCTTCAGCCCATAATGACCTCGGAAGATCTTTGTTAGCGAGCATGGTTCTGGCACTTTCAACTAGAGTTCTATTTTCACGTTCGACAGCACCCATTTGTTCGTGAGCATTTGGCATTGAAGTACGAATAGCAATACCTTTTTCTCGCAATAGCTTACGACATTCATTATTGTCTATTTCCTTGCCACCATCACTCATAAATTCTTTAATGCGATTTCCCGCATTTTCTGCCTCAGCTAGGAATATCTTCAGGCATTCAGGGAATTCGCTTTTAACAGCAACAAAAAATACCCTTCGAAACTTTGAAAAATTGTCCTTAAAAACAATTGCGTACCGCGATTTTCCCAATGACTGTTCGGGCATGGGTCCACATAAATCAGCACTGATTATGTCACCAGGAGCAGCAGAACGAACAGTTCGTGTACGGTATGTAGAGCGGTGTTGTTTTCCCATGACACAGTCTGCGCAAAATATCTTATCCTCCCTCCATGGGATATCTCGTGAACGTAAGTAGCGCCGTACATGGTCTTTATTCTGGTGAGCAAGTCGTTCGTGCCATACTTGAAGTGGTTCCATATTGTTACCTGCTGCAACGTGTGCCTCTGCCCTTTCTTCTGGACTAAGAAGTTCAATATCCACTTCATACAAGCCACCTTTTCTCCAACCGTACAAATGGGGAACTTCGTCAAATGTGAAGACACAGCTGTTTTTGTCCGCACTGAACTTAAAGCCCTTATCCAGTACCTTACCCACTGATAATAACGGCCTGTGCAGCTCGGGAACGAGCCATACTTGCTGCAATGTCTTCTTGCGCGCGATATTACCCATAGATTTGACCCGTACAGTTCCTTCACCATCAATCAATCAATCAATCAGTCTTTGTCCATGACCCACCAAGGTGGGATAGACGGCGTCCAAAACAAAAGAAATCTAGAACAGAAACAAAAACGAACAAAAAATTTCATGCGGAAGCATACGTTAGATGGAGGGAGGGGGGGGGGGTTATGTTTGAGCATCCCAGCTTATTTCCCTGAACTCGTCCAAGCTGTACAGTGGACATTCTTTAATTTTCCTTGTCACCACGGCCTTGTATCCTGAAAAATCCTTATTAGTAAGGCTGATGGGTAGGGCGTTGTAGTATCTCATTGCCGAGTTTGGGAATGATGCGATGGACCTACTCAGCCTGCATCCGGGCAGATCCAAACGGTGAGCATTTCTTGTGTTATGCAGATGGACAGTATTTCTTTCAGGGAACAGTTCTATGTTGGCTTTAATGTGCAGTAAGCATGAAAGAATATACTGGCTGTAAACCGTTGGAACCAAGAGCTTTTACGCCTTCACCATTCCCAACAATCACCGTCACTGGCTCCTTAAATGGGGTATAAGTCTGGAACCAATCTTTGTTCTGAATCATGTGATGACTTGCACCTGAATCTGCGACAAACCTATCGATGTTACTTGCCATGAGGAATGCAGTGCACAAAAAATTTCCAGACTTATCGTTATCCTTAGGCTTATTGTAACGATTGTCTCCATTAGATTCCGTCCTTACATTTTTGTCTTTTGTTGGACACTGGCTGGCATAATGCCCCCTCTCGGAGCAAGAAAAACAGATTATATTCTTTGCTCGGTCCCTGGGTCTTGATTCATACCTTGACCTCACAGTTAAAGCTGAGCTTTCAGCACTTCGGCGACTAGGCAGTCTTCCCTCAATTAAACGTAACCTCTCAGTTAATAAATCAATGCTTCTGTCTTTCATAGGAATGCTTTCCCACACTGACTTGAACTCAAAATATTCGTTCGGCAATAAAGTTATTACACGGGACATTAAAACTATGCACGGTAACTCGCTTGCATTGTGCTTAACAAGTTCTTCATTTATTTCATGAACATCAGTTGCATTCTCGAAATGAATTTAACTAGTTCCTCATCCTCACCAATTTTTGCCGAAAAGAACAGTTCTAGGTTTCTGTCTAACCTCTGGCTTGAGGAATGTTCATAAACACTAAGCAGTTTCTTAAAAATGTCATTACCTGAGTCACAAGTAGCCGTCAATTCTACATGGGCGTCATCTAGGCTACTGACAATCAATACTTGCGCTAGTGCATCCAACTTTTCAAAATTAGTATTAGCAATTACAAAATTAGAAAAGTCATCGGGGTCGGCACCTTTCATGGGAGGACTCGGCCTCGTGGTTGATCCATTTACCACGTCGGCCACTCCATGATGCTTGAACATTAGTTCCATCTGACGCTTCCACCGTCTCCATGCCGAAGCACCGTCCAACTTCTGAATGTTTACTTTTAGATCCATCCTGAATCTATAATTTGCGCACTTTTGTGTTATAAAAACATGCTGGGCACCATAACCTATTCCAATAATTAAATAAATACATCATGAGAAACTGAACTGTATTTACTTAGTAGCCATCTTGGAATGACGTAAAATAAAAGTAAACAAAAAGAACCAAACAACCACAGAGTGCGCTTAGCTCAAAGTTCAATAACTGTCTTTTTGATGAAGAAGTCGCGGTGCCTTGCTCTAAGCACTTGAAACCACAGGCTAGACAACTGAAAAGCGTTGGTTGCGGTTCACAAGAATCAAAAGAACCGGCCCGAGTTTACTCGAACATGCTTTCCAATTTTTCAATTAGTAGGGAGAGAAAATGATTAATTTCATGGTAAATAATTTTCCAATGGATAAATTTCGGATATCAGGGGGGGGGGGGTCGTCCACCTGACGTCACTGGACGTAAATTCTAGATAGGTCAGACAAACACATTACCACACTGCAATAATGACAGTACACGCAATGCATTGAATTGAATTGAATTTGATTTCATTAAAAAAAAAATTTTTTTTGCACAAAACCAAATAGTTTTTTGGGAAAGCAAACTGTCCGGTTTCGTTACTCAATTTAACACCTAAAACATGTCTAATGTAGAAATCATCGATAGAAAGGTTTCGCAGAAAAATTATCTTTTACTCATTTTTCATTAAAATTTAGTTATTTTTATTTTTTTACCCCCAGAAGCAAACTATCAAGGGGCAAGCGACCCCCCGCATTTTGTCAACATTAAAGACGACTACAATATAAGTGAATTTAAAAGAAATCGTTGGAGCCGTTTTTGGGAAATAATTTTTTTAGACGTTTTTTTGGAGTTTTTTGAGAATAAACCCCCCCCCCCCCCAAATTCAGTTAGCCCCAAATATAAAAAATGGTCCCGAGGTATGATTTTTGTGAACCTACATGCAAAATTTCATCAAAGTCGGCCGAGTAGTTTGCCCGGAAATCGATGAACATACAGACAGAGCGACAGACAGACAGACAGACAGACATTTCGTAAAATCCACTTTTTTTGGTTCCTGGGACCTGAAAACGTGTAATTCCTTTGAAATCTCGGAATCGAAAATTTGGACCGTCACAAAGCTTTCCTTATACTACTTATAAATTGGAAGCAATAATCAATAAGGTGTCTTGCGGCAAGAATCGCCATGAATGTCTTAGCCCAAGACATTTCTTTGCATATAACTTGTTCAAATAAGAAAAAAACACCTACAATGTCTTGTGGCGATCGAGGCATCGAACCACTTATTTTCTGACTGTAGGCCTACCTATTACATAGTGTCATGGGTGCGAAGCCTTGAGCTTTCTCTTACGGTATCCTTACAGTAAGACAAAACTGATACCTACAGTAATTATAAAGGTTTCCATGATGGTTGGAATCAGATGATGAGACAGCAGAATCCGAGCTGATGGCCGTGGTTGGCATGAAAGAGTACTTCTAAATGTTTCGTCAACATCTGCAGTTAACATCTTCACTGGCACTCCGTAGACTCTAAAGATTGTCAATTTTGGGCGCTCACCCGTATAGCAAAAGTCAGGTGCTACTGAAATCGTATAGAGAAGTACATGATAGTGCCGCTGAAGATGTCGACCGAAGATGCTTACGAAACGCTTGGAGCTACGCTATTCAGCCCGGGTTCTACTGTGTCGATATACTATACTCTATATTCTATAATTATTGACTGTTGCAGGCATGCAGAGGCTCCAAAGTAGACAATGGAGTTGTTAGCAATGACTGCTGCTGCCAGGCTTTGGAAACTGCAGATTCCCTAAATATTACCGTACCTTCATATGCTGACTTTTTTATAGCCAACGCTTCATTCGATGGTAAGCTTACAATAACTTTTAGAAATGAGATGTGTACATACTATACAGAGCCAGTAGGCCTAGATAGTTCAAATGAATACCGAAACAGACCGCTTTATTAGGAAACAGAAGAATCCGGGCTTGTAGGCCGTGGTCGGTTTGAAGTAGAATAGATAGATGAACACAAACGTAGCTGTCGCCTTCTTCAGCCAGAGAGGTTAGCAATTGCAGAGCATGTGTTAACACAGTCCATACCGTTCGTTTTGAGCAGGCTACAATACTCTCTACCACGGCTTCGTACTACCCCCAACTACACAGGGAGGCCATAGAAATGTATAGTCTAAACATCCGCAAAACTGTAACAGGAAGGAAGAATGATTAAAAGTAAATAGAATATGGTATCCAGTCCTCAACAAAACAACAACAAAGAGAATGACACCAACTAGCCAATCAGAAACGAGAGCTCCTGCGCACCGAAACATACCTGCACCAGTCAGTATGTCAGTTGCTACGGTACCTCCGCGATACAACCTTAGAAGTGTACGTGTATGTAGTGCTACTGAAGATGTCGACCGCAGTTGTTGACGAAACGTTTGAAGCCTACTTGCAAATCGACCACGGCCTATTAGCCCGGATTCATCTGTCTCCTTATTAGACTCCGGCCGTGAAAGCCTTCGTTATTATATTAGACCGCTTCATGGTCAATGCCAAGATCTATGGTATGATTTTATCAGTAACATCTAGAAGTGAGATATGCCTTTCCTTCTCTCAATGTATTCAAAAACAAAATATAGCCTATTACAAGTTTCTCCTTAGTCAGCAAACCACTCTCACCGGTTGGTCAAGACAAGGCTGCGTGTGAATGTGGGAGAAAATGAAAATGGAGGTAGCGAATTTGAATAATTAGTGTGACTGTTATCGTGAATAGAAGGTAAGACTGATATTCGGCATGAATGCAGTTTAGAAAATTATTTTTCAATTAAACTATCGTTGATATGTACAGTAACTGGTATAAGAGAGGGCCATACGCCCTAATCTCGCTGTATCTACATTTTCTTTCCAATGAAGACTTCATTTTTATTATTATTATTATGCATTAAGTCTACATATAGTTCTAGAGGGAAAGTTAATTGATTCATGATTTACAAGATAGGAAAAGAAGGGCAGAAGCAACCATCCCAAGGGCGGATCCAGCGGAAAATTTAGGGGGGGGGGAGTCACAAGTTTGTAAGTTCAAAAGGTAATTTTTGTTTGTTGAAAAGTTGAGTTTTATTCATTTTATTTTACTAGTTTCTTATGAATTTACTCATTTAGAGGGGGGGGGGGGTCATGACCTATATACTGTATATAGATATTATATATAATATTATATATATTACAGATATTTCCTGCTGTGAAATTTGATTTTGTTCCAAAAACAGTGTCCGTTGTCCTCAATATCCCAAAAACCTAGCTATTGTATGCCACTGTACGTGTATTTTTTTCTTTTCCGTTGCAGGCTATGCAGCATTCCGAAATGGATTAACTGGGTCCTGGTTTATACGCGCCCTCTGTAACGAATTGTCGAAACACGGAGAAAAACTGGACATTTGCGAAATTTTGACTCGTGTAAATCAGCATGTGGCTGTTAATAACACAACATATGCTCCTCCTATTCCTAGCATCCACTTGAAAAAACAGATGCCCAATTTTTTCTCGACGTTGACCAAAAAATTGTATTTTACACCAAAAAATCCATCAAGACGCTCGGGTAGAAATAGATAAATTAAACTAAATACAAGAACAATTTCTGCCAATGCCAGGGTGCACATTGAATAATAGGCCTACTGTACCTTTCTCACGGTCTCTACTCACCCATCATGTAAAGTAGGTAGTGCGGTTCGCCGCGAATATGTTATGAAAGTAGGGGAAACTACAATGACTCCATAGCGACGATAAATGTTGAAAACTACAGTATGAAAATTAATTAAGGTTGACGGTCTCGTCTTTCAATCCCATATTAGACATAATTGCTATGTTTATTAATTTATTTTTAATCATAACGCGTTGCATGTTTATGTGTAGTGTAATACTGTGGTTTTGAATGGGGTTGGTTTGGTGTGCACTAGTGTCGTGCAGCAAACTGCTACAAAGCGCGCTGGACAACGAGATGCCCAGGTACCACCGTCTACAACAGTTTGCCTTTTGTCCATTGTACGATTTTTTTGGTATAATGGGTTAAGGGTTTCTACAGATTTTTAAAAATAGTTGGCTGGAACAGAAACGGGAGTGTGTGTTGGCGTAAAGTAGTATAATTTGTAAGAATATTGCTCATAGGGGAGTTATTAGGGACGGTGGGGTAGCAAGCATACGTAGGACAGACGAGGAGCAGGTGTTGTGCATCCAATGCAGTCCCTGGCATGTTGGACATATGGGATATGTATCTTATTATATTACTTTCTTGCAACATATTGCAATTTGTGACACGGTCAATCCGGCTCTGGTTGGTCAGGGACTATAATATATTAATTGTATTGTAGGCTATTTTACTTGATTTTTATTTTCACGTTTGTCATGTTAATTCAGTAACAATCCAAAAAATGATAAATGCAATGGGGAGGGCCGAGAAAAGATATTTGCAAACTGACAATGGTGGGTTCTGTTATGAAAAGGTTTGGAACCGCTGATATAGAGTAACTACTGGCTACTGCTATCACGTAGGCCTAAGTGGACCCATATCGTAATATGTTGTGGTATTCTGTGGGGGGGGGGGGATACCTAAGACTCTAAGAGGAAATACTCAAGTGTGTGGGGGAACGAAAGGCTTGGTTTAGTTATTCCCCTGTGGAGAATCAGTTGGGTCAGAAATATGGATTGGATAAAGTTGCTATATTAAGTTTATATACCTACAACAACCCGTAGGTACGTAGACTAGTCACTAGACTCTAGTAATTGTATATGCAAAGCCTCGCTTGAATGGAATATCCCTGATTTAAACTCATTTTCATAGAATAATTTTGATAAATAGACTTGTATTTTATTCAGTTCCTCAAACTCGCCTGGGAAGTAATCTAAAAGCTCGTTACAAAATTTCCTGTTTACAAATCCCGTGGTTTTAGAAAAAATGTATACAACCAATATGGCTCCTCTAGTCCTAGTTAAAATGTTAAATATTTAAATTTTCTTTAATATTTTTATACTTCTACTTTAATAACAGCCGATAACAATGTTATAAAATGGTAAGGTATTTTTATTTAATAAATGGTTAGTTTGGTCAATTTTATGAAGGGCTCAATTTTATTGTACTATCAACCTAGCGACTAGCACACTGTTAACCGGAGAAGGTGAACAAACGATAGAAAAAAATAGAATTAGGATACAGTATAGACTAAATTAAGTTAAGTTTTTGGGCTATGTGGGCTTACGCTCATCGCTGTCATTGATGTATTGTCAGAAATTTATTTATTTTCTCTTAAATGTAGTTGTCAATTTTCTGGTCAATACACATTATTATTATTATTACTATTATTATTATTATTATTGTAAGAGGGTCCCAGTCCCATTAAAAAATGTCTACAACAGGACTTGAGAGCACTTAAATGAATATCCTGTAAATAGAGATCGCTACAGTCACGATACAAAACATACCGGAGACCTCTCAGTCACAGACTCACAGCAGCCAGGCTGAGAGCCCGACATCAATCAATCAATCAAAGTGTATTTGCCCATCTTTGTTACATGTTATTATAACAATAATAATCAGACATTGAGCACAGTGATGTAGCGTCCTAATACAAAATATTAAAAATAAATAAATAAATATAGGTAGCTTCAAAGTTCCTTCAGATTGTACAATCTTCGTTGCATCAAAAAGTTGATTAGTGCTTTCTTGAAAGCATTAGCCGTAGGCTCCTGTTTTATGGGTTCTGGTAGAGCGTTATATATGCGGATGCCTGCGGCTCGTGGACTGCGCTGTCGGGCTGTCAGCCTGACTGCTATGACTGAAAGGTCTCCGGCATGCCTTGTGTGGTGACTGTGGCGATACCTATTTACAGGATACTCATTTACGTGGTCTCTAACCAGTGTAGCACTGGGCAGTACGTATATACTTGGAGCGGTAAGTATTTTGAGTTCCTGAAATAGAGGCCGCCATGGATGTCTCTGACATTTTCCAGCCATTATTCTTATAGCTCGCTTTTGTTGCTTCAACACCTTATCCATCCATGTTGATTGCCCCAACATACCATGCCATATGATACGTGTGATTCAACAATTGCGTGGTAAACCATTCGCAGGTCCGTTTTCGAGATTATCCCACGCAGTTGGCGCAGGGCAAAGCAGCCTCTTCTCATTTTCCTTACTACTTCTTCTACATGTACTTTCCAGCTTAACGTTGAGTCAATCCATACTCCTAGAAATTTGCTTTTCCATACTCTTGCCACGGTGTCGTCGCCAAGTGAAGTTGCTCTACTGTTGGTGCGGAAGCTTCTCTGCAACTGAATGCTATAAAATGTGTTTTTTGAACATTTAGGGCTATATAACGCTCCACCAGAAGCCATAAAACAGGATCCTAATGCTTTCAAAAAAGCACTAATTAACTTTTTGATACAACGAAGATTGTAAAATCCGAAGGAACTGTAAAGCTATAGGCTACCTATATTTTTATTTTTTAATAGGCCTGTATTGTATTAGGACGCAAGATGACTGTGCTCAATGTTTGATTATTATTGTTATAATAAGATGTAACAAAGATGGGCAAATACACCTTGATTGATTGATTGATTGACGGAGCCAGAGGATCCACTATACATTATATTGAGTTACACACTGCACTGTACTTTACTGTGACGCGTACCAGAGTTATCCAAATTTAATTAAATTGTATTGTACTTGAAGAAAAATTCAAATTATTTATTCATTTATCCGCAATTATGTACAGTAATTGGAAACAACTTAATCTATAAATGGTGTGTCAATCAAGTTTTTATGGCTGCAAAGTGCAACACCTATATTTAATTCTTTCATTATAGATTTTAAGCTTCGGACGTCACTTCCTACAAGCAGTTAATCGCACCAGTACCCTCATCCGCAGGAAATGTCCTTGCCATTTCACAAGAAAATCCCACCACCGCACTTACGCTACTGCCGTAGAACCCACAGATCCCAAACGGATTCGCAACTTTTGTATAATCGCCCACGTAGACCATGGAAAAAGCACCCTAGCAGATCGATTATTAGAAATTACGGGAGCGATAGTGGAAAGCTCCGAGAACAAGCAGGTGTTAGACAGGTTGCAAGTCGAAAAAGAGCGGGGAATTACTGTGAAATCGGTTGCTGCTACATTAGCGTATAATTTGGATGATATCGAGTACCAGTTGAATTTAATAGATACCCCCGGCCATGTGGATTTTGCTAACGAAGTCTGCCGTTCCATCACAGCGTGTCAGGGGGTAGTTCTACTTATTGACGCCAATGAGGGCGTCCAGGCGCAAACAGTGGCTAATTTTTACCTTGCATTTACCTCCGAACTAGTTATTATACCGGTGCTTAACAAAATTGATTTAAAAAATGCTAACCCCGAAAGGGTAGAAGCTCAGTTAAAAAATTTGTTCGGCATAGAACCGTCGACAGTGCTTCGAATATCAGCAAAATCGGGATTAGGAGTTGAGAATGTTTTAGAGCAAGTTATAAAGAAAATACCTCCGCCTAATGTAACACTTGATAGCACTTTTAAAGCTTTACTTATCGATTCTTGGTTCGATAGGTATCGAGGAGCCGTTTTATTTTTATCCATAGCTGGAGGCAGAGTTAAACAAGGCGATGAAATCTGTTCTTTAAGTACCGGAAAGACTTACATTGTTAAAACTATTGGAAAACTGTGTCCACAGGAAGTGCCTATTGAGGAATTAACGGCTGGACAAGTTGGTGTGCTTACTTGTGGAATGAAAAACGCGTCAGAGTCTGTAATAGGCGATACAATCTGCGCGAAAGGTGTTAAAGTAGAGCCGCTGGCTAAACCACCGTCAGCTAAGCCAATGGTGTTTGCCGGTTTATTCCCGGGCGACCAATCACAGCATTCTGATCTTCGCTCAGCCATTGAGAAGCTCTGCCTTAATGACCCGTCTGTTTCGGTCGCCATCGAGTCATCCCCAGCTTTAGGCTACGGCTGGCGTCTAGGATTCTTAGGTTTGCTTCACCTTGATGTGTTCCGGCAGCGGTTAGAGCAAGAATACGGGGCCGAGGTGGTTTTAACCGCGCCTAGTGTAACCTACAAGCTAAAAATTATCGGTGCTAAAAACATAAAGAAATACGGCGGAGATATTATTTTTCTATCAAATCCGGCTCAGTTTCCAGATCCGTCTATCATTGCTGAGACATATGAGCCTTTTGTACAAGCTACTTTGATTTTCCCCGATAAGTACTTGGGTGCTGTAATGACCATGTGTTTGGAACGAAGGGGCGTGCAGCAGTCATCCACTTACATCGACAATGAAAGAATACTTACCAAATATGTCATGCCTTTAAGCGAAGTCATTGTTGACTTCCATGACGCTTTAAAATCTATTACCTCGGGCTATGCCAGCTTCGACTATGAAGATATCGGCTATGAAATGTCACAGCTAGCCAAAATGGATGTTTTGCTGAATGCAAAAATCGTGGATGAGCTGAGTATGATTGTACATCACTCGCAGGCGAGCGCTGTCGGCAGGCGGACTGTTTTGAAATTAAAAGAAATGATACCGCGGCAAATGGTGCATATCGCTATACAAGCTGCTATTGGTAGTAATGTTTTGGCCCGAGAAAATTTGAAGGCTTTCAGGAAAGACGTGACAGCCAAGCTTTATGGTGGGGATGTGACGAGACGGATGAAACTTTTGAAGAATCAGACGGAGGGCAAGAAAAAGATGAGAATGGTTGCGAATATTCAGGTCCCGAAAGACACTTTTATTGATATCTTGAGGAGAAAATAAATACACCAGTAGGTAGCCTACTGTACTTTTAACGTAATAATGTTCTCTACACCTTACCTGAAGGCTAACTTAGATTTATTATTAGAAATACCCGAGTCAGTTGATGAAGCAAGCAGTAGAATCCGGGCTGATAGGTCGTAGTCGATCTGACGCTTTCAGAGAAAAAAGAGATCGACAGATCTGCAGCTTCATTAACTGACTCAGATTAATATTAGCAAACACAATATGGCGCCATCAAAGAATACAGATTAGACGATAATTATTGCTGAAAACAACTGTCGGCGATCCATTCGAAGGCTGCCATCATGTTCGATTAATATTCCAGAATATGATCCCATAGGGTTTGTTGGGTTTATTGCGTTCCTGTTAATACGATAGTATAAGGAATGCTTTGTGACGGTCGAAATAATCGATTTCGTGACTCCAACGGATTTACACGTTTTGAGGTCCCAGGAACCAAGAAGGGGTTTTACGGAATGTCTGTCGGTCTGTCTGTCTGCAACCCGATTAGGTACCAAACTGGAGCTGCATGTTTTTACCTAGGCCTATATTGATTATTATTGCAGATGGGAGATATTCTTGCAAAAGCGCTTATTAAATTATTTTTAGCGGTGAGTATTGATCAGCGCAGATGATGAACCATAATTTTAATTTTTAGGCCGGGTTGTAATTATTGACATTGACGAAATTTCGTTATGTTATTAGGTAGTTATTGAATAGTAGCAACAATGGCCGAGCCACTCAACTTTTCAACAAAAAAATTACCTTTTAAACCTACAGGAAACCTAAATTTTCCACTGGATCCGTCCTTGAGTAGCAAGTTCTGATGGGAAAAGGCAAAGAACATTTTCTATCGGCTATCTCACATGAGTGATATAATAAGAGTGTTATAAGAAAGCACTTTTGCAACTGGGCTCAATTCTGGTTAATTTCTGTGTTAAATAGCCTAGATCTAAATTTGAGCAACGTAATGAAATGATAATAACTAGAGAAATTAAATTTGCGACACTGGACAAAGTTTTATGTTTGCCGCCAAATCTGGGGACATCCATCCACCATTTTGAATTTAGCACTGTCTTCTGCTCTGTTGTGCCATGGCGAACGTTGAGGCAGTCCAGTTGGAAAACTGTGAAGATTTTTATAAAAATGCTGAAAAATATTGGTCTGAGGTTGACCCAACGCTGAATGGTGTACTTGGTGGATTCGGTCACATATCAGATACTGACCTACGCGGCTCTGATAATTTTTTAATCAAAGTATTGAAGGTAAGAATAACGAATCAAATGTGCCATGATTGTGTTTACTCGAGTTCTATGCACTGTTTGCTAGCTAAAAAAATCAGACAGCGTATTTTCTCGTCCCTTTTAGTAGTTAGTTTACTAGTACCTATTTCGTGTCTAACGGTAATAAAATAGACCTGTGCCTATGGGCTATGACCTTAGCAGCCTTCTCATCTTACTGTATATGAAACGGTTGAGGTTATATGTTTGCCTGCTATCGTAACTACTTAGCTTAGGTGCTGTCTATTCTATTTTATTATTGTTGGCCAAAATCAGTAGTCCTATAAGGCCATAAATATCCCTTCAAAATAATAAAAAAAATCTTTACCATCAGGAGAGCGGCGGTCCCGACAACAAACGTGCCCTCGACTGCGGAGCTGGAATTGGCAGGATAACGAGTGGATTATTAATCAAGCACTTCGACAAAGTCGATTTAGTTGAGCAAAACGCGGCCTTCTTGGAGGAAGCTCGAGCCAGCTTACGAGGCAGTGAGAGGCTTGGTGAACTACACAACTGCGGTCTGCAGAAGTTCGAACCGACACGAAACCAGTACGATGTGATTTGGTGTCAGTGGGTGCTGGGACACCTCACTGATGACGATTTGATTGCTTTCCTAAGGAGATGTGCTGCTGCTCTTCGCCCTCGAGGGGTTATTATTATTAAGGTATTAAAGAATACATTAAGATTATCACCACTAAACCGCCAATCACACTTGAATATTGAAGCAATATTTCAATATTTGAGTTATGGGGGGAGGGGGTAACACATCAATTTGTTCTTTTTTTATTTTTTCTGACGAAGCCTACGGCTGGGACTACTAGCTACGGCGTTTAGCTGCAGTTAAAAATGGTGGACTAGGCTGGAACTTGATTTTCATTTCTGCGGCTTGTAGTTTGCTGTATTATATGGTATTAGCAAGGAGGGAGTTCTTTATGGTATACTGTGGGCTGGATCCCCTCTTTGTGATGGCATACCATCCCAAACAAAGCCCGGCCGTGGCGTGATATGACCTTCGGTGTTGTTGTGTACTCAGGTCGCCCTTCAGTTGCTTTCCTATTTATACGTCAGTATATAAAAGGAAACCTTTGTGATGGTCGAAATTATGGATTTCGAGATTCCAACCGATTTACACGAATAATACAATGTATCGATGTATTTAGAATTTATTTATTTATTTAGTGCATACACTAAATGAAGCCTAACGCTGACAAATACTGTAAGTGCGTTCTCATTTTCGTCCTGGTGGGCTTTAGCCTGCTTTACAATGCTTTTTTAGTAATGTACGAACCTCCACCATCTACGTGGAAGTCTGTTTCTCGTTCGTCCTTCCAGCGGTTTCGTGGACGGTTTTTCCCCCCGCCTTGCTTGCATGCGGTTCTCTGACATTCTTACGTCTTGTTCCAGCCATCTTAGATAATGCGCTTTTACAAGACGTACTATGTCTTCTAAATTGAGTATTGCGTCTATTTCCGAATTATTTCTTTGCTCTGTTTTCGTGCAGAGGTCCATAGATTCTCCTTATTTTCTTCCTTTCCAATATTCGTGGTTTATTTTCGTGGTTGACGGTAACATTCCAGGTTTCTGGGTCGCATGTTGCAACTGGTTCTTATAAGGATATTGTAGATAAAGTAGATCAGTGCATTCTCTTAATTTCAGGAAAACGTATCCGGAAAAGACGCCATTCACGATGACACGGACTCCTCCGTGACGAGACCCATGGCAGAATTTCTCAGAATTTTCAAGGTCACGCCGCTGCGGGTTATCCGACAGGCCACTCAGTCTAATTTTCCTGTGGGGCTGTTCTCAGTCAAGATCTTCGCCCTCCGTCCTGTATCGACAAACCAAGCAAAGTGTTAAAAGATAACCACTGGCCCAAGTACAAAGGCTTTCACGGCCGGAGTTAGCTGATGAGGCAGTCGAATTCGAGTTGATCCGTGGACGATCTCAAAGTGTACTTCCAAGCGTTGCGCTACCTCTAAGGTCGTATCTCGGATGCTCAGTAGTAACCAGCGCTTGTCCACTTCCCGCTCCTCCTCCTAGTATAAATATTCGTGCACATCCCCTACTACGCCTCAGAGATGCAATCGTAGAAGTCTACGCTGTGCCACTAACGATGTGGACAGCAAATGTTGATGAAACGTTTGGAAGTGCGCTTTCAGATCCACACCCCATCAGCCTGGACTTTACTGCTTCATCATGTCCACTGACAGTTCAAACCTGTAGTCCTAGAACAAGCTACGAACCGTAACTTTCCCTGGGCCTTGGCTTTGTTTTAGACTTAACCGTCTTGTAAACAATGGGCTGGTTTTGAATTGTTTGAAATTGAAAGTTGAGGATCCTGAAAATATACTTATGTAACAATGAACAGCAGTCAGTTGTGTTGCCAGCGAGCAAATCAATTTCAAATTTAGGGAGATTTCATCTACCGATTGGGACGGCGACCAATGTTCGACTTCCCGTTAAAAATGTTAACAATTTTAGGAAACACTCGGTTGGCGTTGGGTTGATTTTATGAAATCTCCCCAACCTTGAGAAAGATTTTTTTAAATGACTTTTAACACATTTAAGTTATTAGTGGTAAATGGGTAAGCCTATTATAAAGAAGATATGAAAAAAAATGGTCGAAAACGGGATTTGAACCAGTGTCTCCAACTTTTCCCGGTGCTAGCCCCTCTGGTTGTGTTTATTCCGTCCTATCACCTACCAGGATCGTTGAAATCTGTAAATATTTTTTGTGAACGCCGTGGTATGGCAATTTTTGTTGTTGAAATATAGCCAAATATTGGCCAATTGTCAAACAGCTACTGACGTACAAAATTGTTTTGTGTGATTTTGTTACCATGTTTTGGACTTTTTTGTTTTTAAATAACATTGCTATAGCCAAATCCAACTTTTTGATATTTTTGTGGTCGCATTTCAAGTAAACATAGCAATAGTATTCCTAATTTGTAGAAATGTTGGGGCAAGTTATGGCCATTTGTAACTGTAGTCTGTAGGGCTTAACATAGATTTTGTGACAAAGAGGAACATATACTTATTTTTGGCTTTGACACACGCAAGATAATAATTCTAACTGAAGCTGCCTATAGGAAATAACAGTAGCTATTTAAGACTTCGTGATACGATATTAAGTTGGTGTCGCCGCAGTTGAGGCAGTTGATTGTTTTTTTATTTTGGGAAATAAATAACACTTATTAATATTGAATATATTATATTAATTTTACACCTTGATATGCACAAATGTGCTATAGCTGGTCAGTAATATTGGCAATAGCCAGTAAGCCATTCGAATACAATAAGTTTCAAATTCGAAAAAAAATACAAGTATACGTACACAACAATACAATAAAAGTAATAATAATGGAATGTACAATAATTACAAACAATGGAATATCGGACAAAGAAGCTCCAGCAAACTAAATATGGTTTAAAAAAACCTTTAGAGGATCCTCTCTTATGAGCACTGATCAATTTGGGATATTAAGCAACATGCAAATATAATTTATGATCGTATGAAATATGTCTTTATTTTTGAAGAGACAGATCGGGCACAATCGGTGAAATTTAATTTTGTGGTTATAGTTTCCGGCCTTTAATGACCTCATCTACTAAATTTCGGCGCGTGGGAATTAGGCCCCCGTATAATTATGGAGCTTTCCTATGAATCATCTAGGCTGACAAATAATTCCCCAAGTTACCATAGCCAATCATAACCGAAATGAGAGATTCAAAGAAAATCTGGACTCGAATCGCGATTCGAACGATCTATACCTACCTTGCATGGAGTTTGCATACCGGGAATCATCGTGTATGAGGACCCTAACAATACAAGTCATGTCGAAGATCATGTTATAGAGAATCGAGTAAACTCTGGTCTGGGCGGGCTTGTGGTGTAAGTGGAGGCACGATGCCCCGGCAAGGCATAGATCGTGGGTTCGAATTCCGCCAAGTCCAGATTTTTCTTGATTCGCTAATTTCGGATATAAAAAGATGAAAAGGAGGTTGTCTCTTCAACTAAGTTTAATAAATTGGTAACCACACAATTACATCGGAATTCAGGAAAATAATATGCGGTTGTAACGGCTCAGTTCACTAGACAGTTTGGAGTTGCCCCGAGCAGCAGAAGCAATGCTCGACCCCATGGCTATGCGCTGTCACTACATTGTTGTTTTCAATTTCGGTAATGAGGGCTCGTATTCTCTCTGCTGTCCGATCCTCAGAGTCGCCACCAGTGGCTTCTGTAACAATTAATAACCAGTTTTATACCAAAGATAATAAACTATAATAGATAGCGCCACGTCGAAAGAAGGCAGCTAAATGACGACATAAAGCGGGTAAGACGTATTAAAGCCGAGGGAAGAAAAAGTAGAAAGGAAAGCCCGCCATGAACTCAGAATTGTAGGAGCAACTGCAGCCGAAGCACAGAACCGCAAGGAGTGGATGAGAACCTGCCGTATCGCTGACCCCACCTAGGGAGGGATTAAAGGGAGGGGAAAGAAGAAGATGGCACTTAGCCGTAAGCTAAGTAAGGCCGATAGCGGTGAAACGTAGGCGGAAATGTGACCGAGTTTGTAGCCTTCCAACCAGGCGGGCTGGATGGGTGTCCGTAGCTTACTCAACCAACGATTTCTCGGCAGTTTCCTTGTGTAAGCGGGTTGTTCTCGTCATAAGCCCAACACGACAATATCAAGCTATTTAAATTGCGAGTTAAGTGCGCAGAACTTACCGCTTTCTGCTGTCAGCCCTTCCCATTCAATTGTTCATTTGTTTTTAATTTGCCACTAGTCCCCCCTATTACACATTCCGATCCAAAAAAGTATTGGCCTAAGAAAAATTCGAAATTGTGATCAACATGAACATTCAAAATATTTATTAAATAATAAATGCACTTATCCTTTGCCATTTTCTCTACGTTTCACCGCTATCGGCAATACTTAGCTTATGGTTAGGCGCCATCTATTCTATTTTATTACCGTTGGTTCCAACATAACATAAAGGAGTTCTGAACACTTGCCCTTAGGTCCCTAAAAGTCCCGAAAAGTGCTATTTATTCATAGTGGCCTTTCAGTACCGTTTGAAAGGATTTTGAAAGGCATTGAAGTTTCAAAACTGCATCCATTCGCACTAAGCCTAAGTGAATTTACGCGAATCGCGATGTTGTGACAGTCATATGAACTATCGCCGTATGGGCTGGAGATGGGGAGGGAGCGAGGGTTGCCTCCTAAACGTTCGATTGGAATTATTATCGAACAATACATTCTTCTGTATTCAAGCATCTCTTCTTTATTTTAGGGTAATTTTCCCTTTCTTTTACATGTTCAATTAAGTGTTGTATGGTACTTCAGACTCAGACTGACCTCTGAGTCTGAGGATTATGCCCAATGCGATCGCAATGGCCAGCTTCTCCTTCAAGTCCTCCACATTTCTGGCCAGCTGCTCCAACTGTTCGTCTTTCTCTCGTCTTTCTTCGGTCCCTCCATCTGCTCAGTTGCTCATAGTGTTTGTTTACTCACCTTTATTTTGTGCAGTAGTATCCTTCACTATCAACTTGTTGACTAGTTCATTGAGAGACGCCAGCTTCTCTTTGAGGTCCTCCCTATCTCTGGTCAGCTGCTCCAACTGCTCGTCTTTCTCTATCGACCGCTTCTTCAGTAACTGCCTCTGTTTTTGATACAGAGATATGTATTCCCCTACAAAAATAGAAAACCAAATGTATAATTCGATTGATTTCAATAATTTCATGCAACATTTGCCATAAAATAGAAACAGCTTAACGACAAAACGCTATATGCTACAAGCCCGTAGCCAGGATTTTTTTTCGGGGGTGGCTGCGGCAACTGTGATCCTATCCAGTGTAAAAAAAAACGAGTGTGTGCTTAAGACCGCACGGCAGAAGTGAAAACTTTATTGGCAATCCCAATTAATTTATATGAATGTAGTAAATAATATTATGTATTATGCAGTATTATTCGGGATCGTAGATTGAATGAGAAATAAGTCAGAAATTAAAGTTAATGTTTATTAAATTCTATATAAATCAAATTATTTTTTAGTATATTCAATTCTTACGTCTTAATTGTCTTTATTAAATTAAAACATGTAGTAATAATTGATACGTAATGATAATTATTTTTATTTTCATATAAATAAATAATAATAAATAAATATTCCTTTATTAAGACATAAGGTGAGAGTACACTAACACCTTATGTAAAATTGCGTCATAAGAAACAGAACAAAACAGTAAAAAACATTGCCGCCTTACAAATTACAGCTATAGGCCTATGCACAACCAAATATGTAATTACAATACGGAACAACAGCTATCTACTCGGATTTTAGTACAATGAACTTTAAATTGTTTTCTACTCCGTCAATGGTGTAAAATACATTATTTATGAAGTAATACCTTAGATGGTTTTTTAATTTTTGAACAGTTAGACATTTTAAGTTATTTGGCAGCTGATTATAAAATTGAATTGCCAGGTTTATTGGGGCTTTCGTATAAAATGTTTTTCTTTTTTGGTTTACAGCCAAGTCCAATTTCCTTCTAGTATTATAGTTATGTCTATCCTTATTAAGGAAGCATTCATATACTCATATATAGTTATAATAATAATATGAGATATGGAGGACTACTTTATAATAATAATATGAGATATGGAGGACTACTGCCTACTGTTTTTTTAGATTGGAAAATCGACGATGCTGGATCAAAACAACAAACTTGATGACGAATTAAAACGAAAGAGAAAATTAGCTAATAATGCATGCTTAAAGAAACATCGTAAAAAATAATTTGATTCTCATTCAATCTTTACGAACACGATCCCTAATTAATAATACATTAATACTACATAATACATAATATTATTTACTATAGACATATAAATTAATTGGGATTGCCAATGAAGTGTTCACTTCTGCCGTGCGGTCTTAAGCACACACTCGGTTTTTTTCAATACATATTATTTTTTTCAAAAGGTAGTATTTTCCAATATTACCAAACCGCTAAATACACACACTCTCACAATGTATAGATAATAATAAGATGCCGATTTTTGTTGAAAACCTGACCCCCCCCCCCCCCAACACCGAATTTTGTGTTCCACTCGTGTTTAAGGGGTGAAGCGGTGATTTTGAAAATATGTATTTATTCTCGTTTGAAACCTTAACTCATACTGCTTCTAATGAGACATTAAAAATTGATTTCGGTTGAAAATTGCAGGCTGTGGAATTTTAACACTCTATGCATGTAAATTCAAAAGTACCCTTTGAGCCTGTTTTCCGACGAAACAGTGATGGCTTACCAACTCACCTGAGCCTGGACGAAGAGATGGATAGTAAAACTGAATACATGTCTAGAAAGAGTAAGGAAGGTTGAAAAGAACTAAAGTAGTTTGAAGTTTTCAAATTGATATTAACACCTCCGGCTGAAAAAGGCCTATTTTTAATTAAAATCGGCAACTTTTTGGCGCACCTCCTCACGTTTCCTCCCCCCAAATCGAACCCTTTGCCCTATCACAACAAATATAGCATGGCCTGAAAGAAGAAGAATAGACGAAGACATGGGTATAATTTAAATTGAGATAGGCCTTCTACATCTGCACAAATAGTTGCTTTAAACCCGCCCATGCAATTTAAATGCTAAAATCTGTATGTGGTGCGCCTCACCCTATCGAGCATGTCGCATGTCGCGAGTCGAACCAGTCCAATTCACTACCCATCTAAAATCTGTGTCTAATGAATTTTTCACATCAACTGTATGTGGTGCACCTAAAGAAGTTTTCACTTCAAAAAATTTCTTGAGAATTCAATTGTATCTAGTGTATTCTTTTGAAGTAATTGTGTTACTGAGTATAAGCGACTTTGGTGGCAAGGTGGTAGCGTGCTTGTACTTGTGCGAGTATCTACATACCTTGCGGTCGGAGACGTGTCGTAACTCGACACAAATACCTATTACGTGACTTAGTGAGGCGATTGAAGAGGTTAATCGGATACATTCATTAAATTGTTTGTATGCGATTTAAACTTTTAAAAAAACATACAAACAAATATGATAGCATAGGCACACCAAACGGAATTAGCTTTGGTGCGAACATTGGCACATAATATTTTGCGGATATGGGGAATAAATCGTAATGTTATCATTGCATCCACAGGGAAAATTTGAAAATATAAGTGCAAAATAGTGGGGTTTTACGCATTTTAACAGCAGTAAAGGATAGATTTTACAAAGCTTACAAAGGAATGCGTACTCCTAGAAATCATATTGCATTTAACCCAAAGAGGGGGGCTCGGGGGTCTCCCCCGGTGGAAAAAAATCCACCTATAAGTGCTAAACAGTGGGGTTTTACAGCAGCAACGCTTACAACGGAATTACATATTCATATTGCTACAAGCACGGGGGGGGGGTTTCCCGTAGAAATTTTTTGTCAATTCGGGGGGGGGGGGGGCTGCAGCCCAATAAGCCCCCTCCTCCTTGCCTACGGCCTTGATATGCTAGATACTGCAACAACCGCTACACCTGGCCCATACCTAGCCTCCCCACTTACCTATAGTCTCAGTTTCTCCCTGCAGCTGTAACACCAGATGATCCAGCCTCTGCTTCTCCTCGTCCAGAACCGCTATCTCCGCCATCGTCTTCCGCAGCTTCTCCTCCAACAAGCCCTGTACCTGCGGGTCTTCTGATGGCGCACCTAACCTCCTCAGCAGCTCAGCTTTGTCCTCTTGTAACTGCGCCACTACTCTCTGTAGTTCTTCAACTTCTTCCTGACTGCCTTCGCTGTGGCTATGCTCGTTGTCACAATCTGCAAAGTGCAGTGAATATAGTAAAATCATAGGCAATACCTTATACAACGATTCGCTACAAACATAATAACAGCTTATGATTCTGCTAAGTTTACAACTACCGCCTTATTTCAAACGAAGAAGTGCTCCAACGGATAAGCGAAAGAATGACACCAATTACCTCCATATCAGTTAGATACTGCAAAAATATATTTTGGAATTTTCAGGGCCACCTATGAACAGTCATTAAAAAGAAGGGGAAGCTTGCCACAGAAATTTTGGCGGTCGCGAATGTCCCACCTCTCATTTATAGAAATCTAGGAACGGTTAGAGAATTCCATCCAGTTTATAATACGGCACGATGCGTACCTTCTGGTAAGGGTGGCCACCTAATGTAGGTTTTTTCCGAGTAATTCAACCTCTTCTGCAGCTTTTCATTGGGAGGAGGAAACATAAAAAATAGCAAATAGCAAAAGTACCATAGTTATAGCACGGAGTGAAGTATTTTTTTGGATCTCACATACCATAGCAAACCTCCACTAGGTGGCAGCCCCCCTAAGTAACCTCAGCAAACCACAATACGGGGCGACTGTACTGCGACATACCATTGGAATGGCTGTGGTCATGATCATGATTGTGCTCTTCATGATTATGCCCGTGGTGGTCATGTTTACGATCATGCCCGTGTTTAGAATCATGTCGCTGGTGGTTCTGCACACCCCCGGCAGAGAGCGCCTGCAGCCGCAATATGAGCTCAGTCTTGTCTTGGCGCAGCAGAGCCATCTGGTGGCGGAGCGCGTCAACATCCAGCTCCTCGTCATCCGACTCGTCGTCGTCATGGTGATGGTCACAATGGCCGTGGTCGTCGTGGCCATGCGCGTGCCCCTCTATTTGTTTCAGTAATTCGCGGTTTTGGTGTTCTTGTGTAGTTAGTTTGTCGATTAGTTCCGATTTTTCATTGCTCTTAAATTAAAAAATAACATGATTAATATTACAATCATAAAAATTAATATTGAACTGAAACAATTTCTCATAATTGATTTAATGAAATGGGAACTAAGCATAGTCCAACAATAATTCGAAGTATGGAGCTTCTTGGACACGTAAACGTGCTTGGCCAAGTCCGACTCACGCTTATGACAATGTGTCAATGGTAAGCATATCTCACCTTGCCCACTGTCTCTTGTAACCGTTGTAGCTTAACAATGGTGCCCCAAAAATCAATGGGGTCGTTGGACAAGGTTCAATAGGCCCATATGAATAAAAGCGCAATAGCACTTGCCAGACGGGCGTAGGAGGGTGGATCTCGGAGATAACTTCAAGTGCCGCCATCTTGTCGCTCTTCATGACAGCAGCAGGGTGTTCCTGTATATCCTACTAAAGCTAATACCTACCACATGGACATATGCGGCCTCCAGATCAGCGAGTGTCTCCTTCAACTTGTGGTTCTGGGAGACGGCCCTAGATGCCGCCACCTTGTCGCTCTCCATAGCCGCCAACAGAGCGGGATCTGCATGCCCGGTTACAGCCTGTGCCTGCAGTTGACGTTTGTGTTCCAGCAGGCATTCCAGTTCCCGCTCCTGACCAGATATCTTCTGCTGACTCTCAGCATAGACAGCTTGCAGAGCAACAAGCTCACCTTCCTGAAAAGCATTCAAAATAACTTAACGTCAGTGCCGGGAAGTAATTTACAGGAGTTTAAGAGAATATGCCGTCTGAATACAAGAGACAAGCCAAGGAATGATTTGGTAAGAAGAGAATTCAAGGTTAAGGAGCCAAGGGCGGAGTGAACAGAGAGAATGGCGAGACTTCCGTGGGTCGGTGACATAAATAGAATGAATAACAAGGGGTGCGCGAAGAAGTGGCTTGATGGGGGACGAGTATGACCAAGTAAGCGGTATCTCGTTGAATCCACCAGAATAGAGTCTGTTCAAAACTTCAGCAAACTTGGTAGTGTGCGCAGCTATGGCAGGGGAACAAGGGGAGAATACCAATGAGTCTAAGTGCGTGTAGAGTCCTAGTCACCTCCAAATTAGTCGTGTGACTTGGCTATGTTCCCCGAGGTTCGGAATCCACTATAATCAGAGCTGTTAGACAACTCACCCTCACCCTAAAACATCTGTAGAAATGTTAAAAATATAAAAAAAGTATACACGAATTATATTATCATAACTCCCCTCAATTTAAGAAACAGACTCACTCCCCCCGCCAGGCTGACAGGGTTGCTTAAAGCAGAACTGCTAAAAGCAGGCGTTGGAAAACAAACAACAAACAACAAACAAACATTTAGCGCGATGTCTGTGAGAGTGGGACTGGAACATAAGGAAGTGCTGAAACAGATTGGTCCGATCGATATGCTCCTCAGCTGCGACAGTAGCTGATTATTCATGGGCAGATAAGAACAAGTACCCGGCATCAGAAACGTTAAATTATTCAGAGCCCGTGCAAGGGAACCGATACAGGCTTTCCTATATTTATCTATTAGTATAGGTACCGAAATAGATCGTTGGATCTAACTGTAGGTAATTGCCCTAATGTTCTGGGAGTACCTGGATTAACTTTCGGCTGCCTCAACTGGATTGATTGATAAGACAATTTGCATAAACTGGAATGGACAGTCTACTATAACAATACACAGTAATAATTTAAGCTATGCAATGTGTTTGGGCACGGATTCTATCTCAGTTTCTTCAAAAAATATTCTTTTCTACAAAACCAAAACCTTTTCAGGGAAAGCAACATGTTTGGTTATGTTACTCTAATTAGTACTTAAAACATACCTGAAGTTATGACTAACTTTAGCTCTACTTTAACTACAACATATGTGAATTTAAAAGAAATCGTTGCAGCCGTATTTCAGAAACATTTCTAGGACTTTTGGCATATAAAACCTCCTACAATTGAGTTAGCCCAAAATATTTATTACAAAAAAAATTTGTCTCCAGCTACATGCCGAATGTTATCGGAATCCAACTTACTCTATAAAAAAAAGTCGACGCACAGACAAAAACTTTCTTGGGTCCAGAGAACGTATAAATCATTTCCGTATAAGTAAATACCTTGAGATTAATAGTTTCAGCAAGTTTCGAATTTTCCTCAATCAAGGCATTAATTCTTATCTCCAGTGGGCCTCCTTCGCTTTTTGCCGAGACAATGGACTCCTGTAGATCAGCTGTTTGCTTTGTCAGCCGCTCCTTTTCAGACTTTAACGAAATAACCTCTTCTGTTAAGTCTCGCAACTACAAAATGAAAACAACACATTACTTACACATTGGAAATTAAAGAAATTCTAATAATTCCCATTCTCACTATTCCTGATTCAGCAAGCTACCGACATACCGACTACCGACAGCTGGTAGTACGTTAAGAATTGAGATAAGTGAGTCAGTAACTAATCTGCCGCTGCCACCATTCCCCTTTTATTGAGGGCGTTAAACTTCACTAACGTCATCCAACCACCGCACAGATCCTCAGGCATTGGGCCGCCTTTCTGCATTAGCTTCAGCTACTGTAAACACCGTACCTGATTCCGTAAGGCAGTGATCTGGGCGGTGCACTGGTCCGCGTACATCTGGAACCTGTGGCCCGCCTGCTCGCCCTCCACAGCCGCTGCCTGCAGCCTCCGCTCCAGCAGACCCACCCGCCCCTCCAGCTCCATCTTCTGACTCTCCAGCTCATCGATTCGAATGCTGGACACCGATGTTTCGCTTACAGACAACTGAAAGCACAAATTTTACGAATTGTTTAACCAATGGATTCTAGTTTCACAAGGGATCACATACGCTATCATCAGGGCCAACGGCATTACCATGTTGAATCCATTAGAGTAGAGCATGTTTCAAACTGCGGCAAACTTGGTGTACACAGCGTTGGCAGGGAAGCATGGTGGGACATGATAACACGCCGAGACTATACCAGTCCGTCTACGTGCGTGTCGAGTCGTAGTCACCTCAGAATTAATCGTGATAATGTATAGCTAAAGCGATCTGACACTGTTTCATGCGCCTTAAGCCTATCAACGCTGCCAGTTCTATTTCACCTATATTAAAAACCACTGACCTGCTGGATTCGAACATCTGCCACGGACAAATCATTGCGAAGTAGCCGGACATCTTGCGACAACGACTCACACTCGACTTTTTTGCCCTCCAGCTTTTGCCGCAGTTCCACCAACTGTTCCTCCAGAGTGCTGACTTTCTGTTGCGTCGCCAGCAGCTCCTGTTTTCTTTTCTCCTCCTCCACAACTGAGACGTGACTGGTGGGAGGACGGTTCTCCTCCAAAGTTCGTATTCTATCTAACGCTGTTACATGTATGTGTTTTAATTCTTCTAAAGCATCTGTAAATAATTATTAAGAGGACTAATTAAATTTTAAACCGATTTTGCGTCAATTAATATCAACTAAACTATTTATTATTTTGAAGGGAATGACTTAAATGAAAATTCTTCAGAACTATTGACTAATTGGGCCTTGTCAGATTCCAGTGATTATATTTTTGGTATAGTAAGTTACTTTCACGGGTAGAAGACAATACAAAAGATATTACCTGATTTCTCGTGCAATTGCGCTTGCACCCGGCTCAAGACCGTTTGCGCGTCATTCCTCTCCGTAACCAAAACGTTGATAGCTTGTCCCTGCCTGCGCAACTGCTCCTGCAGCTGCGCTTCCCTCAACATAAAGCTCTCATTCTGCTGCTCAATGGCAGGCGCAGCAAAGGACTGACCGTAATCCCGTGGATGAATAACATTGTTTACGGTTTGGGGGACATTGACGCTAGTTTCAGCAGACCTCTCCGCAACACTGCTCAGAACTTCTACAGGTGAGTCATCTTTGTAATACTGGTGTAGATTGTTTGACAACTGCTCTGGTATTTCTGCGTCACTAATGTCCAGTGTTTCTCGCCGTTCCCACGCCATGCGCGCCCTTTCTACAGGGCTTTCAGAACGGTGTACATCGTTTAAGGTAAGGCTGGGACTCGGTGAGCTTGTGTTACTACTGCCTGTCACCCTGGCGCCTTCATTTTCACGGTTTTGTCCAATGTAAGCACGTAGCTGCAATGATAACAGATTGTCAGTGTCATTGAGGTGACGTGGAACGTCGAATTTAAATGGCACCTACCTATATAGACTAATACATGATCAACAAAGCTAGAAGGTACATGAAAATGACTATGTAGGTTTATGAAGCTATATTTTAGCACTATTTCTTACCTTTTTTCTGGCTGCAGCCAATTTTTCTTCACGAGATGTCATACCTCATAACCCGGTTTCAAAATAAACACATCAACAGGAATACGTCTTCTGCTGGTTTATTTACTGTTTGCATCTTCTGCTTCAAGTGAAGCTTTTAAAAGCGTAAAAAAGTTAACTTATTGCATTTAGTTTTGCATTAAATTGGTAAGTTTTTTATGATTTAATTACTTTTTTACTCTAATTTGAGCTCACTAACATTTTTTTAGAACTAAAATTGCCTGATAACAGATAACCTAAGCAGGTTATAGTAAACAAAACGTCATTGCTTCGGCTGCTTTGTTGTGGGTTATGATTATTAAAAAATATTGATTTTCTTGTAATGCCAATAAAATTAGCACGAGACACAAAAATTGCAATTGGCTGGTGAGTTTTCAATTCAATGTAGTCAGTTGATATACCCATAAAATCATTTTTGCCAAGCAAGTGCCATGTGCACTAATTAACACCGGCGTGAGGCACAGTATTCATGATAAACTACTCTAGGCCTATTAACAGTAGATAGCCTATTTAGAGTTCAGGTAGCGAAGTTTAGCTCTATGCCATGAACCTTTCGGATGTGGGACGGCAAACTACGTAGCTTTAACTACCTATAAGGCGTCTTTCACTGGGCAGGATCGGTCACAGTACAGTGAGTGTGTACCTAATAGTAATATTAATGTTCATGTCTGAAAAGGCAAAAGCCCATGCGCCTGATGCAAATTGTTACCAAAGGGGGGACCAGGGTTCTCCCCCGGGGGAAAACTTTGAAACTATATAAGTGGAAAATAGTGGGGTTTTACGCATTTTAACAGCGGTGAAGTAGGCTATAGATTTTTTAAGCTTACAAAGGTATGCGTAAATACTTATTCATATTCCTGGAAACAGGGAGGGCCGGGGGTCTCCCCCGGGGGAAAAATTTGAAAATGTAAGTGCGAAATAGTTGAGTTTTACGCATTTTAACAATAGTAACATCTATGGTTTAAGGATGGAAGACATATTCATGTAAGGTTTTTGTTTAGAATGTTTTATTTTATAATTGTACGCTAATTTTTCTCGGGCCCCATGCACCCCCCCCCCCCCCCGCCGTCTAGGGGCTCGCCACTGGATTTTACACGCCGTTCTCTTAAATCAGCCCGCAAATAAACTATGTTGCCCAAATTTAGTCCTGAAGCATGTTCTTTTCGCATTTCATTAGCATAAGATTTCGTTCTTAGATCGCTTTTTACAATTTTTAGCTGGCTAAACGCTCTCTCATTTCTGATGGTGACCATATACAATAGATGCGTACTGCAAAAGATTTTCCATGTGTTTGTCGTCTGCCAACAAAGCCCTTGTTTATTTTTACAGTTTACTAGCTGTACGAGTTGGATACTTGTGCCAATTATTAAAATTTGCATATCTCGTGCCTTTTTCTAAGTTTGACACACCGTGTTGGCAAGTTGGTAATATAAAAATAAAACATTAGTACAATCTTATTTTAAACCAACTTCATTTAGTTTTTTTCTTTTTATGGATCTCTGCTTTTGCCAACTCAGCAAAGGCAAATTAACAACTTTCGCAATTTGACCGATTATTGGGGGGGGGGGGAGGGCTATAGCTACTCCCCTGATTATATTATATTGCCGTACCGTATCTATTATTCACTTATTTTTTAGTCTTTACTGCACTTTACTGCATTGGACGTTAGAGAAGGATTGATAATTGTAGTAGCTGTATGGATTGTAATTGGGTTGACGACATAATAGGTGTATCTCGAGCCTGTATTTGAAAGTGTACCACCCAACACGGAGCCTAGGTCAATCATTGTACTGTGCCCGTATCCTTTTTTGGCCATTAACAAACTGGTATACGTTCTCGATGTCAAGCAACACTGGCTACAAGGCTTGTAACCAGTATCGGTTGTAGTACAAGCTATGATGGACCGCTCAAGCTGAGAGAAGCTTACAATTGACGCAATGGAACACGTGAAAGCATGACTTAACCAAGTACAGATACGAGTCAACCATGGGCTCTACAAGGGACATACAATTGAGCACATACTAGTGAACTCTCCTGCGTTTACTCGACCCAGACAATAATACCACCTTCTGACCCTCTATCCAATCTTCTTGGAAATAGTCTCACTACCGTCAACTCAACAATCTATTTTTTAAAAAATAAATACCGTACGTAACCTTAAATAAAAAAAATAAAATAATGACTTTATTATAGCTGAGACCACCCTAGCGGAGTTAGGGCCATAAGGCCCTCTCTTACACTCAACTAGGGGTCAGCAACAAAAACAGTATAAATTTGCAGCACAAGGTTACAAAAATTCTCTAAGACTAAAACACTCACTCACACACACACAAGCATGGGGCGGTTCGAATAAATCCTAGCCTATGAAATATTTGAAATTAGATAGATAATAGTATATTTCAATCTAACATGCCAACTTTACCCACAACTTCCAACTCAAAACCATTGATTAACTGTTTTAGACAGTCCCTGGACAACCTCGTTGTCCATTGTCTATATAATGGCGCTAATGTCAGCAAGGATCCCGCGCCATAAAATAACACTAATTTTATTATTTTTGTTTTCAGGGCAGTTTGTGTAATTGGTGGACTCTACGGATTTGTCTTATCGAAACAAAGCATCGACCAGAAGCGCTATGATAATATGAAAATCCGTGAACGGATACGTAACTCTAATACAGGTGACTACGACCGAAGCCAGAGGTTTCTCAAAGACTAAAAGACTAATTGCAATTTGCAATCAAAATGAACGTCGCACTACCACAATTGGACGCTGAAAAGCAGCGGGAACTTGAAAAGCTCGAGATGGATCTGATGTCGGACATGTACACACGTTTGACGTCTTCGTGTCACCGGAAGTGCATCGCGCCTAAATACATGGAAGCCGAGCTCGGAAAGGGTGAATCTGTGTGTTTAGACCGCTGTGTTGCCAAATTTCTGGAAATTCACGAGCGCGTAGGTAAGAAGCTTACGGAGATGACGACGAAGGAGGAACAGTCATTAAAAAAGGGCCCGTAGAAAAAATATAGTAATATTAGTAGTGTAATGTTACAAATCGCTGTTCTTCTGTCTATTTCTTTTTTATTAGATAATTGAATTTTATTTTTGTTAATGCTTGTTTCGGTGACCTTTTGGTGGATGTTAAAAGGATAGTAAATTACTCCTCGCCTCAGGCAGTAAGCAATAATAAATTTATCATAGCAAACCGGAAAAAGTAACAGACTCATCTCTGAGTAGGTAGGTACTTTGTGAATGTGTTGAATACTATTGCCCAATTCAACAGGCATCTACGTATTAGAATGGTTGGACACAGTCCCAGGCCACGGTGTGGGCCCATAGGACAGTGGACCCCCTGATTATAGTGGATTGCGAACCACTTGGGAAACACAGTGAAGTCACACGATTAGTTCGGAGGTGACCAGGACAAGTCCTACCATGTTTCCCTACCGGCACTGTGCACACGACCAAGTTATCTGCATCTTTGAACCTGCTCTGGTCCGCTGGATTCAACTTGGTATGGCGGCCGGCGGCATCTACGTAACTAACCAACATCAAAGATTTCCCAGTAGTAGTAGTGGACTGCATAAGTATGTGCCTTGAATAGTCAAATCTCACATTGTAACACAAAGACCTCCATTAATGTAACTTACCTAAAAGTAATGTAGATCAAATGACCGCTAAATTGAATGAAAATAATTAAAGATATGAAATAAATGATTAAGTACGTGCTTCCTGTTTTGTTTGGAATACTTAAAATCAAAAATGCCATTTTGAATCAGATTGCCAGATTGTTATTTATTTCAATATCCATTATAAAGGAGTCCGTTAATTCTATAATAGTTTAACTTTGAAAGGGGGCGTCCCGTGTAACGACATGACGTCAGTAAAGGCAAACAAGGCGCCAGAGCCCCTGTAGAAATCCATCTGAGAATCTGTCAGTCCGGCCCTGGAGGTTGTGACGAAAAGCGTGTCGCTGTTACTACCGCCCCATCCCAGATTTGTCACCTGCAACAATTGACAACTTTCCTATATAATAATAATTTCGTCCCCAGAAATGGTCGAGACAACCAAGGTGTATATGCCGAAGCCGAAGCCCTTGTAGGGACGTATCCCAGCTGTCCCATTCCAGAAAAGAAAACTCACTATGCATAGCCTACTGCCATTACGGACAGAGGTTGCTCATGAATGAGATGTCATGACGTGGAAGTAATGTTTCTCTGCATTTTGATGCATAGTATCATAACTATGTGGCCGTCACTAACACCAACTGGCCACAGTTATGGAACTCATTCGACCTAATATCCTTAGCGTCCGTAATTTTTTTACAAATTCAACAACACTGTGTCCGGTTTGTGTTAATATTAATTCCTTTACATTCAATAGTAGATAAACATATAATGGCATATTATATTTTTAATTTTGGTAGGTGCTCCCAGACTAGCTATCCGAGGCTCAGTCAATCGACGATTCCACAGTTGTGACGCTTCGTAAGTGGGTGGATCTCATAAGCCAAATACAGTTACAAGGTTATTGCTTTCCAAGTTATACGTAGTATAACGTATAAGGAAAGCTTTGTGATGGTCGAAATTTTCAATTCCGAGATTTCAACGGATTTACAAGTTTTGAGGTCCCAGGAACCCAAAAAAGTGTTTTTTACGAAATGTCTGTCTGTCTGCCGCTCTGTCTGTCTGTTTATCGATTTCCGGGCAACTACTCCGTCGATTTTGATGAAATTTAGCATGTAGGTTTACAAAAATCATGTCTCGGGACCATTTTATTTTTATTTTGGGCCAATTCAATGGGGGGGGGGGGGTTTATTCTCTAAAAACTAAAAAAAAACGACTAAAAAAACTTTTTCCAAAAACGGCTCCAACGATTTATTTTAAATTCACACATATTGTAGTCGTTATTAATGTTGACAAAATGCCCGCTTGCCCTTTGATAGTTTGCTTCTGGGGGTAAAAAATAAAAATAACTAAATTTTAATTAAAAATGATTAAAAAATAATTTTTCTGCGAAACCTTTCTATCGATGATTTCTACCTTCAGGCATGTTTTAGGTGTTAAATTGAGTAACGAAACCGGACAGATTGCTTTCCCAAAAAACTGATTGGTTTTGCACAAAAAATTATTTTTTGAAAAAATGATAGAAAATTCGCGCTTAAAAGCATTGCGTGCCCTGCCATTATTGCTCTGTGGTAATTAATGTGTTGGTCTGACCTATTTAGAATTTATCTCACCTCCAGTGACGTCAGGTGGACACCCCCCCCCCCCCCCCGAGATATCGGAAATTTTTTACCATGAAATTACTCATATTCTCTATCTACTAATGTTGATAAATTGGACAGCATGTTCGAGTAAACTCGGACCGGTTCTTTTTACTTTTGCTAGTTCTTCTTCTTAAGGTTACAATCTTAGCGATTGGTTGGCAGCAACTCCCTGCATAACGTCCTCCAGTTTACTCGGTACTCGATCTTCCTCATCAGTTCTTGGTATGATATTGCTCCTGCATCTTCTTTTACTTGATCCATGAATTCCTTCTTCGGCCGTCCTCTTCGGTTATTTCCCTCTACTGTGCCCTCGATAATAGTGTGTACCAGATTTTCGTGCCTTAGCAAATGCCCCATCCATTTCGCTCTCCTTAATTTGCTAGTTAGGTTAACCTAATTTCTGCAGGATTTGCCAAGTTATTCGTATTGGACAGAATTAGTTAATATGGACGGATATTTTGACGTTGTTGTATTCAAAACTGGAAAACTCACTGCCGAGGCTAGTAGGCTACTTAGCTCCTCACAATGAATTCGCTATACGTTGTGGAATGGAATCTATAGGCTAGCTACCTTCAAAGGAGACAGCGAAATTTTGATATTTGAGTAACCAGAACTGAGGTCAGCATTGGCGACGAAACCTGCAGCTGAAGTGACGGAGGCCGTGTACCACATTTGGGGGCTGTTGTCTACTACGATGCCGCCTATGCTAAACTTACTGCTCCCCTCCGAAAGAGGCCGGCCATTTACTGGAAATCGAAATAAAAATTATTAACTGTCACTCCATTACTATAAAGGACAGCTTGCATCAGCTTCATATTTTCCGAGTGAAACTGTAGACCTTATTCTCATAGAAATTTAGGTTTCACCCCTTGTCTCTCTGGTGTGTTTACAATTCAGTTAAGGACTTCGATGGCTTAGTGATAGCTTGTTCGTACTTGTGCAAGTCTCTACACATCATGCGATCGGTGACCTGTCGTAACTCAATACAGGTATTACCTACAGAGGCGACTGAAAAGGTTATTCGGATACATTCATTGAATGGTTTGTATGCGAATAATCTTTCATAAAAAATGTTCATTTTATTCTATTTACCGCAATGTTGTGGTCATGTTATTCTTACAGCATGCGTAGGCAGCGATCAAGGTCACTTCTCTATGTAGGTACAATTTTATCGTAAAAAATATTTAGATGGGATGAAAGAAAAAAAAGAAAATTTTCTGTATGGGCGAATTTTGGGCCTTTTGGGCCCACTCTTACAACTAACCCATGGATACGGCGTCGTTGTTCAGTAGACCACCTACCTGCCTTACCTATTGTTGCTGAGTTAGCATTGTAGTCGTACTGCGTGACATTGTTCACGGCTGTGTCTGCGATGTAAAACACATCGTCCTGCGCACTCCACTCCAATCCACCGGCCCGCGCCACTGTCAGTTTCTTTGTCACCGTGAAATTTCTCAGGGGTTCAATAAGGTACAGTCCACCTCTACCTGATTCAGACTCATCCGTAGTCGCTGAAAATTAATACATTTTAATTTATTTACAATGGCTCTCAATGCCTTTACATGTCGTACGTACGTACGTATATTGTTGGTGTTAGTTATCTAAGTTAAATGTTACATGTTAAGTGTTTTTAGTTTAGTTATAATTGTATTGTATTACTGTATCCAATATAATTCATTCATTCATTCATACAACTGGGTGAAATAAATGTTGTTTCCGACGCCTGCTTTCAGCATTTCTGCTTGGTGAAATAAATTGTCTCATATATATTTTAATATACCTATTCAAATGGTTACATAACTGTTAATTTGCAGAAAAACAGAATTATCTTTTAAAATCATATTATTTCTACTCAGTTATCAACAGCTCCCAGAAGAGCCCACTGCATGTTGTTAACACTATTAGTCGAATAAGTCTTACTTAGTTCAGCTCATCGTTTTTATTTTACCGTTACTTTAGAGCCTTTTTTTCTGTCAAGTTACATAGTTGTATAATAAAATATGCAAAAACACTAGGTATACGAACAGGACGCCAAATAGAATTACGGAGTATTTGGAATCGATTCCCTGGCCATCGATTCCTAGTGGTATCGATTCGTTTTTGCCTGTATCGATTGATATACGAGTACTGTACATGTCGTTAGCTTGAACTTTCACTTTTGATAGAAAAAAAAATGCTATAAAATTCTTGTTGGATGTGCAGAACATTAAATATGATCGGCTATATCTACCTATCCAAATGCGTCCCCTGCTGTCTGCCTTGCCCCCATAGATGTAGTTGTCCGGGTACTGCTGGTCCAGCGAAGTCAGCACGGTGACATTGGTAGGAGTCTCACTGCGACCGTTCCATCTGAACCTGATTAGGTCTCGTCCCCTGCCTGCTATGAATGTGTCGCTGGAGCCCTCGACTGTTAGTATGGGGCCAACATTACCAGATCCTGAAAAAAGCGATGAGGCCGGTGTTGACAATTTCTTATATTCCGTTGTTTTATTTTCACAGGATGGGCCCTTGTTGAACGCCCTAATTAACCACATTACTATTATTATTATTATTATTATTATCAATATGGCCGCTGTGTGAAAATCATACGTTTTTTTTTTTGGTAATATTTTATTCGCTGAAACAGTGTACGGTGAAGTAAAAAGTGAAATTCTCAACCGTAGAGGTATTGTAAATTAAACTTACGTTAAAATCAGCAATTGCAAAAGACTATTCTAAATTGGAAGAAAACTAGTGAAGGCTCACAAACTGACGACATATAGTGTACGGGATACGCGTTATGCCAAGACTTGCCAGCAAGTTGATTTGAACGAATTACAAGTTTTAACCAACACTACACATAACTACCTATACAATGAAGTGCAGGCGTTGTGAAGATGATATACATGAAGAGGCCATCCTAGTACGATGCTATGGAAAGTGCGGCGGTGCGTATCATCTAGAATGTTCAAATCTATCCATGAGAACATACAAAGCAAAATCTGAAGATGTAAAACAGAAATGGATCTGCATCGCTTGCAGGGATAAAAAGAAAAAAAAATGAAAGAGATGCAGATGTAGAGGTCAGAGAATCAGATTCAGAGCGTGAGGAAAATGAACAAATATCAATGGAAGAAAAGATAGATAAACTACTACAGGGGCAAGGCAGAATGAGCAAAATCCTAGAAAGCTTTATGAATACAATGAAGAAGGAACTGGAAAAGAGGGACGATAAAATAAAGAGATTAGAAAGCGAAATCCACGACATTCAACAACAAGCCCGGAAGAAAAATATCGAAATCCACAACCTATACCGCAAAGTGAAGGCGAAGACAACGATTTATTACACATGAAAATACGATGTGTTACAAAGGAGCTGGGGGTTGAGTTGGCAAATGTCGACATTGAAGAATGTTTTAGAATTAATTCAAAAAATAAGGACAAGCCTAAACCCATAGTAGTACAGTTCGCATCAAGAAAAGTGAGAAATAAAATAATTACGCAGAGAAAGAAAATTATTACCCATGACCAAGCATTGCAGAATGGGAGTAAAGAAAGAATTTACAAAAACGAAAACTTGACCCGTTTCAACAAGGATCTCCTGTATAAAACTAAAGAAGAGGCAAAGAAGAGAGGGTTTAAATATGTCTGGACGTCAGAGGGTACAATATTAATGAAAAAAGAAGAAGGGGCAAGAGTACAAAAAATTAGAAGTGTAGAAGACTTAGATAACTTGTAGCACTTATGTAAAAATGTTGCAACTTTCTCTAAAAACACTGAAAATAAGATTAAGAGTGAAAATGAAAATTTTTTTGAGCAATTTTATTGTAGGAAAGTCGATGTAATTGAAAAAGACATAAGAATGATGAATTCTAATTGTAAAGACATTAAAGTAATGCACCTTAATATAAGAAGCTTAAAAACATACTACAATGAGTTAGAAATATTAAAAACACAAGTAAACCCTGAAATAATATCGATATGTGAAACGGATTTAAAAAGTTATGAGAAAGATTTATATAACTTGCACAATTACAATAAATTTGATTTTTTTCGCTCAATACAAGAGGGGGGAGGCATTTCTGTTTACATCAAGAAACATATTGTCGCAGAGGAGATAGTATTAGAAGATAATTATAATTCGATGGAAAAGGTAGTACTCAAACTACACATGGGAAAGAATACTTTTGTGAATGTACTAGCTATCTATAGGCTACATAAGCCACCTAAAGCTTTTGTTGCGGAGCTTACTGACCTTGTAGAAAATAAATTGAATGGGAAAACTATTATAATTGGTGATATAAACTTAGATTTGATAAAAAACTCTACGACTAAAGCTGAATACTTGAATGTGCTAATAAGTAATGGGTTCATCCAATGCATAAATCTAGTAACAAGAGAAGAGTTTCGGGAGGGTGTGCTTAAACAATCATGCATTGATCATTGTTTTACAAGAAACATGAAAATAGTAGACTCAATTGTTATTTATACTAAAATTTCAGACCATTATCCAATTGTCATAGATTTGCAATTAAAGGAGCGTATAAAAATCTGCAACGTGCAGAAAAAAGTGCGACGGTATAACGAAAATGAAATAAACCTTCGTATAATGTTATAAAGAACGAAAAATGGGAAATAAGTAATTTGAATGTGATTGACCCATCTGGAAAATATAACAGACTTAAAGAAAGTTTTGCTCAAATTTACCAAGAAGCCGAACGGCTGGAAAGAATTTCAAAAAGTCGACCAGAATCGACGTGGGTGGAGTGGAAATGGAAATGCTGAAAAGAGACAAGTTGTTCGTAAAGTGGAAGAAACAAAGGAATAATTGGGAGAATAAATTATTATACAATAAGCAAAGAAACTATACAAACAAACTTATAAGCAGTGCTAAAGCTAAATCAATATACATGGAATTGAAAGGTGCACGGAATGACATTAAAAAAACCTGGAATATAATAAACAAGATTACTGGCAGGAAAAGTAACACATCAATTGATGAGACGGTGGAAAGATACTTTAAAACCAACAATCAAGATTACAGTGACACAGCGGAATTGTTTTTGAAAACTTTTATTTCTGAAATCAAAAATACTGTAGTACATTGTAATAGACAACTCACAAAAATGAATGAAATTAAAAAGTCGGAAACCGTACTTAAATGGAAGAAAACTACACCCGAGACTATTAATAACATTATATGTGAAATGAATAATGGAAAGTCACCGGGTACAGACAAGATAAGAGTAAAAGATTTAAAGAAAAATGTGAAACTAAACCATATCATTGCGGAGGTGGTAAATGATTCTCTGGCGAAAGGAGAAATACCAAATGAATTTAAATGGTCCATAGTGAGACCTATATATAAAGGGAAAAAACACGATGACCCAAAAAATTATAGGCCAATATCAATTCTAAATACAGTAGAGAAGGTGCTTGAAAAAGAAGTTCATCGGCAGCTCACCGACTATCTCTATGAAAATAAATTGCTAAGTGAACATCAATATGGATTTCAGAAAAATAAAAGTGCAGAATTATGCCTGAGTGAATTTTGCGACTATATAAATGGGCAACTACACATTAATAACCATGTCTTAGTACTTTTTATTGACTACTCAAAGGCTTTTGACGTTTTAAGCAAAGAAGTGGTACTAGCACAATTGAAAAGCTTGGGAGTAGAGGATATCGAGATGGAATGGTTTGAAAACTATCTGACGGGGCGTCAAGTTGTCGTGAAAGTGTGTGACTCAACAAGTAACCCCGGAGACTGGGCAACAGGCGTACCACAAGGTAGTAAAATTGGCCCAATCCTCTACTTAGTAGCTACTAATAAAGTACTGCAAACATTGAGGAAAGGCAAGGGGTTTATGTTCGCCGATGATACGGCTATAGTAGTGGCCTGTAAGGAAATTAACAAAGCCAATAGCATTCTCCAAAAAGTAATTACAGATATTCAAAAGATATATCTCATGATATTGGGCTCACAATAAATTGTGCAAAGACCAAAATAGTACATATAAGAAACAGGGGGCCTAAACAACGGAAAAGTAAGTTCACTTTCCATAAACATGAGTGCTTACACAATGATGAAAGCTCAACAAGATGCGAATGCAGCGATTTCATAGATATAGTTGAGGAGCATAAATATCTTGGTGTTTGGATTGATGGGAACTTTAACTGGCAAACACAAATTGACTCAGTGTGTAAAAAGCTAAGATCGGCAAGTGGAGTACTACATAAATTGAAATATGGAGTTCCTTTGAAAGCTAGAAAGATGGTGTACCATGCACTAGTGGAATCAGTTATCAGTTATGGGATCACATCATGGGGACGTGATAATAACACTTACATACAAAAAATACAAAAAATACAAGATAGAATTATAACTAATATGTATTCGGAAAAATTTAACAAAAAATACAATGATACATTTTCGAAATATCAACATGCTGAATTATTAACGTGCAATAAAATCTTAAAATTTAAAATTATAAAACAAAATTATTTCGACGATAAATATAAAACAGCGGACAAAACTAGATATACGAGGCAACAACAAAGGTTACAGATACCAATTACATACAATAAATATGGGGACAGGGAAAATAATGTGCTAATAAAAAAATTGTTCAACGAAATCCCCCAAGCTATAAAAAAGAAGAAAAAATTGGGAAAGCAAAACAAGTAATAAAAAAATGGTTGCTAGAGACTCAATAGGCAAGACCTATTGAACCCACAATACCCTTAAAAAGTTGCAACATTTAGTGAAGAAGACGCCACCCCCGACAAGCGGAAGCTTTGGGGTGGTCGTGAATTGTAATTAGTCTATTTTTATTTTGAATTAATATAATCCCCTAGCTGGTGGAGTAACCAGTTAGGAAAAAAAAAATTATTATTAATGACCCATTAATAAAAAAGGGAAAGTATAAAAAAACTTAATTTCAAATACAGACTAATTATTAGCCATTCCATTATAATATTTATTTTACATGGGGATCTCATTAATTTGCCTAGATGCTAAAGTGGTTAAGACTCTATAATGGTTTATTGTGTTTAAATATTTATTAAAATTATATGTTGCAGTGCCACTGCTCAAAGATCGCGTGAAAAGCGGAAGCTTAAGCGTGATAATTTCATTACGTATTAAGGTTTTTTCAATATAGGCCTATTGCACATGTCTGGGGAGTACTGCTGGACAAGGAAAGAAGTGAAGTGAAGTGAAGTGACCTCTCACTTCACGGTCATCTTCTAACGGTCCAAGAGAAAGACCGTGCGGTTGTTAACTCCTCCAAGCAGTGAGATGTCTACTAATGATGCGTTTGTTTAGAGTGTGCTTCAAGGGCGCACTCTTTGGCCCCAAAATAAGTGAACGGACTATGCGTCTGTTTATAATAATACCTAGCTACATCTTGGAACTCTATATACCTACTGAAGTTTATTTGTTGGGGAGTTTTTTTTGTTGGGGGTTTTAGTGCTCATTCATTCTCCCCCCCCCCCCTCCAATAACCATCATGGTACGAGCATATCAGCGTGAGCCCTTACAGTTGAAGTTTGAACATGGCCTTCTATGTTTGTTTCAATCAATCTAGTCTAATGCAGATATTGCGTATTTTTTAAACATTGGAATATTTTGGTAGTAACTTGACCGGCAGTCGAATTTTCCTCCACCGAAGAATATAAGCTACCGCATTCTGGCACGGAGATGACATGTTTACCCGGGTTAACATTATCCTCACGTTACAGCGTACAATAACTATTGCTAAACTACACAGTAAGTTAAGCCATACGAGTACACAATGATTTTTCTGCTGTGACGTACCGGTATGGTTCAACTTTGTCTAGTTCAGCAAAACCATCACCTGAATATTGCCGCCAAACCTACCCAAATAGGTTTTGGTGAGATTTTTGGTAACAGGATCATACTTTAGAACATAACCAATTTTGTGATCGACAAAGTAAACAGCTTGTGTAACTGCGTCCCAATGTGGAGTTTCCAAATGGAAATACTCGCTTGTTACCTGGTTCACCCAGGTTCCCGTCCTGTAAACAAAAGTTTGGTTAGATTGTAAACAATTTTCTGTAAATTTTTCCAACAATTTACAGAACTAAAGAAAAAAAAGAAAAGAAGAAAACTGTGACATGACAGTTAACTAACTCATCAATGAGAATAAAACGAAATAATAAGTTAGTCAAGTATTCCTTACTTTTTCTTAATATCCCTATGTAGGGTCAGCGATACGGCAGGCTCCCTCGTCTTCTTTTGTCATGTATTACTAAAAATTACTAAAAGCGACCGGTTTCGGCGCTAGGCCATCGTCAGGCTATATACACACCTACACACACCAAACTCTATGCCTGTATAAATTGACAAGTAAAAAGTTATTTAGTGTTGTCTTTAGCCTTTCGATGACCTAGTACCGAAACCGGCCGCTTTTAATAAATTTTAGTAATACTAGTAATAGTAAAATTTTAGTAATAGTTATTTTATTTTATTTACTATGACGAAGTATTACAAAGTGAATGTGGAAAATGTTTCTGAAATAACTCAATAAGAGTTTAGGCCTTACTGATCCACTCTCTTGACCTCTGCAATGTTATGAGATGTCAGGGTGTGGTCAGAAATATGTCCAGCAGTCGTGTTTTTCCTTACCTATAACGGTGCCCTGTATACGGTCGGGTGGATCCAGAGTCCAGGCCAATAAAATGTCCTTTTATGTTTCAGTCTCGAACCTCCAGCTTCGGTTGCATAGTACAGTATTCTACAAGCTGAACTGACTCTATGTAGCATACTAATATCTGAATCGGTTATTTATGAATCAATTTAATGACACTTGACCAAACTTTTCAGGAACAACAAAAAAACAATCTAGCTCACTCATTTATGCATATGAATTCCGGCGAGATCTGGCTGTAAAATGTTAGGTTTAGGCTATATCTGTTCAAGGCAATGCAGCAACATTTAGGAAACAATTATCTTGGAGCTTCGCTTCCAAGATTGGAACCTTCTGGTCGTTTGTTTTCCTAAGTTGGGCCATGTCCACCTCTTTTCCAGCTTTTAGGAACCGTTTATCCTGGATTTGAGGGGTTTCATAAATACATGAAGTTCTCAGCAATGCCATCCTGCGCCGAAACTATCAATGTTATTTACGTCTTTTCATAAATAAAAGGTGGCCTATAGTCTAGAGTCCCTGAAACTGCAATAATCCGAAAATGGCAAAGTATGGCGCTTAATACGTTTCATAAATAATCGATTCATCTCTCCGAATTACAGTCCTTTACTTTTAGGAATTCTACTTACACGCCGTACGAAGCTAATAATATTAAAACTAATACACTGGTCTTAGTGTAAAGCATCATTGATCATTGATGTAATACAATAAGTTTATTGTTATAAAAAAGCACGACTATGGCTATCGTATATGGACGCAGTCACGCGCATGATCTTGATAACCAATCAACAATCAAAATCTCGGGACATTATCAATTCCCATAATTTATTAATCAATGCACTTACTTACTTTACTTACTTTTTCATCAGGAATGCTATTATAATGTATGCCTAGTTCCATTACATCAGGACATTTTTTAAAAAATGTAGATAACTAATTCCTGTGACGGGATGTATGTACTCGGCTGATTTACAGCATTCACTTATATGAAATTATATAAAAGGGGTGACTGGCACTTATTCCAGTCCGACCCTGCGAAACGGTGACGACATCAACGTTCCGGAAATAAATGGATCATCAGGCTAGCCCATATTTACTGCAGTACTAATGCTATTCCTGTATGACGGGAAGTGTACTCGGCTGATTTACAGCATTTCCCCTCTTTACGGTATTTACAACCTTTCTTGGCCTTGAACTTCATAGCTCAACATAATAGTCCCTGACATTGTAAAAGATATACTGTCTGTAAGGGCAGAGTCGGTTATCGCTACGTTCTATCTGAAAATGACGTTAAGGCGATCCGCGATAACAGCTACCTGCTAGTAATATTATCGATAACACGTTTGCATAACTATGGTTTTGCAGAAATTTTATCTTTCAACTCTACCTAGGTATATTTACAATCAGCTAGCTGTGCAGGCAGAACAGATTTAAAAATATTCGTTAAACAAGGAATGGGTGATATTGCCTAGTTAATTAATTTCTATTCCAAAGGTATTAAAGTTGGTCAGATGACAAAAAAATACAAGACTTAAATTTTCACACCAGAAATAATAATTTATTATTTCAGAAAACCCCGATTTTTTTTTTCAAAGTACGTCATCAGTTTTCTTGCAGCCCAATACAACACTGAATCTAGTGATATCATTACTATAATCCAACCATTAAAAGAGCCCCGAGTCTTCCCATACATATCTGGTCTCTCGGAAAAGATTAGGAATTAAGATAGGTCAAAAAGTCAATAGATACGAACAGCATTCAAGTCCGAGTCAACCCTATGGAAAGTACGTACGTACAGTTAACAAGCCGAAGCATCTCAAGAATGACACCAGGAACTGTGTCTATGAAAATAAAACGTATGGGAAACATGTTGGTCACTAGAAGAAAGAGTTCAGAATCACAAACGGTTAGTTAAACTAAAGAGAAACGGTAAAAGCCCATTTAGCTGACCATGCCTGAAGACCATAAAATCAAATGGGACAAATCAAATCATTCTTAGGGAGACAAGTTTCAAGAAGAGGAATCTAAAAGAAGCAACAATACTGATCCCATAAGCCAGCCAAGAATGACGTTATAGCTGCACGATAGCCATTACTTAGGGAAAAAGTGAAGTTCAAGTAGACGTTTCAAACTAGTGTACTCTGGTGAGGGCCGTGGACGAATGGTTAGAGAGCTTGCATTTCAATATGGAGAACGGTATTTGGAATCCTCAAGGGATCGGATTAACGCAATAATTCAAAGAAGAGCACGTAGCAAGAAGTCGATTGCCCAGAAACCAGCAGTTCTTATCAGGAATAAGCCTGATGATGGGAGTAGAGTAGCACCCACTCTCTATTCGTTGCCCCTTCCCCTAACAACGACCTTCAACTTTGTGGAAAAAACGGAAAGTGCAGGGTCCATTTTCTCTTGACACCTACTTAATTAAGCAGTTTAGTTGCAAACATTCTCTCAACACGACCCAGCCATCTGAGACTGCCTTTCTCACCTGTTTCAGAAAAACATCAACAATTGGAAAGTTTAATACCTACGTCGAAGCGATAGCTGTGCAGTATATTCCAAGCGTTGGTTTAAAATTTTATAATTTCATCTTAACGTTTTCCTCTATGTTGCAAACAAGCAATAACCTACCTAATAAACGTGACATGTTGATGAGGATTTCAATAGTGTAGACATTTTTCATTTCAATGAACAGAAGAAGACTGCATGGCTAGGACATTCACAGTAGTCAATTGCACAAGGCCCAAAAAGGGTAAAAGTGGTTAGTATAAAGTTTGCATTCAAATCTGTCGAGTAAAGTTGTTGCCGTTTATATTTAAACCACCTTATAAACTTAGATAAACTCATACTGTTTAATACATTAGTAACGGTCCGTAGTCTTTAGGAATGTTGTTTTTCTAGGCAAACCAGAATTAGGCGCATTTTGATGGAAATGATGGTGCATACATACTTTTGAAACAAATAGGCCGAGCTCGATCTGAAAGCGTACTTCCAAACGTCCAACATCCAGATCCAATCATCCAACAGCAGCCGGATGCTGCAAAGCCTCCGAGATACAATCTATACGAAGTCAACGCTGTTCCACTGAAGATGTTGAACGTTTGGAAGTACGATTTTCGATTTCAGATCGACCACGGCCTATCATCACGGATTCTACTGCTTCATCACATAACTTCAGCCGTGAAAACCTTTCCAATATTGTAGGAAGCACTCAGTTTCTACAAGATATGCCATTCATCCTGTTCCAAAATAGTTATATATTATGTTATACTAATACTAGTAGGATGCCACATGGAAAATTGATCATAGGGCTATAAATGAGAGTAGAAGAATTAGAAGGCACTCTGTACATTTCGATAAATAGTATGTAGCGAGCACTAATACCGCACCGTTTGGCCTATTTTTCAGGCCTTCAAAACCTGTGCCTCAGATGTTCAAGTGCCGGCTGCATACAGTGCATCAAAATGTAGAGGATGATTTCTTGTACTTACTCTACTCTCATTTATAGATACCTATTTGATTGATATTTCATGAGAAATTTGAAATTTGAGAATTTGAATTTCTTTGCTTTTCAAGGAAGTACGCGGCAGGCCAAAAGAGAGGTCCACTCGGCCGGGTCACGCCGCGCCGGGCCAGACTTGTAAATCTCGCCACGAAATGGGATGCATTACACACGCGGCTGCATTTAGTTTATAGGACCAGTTTTTGCGGAAAGTTTGCAATTTTGCGCATTGTCGGTCGCTGGTACGTGTGTTGCAGAGGGGGCATTGGTTTGCCCAATAAATAAAAGACCGGCACGACATATTTCACTTGTTTGGACCGGATAGTGCGACATATTTATTTTGCATTTTAACGTGCGAATTATTATAGTAATGGTCTTGTAATTTAGACATCTTAAATGGCACATTTTCTTGATGCTAGACAACAAATTAATCTAACTTGACAATATTATTGTATGTGCTAATGCATTTTCTGTTATTCCATTGGCCTAATTCAGTACTATAGGCCTATATATACTATATGCTAAATTAGGTTAGAGGTCCTCCAAAGGAAAATAAGGTGTCAAACACTATACAGGGTTAATTGCAGGAGTTGGCCGAAGGGCTGGATCAGGGGCGTAAACTTGGCGGGGGCACGGTCCATCTTGCCCCCCCCCCCAGCCTTCAGCATTGTAAGATAAGACGTGTTTCATGAAGACCCCCGGCCCCCTGCATTCCTTTGTTAGCTTATTTGTAAAATCTACAGCTATACTTTACAACTATTAAAATGCGTAAAACCCCACTATTTTGCACTTATATTTTCAATTTTTTCCCCCGGGAGAGCGGGGGAGACTCCGCACCCCACTCTTCGGTTAATTGCAATATTATTTCTATGCAATCTAAACCGTTGTAATGATATTGATAACATTTGTGAATCGGTGATTCCGGGCTAGGGGAAGCCTATGCACGAAAAATATAATTACGGAAAGCCTGATGACGTCATAAGATCTACTTATAGTTTTGCCCCTACCATCATTCTAAAACTTTACGCCTCTGGGTTGGATCAGCCCAATTTTAAACAGTAGCCTATATTTTATTAAAGACAATGTCTTCCTTTCCTTCTTTCTTTACTGCATTAGTGAGAAGTGACAAGTGGATCGATAGGACTTAGCCACTTCGCAAGAGACTTCTGCCACCACGCATCTTCCACGACCTTTCTGATATTAGTCTGTTCACATCTTTTCCAGTTATTGGTCACACCGCCGCTTTCTTGAAATGAAATGAAAAACGACTTTATTGCAAACATTATTGCTTGTTTTCATGCTAACCTTCTTGGTGGTATTTACGGCCATCATTGCTGAATGTTCTAGCCATTGCAGACGTTTTGATCGCTTACCTCTTGGATTGAGTAATTTTCTCATTTTTTTGATATCTTATTCGCCACACTCCATTCGACTATTCACCATTCTACGGCCGAAGATCAGGCAAAGTACAGTATATTAACAGGTTATTTGACGTAGGCTACACAGGCAATCCAAGCCTCCTATGGCCTTCATTCTACCCTACAAACTCTGGAATGGCCATCATTTGCATGGCAACCTCTATCACCGTGCCCCATAACACACATATCCAAGATATGGCCAAATGATAATGTAAATCGCTGAATGAGCTGGAAATCGTGCAATTTTGACCCCCGGCCGCATTAGATTGCCCGTTTATACGTCGTATAGCCGTATAGTTAGTTCCACGGAAAGTCGTGTATCAATCAATATGCATTATTGTATAGGAGGGCACGACTAATGTGCTGACCCGGCGGGTCACCCGCTAACCTATCGTGACGGTCCTTTTCGTCAAGTTACCAAACCCGGCCGGTATCATCCTCATTGCTTATGCCGAGGTGGGTGAAAGGTGGTAAGTAAGGAAAGTATCCGCCCTCTAATGCTGCGAAGAGACACTGCGTGGTGGTGGTGCAACCTAACCTACATTTAATGACTACCTGTAGGATATACTATACAATCATTGCAGAGCCCTGTAGAGGTATGCGAGTGACCAGTGAGCAGCAGCCTACAGTGACTGTAGACTTTAGACTGCAGTATGGGTATGAAGAGCCAGACGCTTTAAGTCTAGTTTATCCACACCTGAACTACAGGGGTAGATCGAGTAACAGGTTAGAGTAGTGGCTAGGCCATCTTACACCTCCAATATCTACTGTAGGTACCTACTTTACAACCGTCACTGCCCCCCTATCATGCATTATCTAAATTACAGCCAGCCATCCCAAACTGTTCCCGACGTTTTCAGCGTCTCGCATCCCATCAGCGTCACCAGAAGTCTCTTCATATATTGAATACTCCTCTGTCTTATCCATATTTATCGGCCATTTCTCGTGCCAAATCCAGACATTATGCCCATAACTTGCCGACTTTACAATTGACACTGGCTCGCTTTTGGCCCCTCTCCAGGCCGGCTCCTTTGAAATTGTAAGTTTCCATTGAAATTTTCGATTTGTCTTGTCTTGTAGCTTTAATATTATCCTGCTCTCTATTGGCAAATGGCCGGCGAATTGTTTTTTAAGTGATTCGACTGATTTTGTTTATTGTTGCTGGGATTTTGTTGCGTTTTTTATGTGTTACTGAAATATTTTAGCTGTAGTTGTCACCTTTTTTTATCTATCCAGACTAACGTTATTGTATTGTAACATTTATGCAACTAAACGTATTTAGGCTACAATATGTTGTGGGTTTTTATTCTGTGTGAGAACCTACAGTACATCTGTATTCTGAATCTAGTCTATATAAAGCAGGAAATAATGATCGTAGAATAGAAAAAGAAATGTTTCTCCAATTAGCCTATTTTGATAAAGTGACCAATTCTACTTTATATACAGTTCCTGTATATATATACACATATATGACAGACGACTTTGTCAGAGGTATCGCCGACCTGATGCCGTCCCTCACTGTTGTAGACTGAAGACTGAAGAACGTTACCACAGAACTCTGAAAGTTTCTGAACACTGCAGGTTAGTGTTTTTGTTGCTTTCGAACCTGTCCTGCTGACCTGTGCCAATTGCTGATTCCATCGAAGATACAATGCCACATCCCAGCATGGCGTTAAAATATTAATCTATAAAAGCCAGTGAAACTTTAAACCTTTGACCTAAATTGACAAAAACTAACGTGTTTGTCGCGCGTGTGCCCAGCCATAACTCATAGCATAATCCACCGTGAAAACATTACACGACTTCTATATATTTGGAGCCTAATAAATTTTGATTTTCTGAAATTATTATTCGGTTTTCAACACAAATCATATTGTGAAGTACAGCCGCCACACTGGCAGAAATCTTATAACTATTGTTAAGAATAAAAATTTGTCTAAATTCAACGATCTTCAGCGGTTTTTTTGTGTTATTTTGGTGGCTGAGTATACTGTACATCCCATATTTCCTACAATATATATATATATATTATATAGAACTCTCTAGACAGCGCTTCTTGCATATGACATTAACGAGGATAATTCAATTACTTACCAAGATTCCTGAGAAAAAAAAATTAACATTTAAACATGTATTTTAACATTGCCGATTTCGGATCATTTCGAAATAAAGGCAACATTTAAATTTTTTTACAAGATGTAAGCAAGGAGCTAATGCTCAAGGGCTAAGTGTTTCTCTGCCTGTTCAAGTTCGTCTTCTGGTCTTTTCTTGGGTCGTTTTCGTTTTCAGCGTAAGAAAGTACCTCTTATCCACTTCTTTAACTCCACTCGGTGGGCTGCCAGCGTACGAAGCTCCGGTACAAACATGCCTCTCTTCTCGGCTATAAGCTATATTTCTTCCTCCAGAGTTGTTGGGCATTGCGGTCGTTCTTCCACTGCTCTGACAGCCGATAGGCTCCGGATGATGCTAACCTGAATTGTTCAGGTCCCTTTCCACCATTGACCATCTTCTGGCAGTACTAGGTAGCTATAACCTATCCTTTCTCCCCGGACTCTGCTTGAACAATTGCAAAGTATACGTAAATTACACTTTCTGTTTATTTAACACCAGTCTGTGCGATACCTTGGAATATAAACACCATAACTTAACTACGGGGTACACAAATCGGGGCTAAATTTGCCCAGCTCCCGTTGATTACCTATAGCAATGACTGTCATTTACATGGGAAGGTCGAGACTGGCGGTAAAATAACACCTTTCAGCGCGGAGGTGGTCAATTTGGGAGCATAGTTACACTTATACGCATGGCAGGCGCCAAAATAACACCTTTTAGTGTGGGGAAGGGGCCAATTTTGGGGCAAGTTGCACTCGTGACCCCTCCAGGTCTTCTTGGCCACTCATCTTTAATGTGGCCTACATATCTGGAACGAGTGTGCCAATTCTGATGAAGACAGGTTTCTGTGTAAATTACTGCTGGTGGGTGAGGGCCTAGTTCAAATGTCCCACTGAACCTTGCCCTGGTGTTAAAGACGAGACCGATTTTTAGGACATTATTGCCTTTGTTTCTGCACCAAGTTTTGGTGGTCGCTGGCAAGCTACATGTCCTTTAAGTCAACCTACCTATACCTACAGGCGCGGATCTAGAATGAGACCAAGGAAGTGGCTAAGATTAAATTTAGATTTTTTTTTTTTTTTAAATAGGGCTGAAAGATTGGAGTTTTACGCAATTTCATAGCAATAAGGGTTCTATATAATATAATCGAGCACAAGGGGGGCCCGGGGGTCTCCCCCGGAAGAAAATTTGTGAATAATAGGACTGAAATAGTGGGGTTTTACGCATTTTCAGGACCCTGATGGGGGGGGGGGGGCTATAGCCCCATAGCCCCCCCCGTAGATCCGCGCCTGTATATAGAAACATTACACCGATGACCCTGTTAGTCTGCTTTTCAAAAGTCTTGAGAAATGCTATGGTAAAATCCCTCCTCGAAAACGCTGGAGTTGGAAACTGACCTCCGCGAGTTGGGAGTCCGTAGATGTTGGAGCGTTGTACAGAACCGAGATGACTGGAGGAGTGTTGTCGAGCAGATCAAAGCTCATCAAGAAGAAGAAGATGATAAAATCTCAAGGCAGCTGAGCTATGCCGTGAAGATGCACGCCGTCACCGATAAATAAATCAGCTATAAACACTGACCTGCCTCCACAGCAGCGGGATTGTCTGTGCCGCAGGAATGCCGCTGAATCGCTCCGCTGACCGTTCACCCTTACAACACATCTCTGCTCTGACTCATCCACTGTTTTTTTTTTCTAACCATACAGTGATGAGTGATTATTTACCGTATTATACCGGCCCTCTTAAAACCTACTATAGTCTGTTCATCTGTTTTACGGTCACAGGATGCGCCCTTATTGCACCGATTAAAAAACTACATTATTCGTAAAGTTGACTGCTCAGAGGGGTTCACAACCGCGCGGTCTTTCTCTGCTGGGAACGTTAGATGATAACCGTAAACCCTAAAAGTAATGAAAAATACTGAGGTTTTGTTCAGTTTTAAGTATTCTAAACCGAACGCTATATTTCAATTTGTGTAGCGCTCAACTTGCTAATTTTAGCTTTCTAGAGGTTACATACCGCGTCAATTTGCGTTTACCAATTACAGTATCCATTTCTCCAAATTCCCAACTACTTAAAAAAAAAATTATTATTAGTGTTATTTCTTCCGAAGGGCACCTTGTTTGCTCCCACCCCCCTTACGTCCATTTAGGGTCTTGGCCTGCCCTGCAATACCAGTCTTGCTCTCTCAGATCACTCTCGAAGTGCGCCCCCCCCCCCCCAGCCGTAGAAAATCCTGGACCCGCCGCTGGCAGCGGTGAGCATAACATCTCATTATGCATTAGGGAAACAATAGACAAGATATCATGGCTCCCGTCCAGAATCTGTTAATCTAAATATTTGCTGCAGACAAACGCGTTTCGCGTTGGCCTAGGTCACAATTTGGCTGCCTATTTTCGCGTCTTTTCTTCTCGATAAACAATTAGCTTAATTCATCACTAGTTCGACAGCACTTCGAGGCCACTGCAATTCCTGAAATGTCTAATTGTTCTCTCTATTTAGAACATTGCACTGCCTTGACTTATTTGTCTGAACTTTTGAAATTTTTGGCAAGAATACAGGTTGTTAGTGGCTGCATTTTGTGGAATCCAGGAAACTTCTTTTTTTTTGTAATTGTAGTATGCAGGGTAAAATTTTAATGGTTAATTAATTGGTAGTAAGTACCTACTGAATGTATGCACAATGTATACTTACGCATACGTATCGCCAATCTTAATCGGGGGTTTTTGCAGGTTGCATAATGGAAATTACAATATAGCTGTTTTGGATAAGACTTAGGCAAAAGGGTTTTTGAGAGCAGTTGCGGGAAATGGGCTGTATGGTACCTAAGGAATGAAGGGCCTATAGGCAGAACAATATCAGGAGGAGAGGGTACATTGCCTGACGGGTTTTCAACATTTCTACCTTTTAGGCCTACGTAATTTCAGAAATGAATTAAAACGTCATGCTCACCTAAATAGAGTTGGTTAAAATATAAAAACCACTAAAATTATTTAAAAGAATCTGTTTTTCATCAGCGAAGCCACCAAGAGAAGTTTTTTAGTTTTTTTCTTGTTGGAAAAAAAACTTTCAGCGCTGAAAAAATATCAACTCTGATGCAGTCTAATTAATATTTTGTGGTAGAACTAGTCCTAAAACCCCTGGATACGACCTTAAGCAAAAGAGTTTCTTTAGCCGCTTCCATTCGCCCAAAATACCCTCAAGTTGAACAGGAATTTAAAGAACGTATTGTCAGCAGGGGCGTTGAACTTGTCAATAAAACGGTCATTTGTAATTGTCAAATTGTCAGCAATTGTTTATTTTAATTAAATCTGCAGCGCGGCACTTGGAGACAGTTCAAACTGCTCAAGCAGTCAGCAGTCAGCTGCTGCGGTTTTAATTTTCTACAAGTGCTATTAACAGCTCGCCGATGTGTTTATCGCCGTTTACCCAGTTTATCTGCTAATTTAAGAGATTGAGTAGGTATCTACTAAAATTTATGGGGAAATCAGTTTAATTAGTGAGTGTGTAGTATCAAGTATTGTAAGCGTCTGAAATAAACTCACACATTTGTTGATTTCATATGAAATATTGAGCTTATAATTAATTAACTTATTTATTGACTTATGATAAATACTATATTATACCCTATTCCTACCTTTTCAGTGAAGTTATCATTAAGGACTAAATAAAGCACCTAAAAGCCAAGTGGAGGAAGTGGATTTTTTTTCGTTTTGGAATGCTGTTATTGTAACCGCTCTTTATCCTAGAAACAAACAACAACATCGGGATCTGTCATTTTGACAATGCTAGAATTCATGGAAAAGTGATATAGGCTACCTGTATATTTTTAATTGTGCACATTTATTAGAACCTAAGGAAGACGCCAATGTATATATATCCTATTAAAATGTCTCAGTTATGTCAGAATTAAATAAATCGTTATTAAAACTTATCCTTGTTACATACAGGCACTGGAAAATTTGAGCCTGTTCGCCCGGGCACATAGTTTTCAGTTAATTGACAAAAAATAAATTGGTCCAGAGCCGAAGATGAGTTATTCTATCTGTAATATTTTATTATCCGAATGAGGTATGGTACGCCCCCCCCCCTGAATCCGCCACTGCTATACGCTATCTATCTCAGGTTTTTTTTTCTGCTCTAACGCCATATCTATATAGATAATGGGCTAGGTTACTCATTGGACTGACCTTGGGCACATGCAGGGTACTCCCGGGTTTGCCGGTTGCTCAACCCATTTACATAATTTCTTCTTCTTTTGTGCTCATGTAGACACATTCTCCGATGATGAGCGGGTGGGCGTGGTAAAAGTTATGACTGCCATTCACATGCACGTCTGACGGGATCACTATGTTGCCAATCGGTATACACCCACATGCTATTGATTGCGAATTCCATGTGTTGGTATTACTGACTCTATGGACTCCTATAGAGTTATATGTATATTTTAGTGAAACCACCTAATGAGTACACAGTCATATTTCTTCATTCCTGCCATGTCATATTGATTTTAAGTGAAAAAAAAGACAGAAAGAAAATTGTTCGAACGAATCGGGAGCGGGAAGAAGGATTTGCGAAAATCTGTGGAGTGGTCAACTGGATCGCTAAAAGATGGATAAAAACTATACCACTACTACGACACTTGGGTGATATCCCTGCTCACTGGTCACGAGCATTCCAGATATGACCTGGTGTGCAAGTGCACAATCTGTGCCGATATTGTGCGATGGAGGCCGAAAGTGGACGGCCCCGCCGCCCAGGTCATACAGTGCCATCATAAGATCTGGCGCCCCAGACCTGAACATCTAGGCCCTAGGGTACGCTGTTGCTAATGTTGGTTGGTCACGACTAGTCTAACTTGCTGCCATAGTGAGATTCGCAGAAGCCATAGAACTCGAATAGTATGACTAGGGGACCTATGGGCCCAAATTGTGCCTTGGGTCCCGACTCAAGATCATACATAAATATACTACTACACTCGTAGTCAACTTTATAAGCACAATGCCAGAAACTCTCAGACTCAATAATTAGGTCCTGGAGTAGTGCTGTGGGCTCCCGCATCCTACGTCGCGTCGAAAGAGAATAATTACAATATGCCAGTGACCGCGTCCTTCTGGCAATCTCGCTGACCACGTTCTTCAAATGCCTGGTCGCAGCATCGCTTTCTTGGTCGGCCTGGTGGTCTTCGGGGACAAGTAGGAGGGGTTTCCGAGAATGCTCGTCTATAGAAGGGTATACCGGTATACGTTTGTGGATTACCTCCTTGGATGCGCGCAACTAAAATTGCCACCAGCAGGCGGTCCCGGGCCTTTCCAGCTTCTAGGTTGGTCTAGCAGTATAAAACTCATCATTTAAGGGATAACCTGAAGGGGGAAACCCCTTCAAGTCAAATTTCACAGGCTAATTCGATTGTAAACGAGATGTTAAAAAGTCAAAGAAAGGTTTCTCTATACATTTTGATGAACATTCTGTGGCCGTACGTAACACCGGTTGGCCACTGTTATTCAATTTGATTAGTAAAAACTCGAGGATGTCACTTCGACAAATTTTCCAAATTGTGTGTTGTGACGGCCACGTAATGCATATCAAAATGTAGAGGAACATTACTTCCACTTAATTAATACTCACTCGAATCTCCACATTATGCCTCTCAACAAGTTGCCAGAGCTGCGTAGGCCTGCAGTTGCTGAAGGGCCTCTAGAGACCTAGGATTGTTACAAAAAATTTGTCTGGAACTCAATATAAAAGCCAACTTGGCACAATTATTATAGAACAGGTTAAGAAAATAATTACCGGAGGTAATTAGATTTTGCTGTAACTGCGCGCTTCTGTGTAGAACAACGTCGTAGCGTTATCTAGGTACATCTAGGCTGGGCACGAAGTCCGATTCTGCAAGGTTCACTCCGCGGTATAAAATTACCGATAAACTGTTAATTGTGATATTACCCGCGCTCACCTGGCTCTATCTCCAGTGTAAATTTACTTTTCTCGTGGTTTTATTACTTGATTTGCTTAAGAATGAAATTACGTTATAGTAGGGTTGGCCTACTTTCATAGATTCAAAGAAGGATTCAGGTATCAGCCTGAAGCTAGATCTCTCCAGCCACTTGCCCAAACTTTGTTAATACCAAATCGAACACCCAAACTACACGCTTTTTGTAGAAAGTCACATGTCTCATGAAATGTTGATTATAGAGCCATAAAAACGTTTCCTTAAAATGCTGACGCTATTCAAATTATGTAGCCAAACTATGTCTACAGTTGTTAAATAATAAATACATTTGAATTATTCTTTATGGACGTATGTCTACTATATTTGACCCTTTGAACGTTGCCCTACCAACAATTGATATTCCCAGCAATTATTGTTATTTCCTCGATGTAAACCCACACTGATCACAAGTGACGATGGACAAGATGACTGATGTTTACCATTGGCGGATGTAAAAAGTGCGTAAGCGGGACTTAACCAAGTTCAGGTATAGGAGTCTGCAGTTTTTTTATTTAATTTTTGTAAAGCATATCTATTCAATTGTATCTATTCTTAAAAAAGGTTAATCGCGTATACAGACAATTTAATGAATATTTCCGATTAACCTCTGCAATCACCTCATTAAGTAATCTGATAGGTACTTGTGTCGAGTTACGACACGTCGTAAGGTGTGTAGAGACTCCCACAAGTACAAGCCTGCTACCACCTTGCCACCGAACTGAAAGAAGTCACTCGGTAGTAACAGTAGTAAATCTACGTTTCTGTTGCAATTTAGTATGAACACCCTTCCATCACATAATGTCTATACCTGACAGTTAGGCATAAACTGTGTGTTTGTATACATCAAAAAATGGCGGCTGAGTGGGACATGATCCGTATTGTAGTAGTACAGCATAATAACGGTATAATTAGGTACAGACATCTGCCATCATCTCATATCAGACAGTTATGTTGTACACAATAAAATGGCGGCTATAACGATATTCGCTATCATTACAGATTTTCCGGGTAACTAGATGGTATCGGCTTTATGCAATGGGTACAATAGGTACGTGAGAAAGTTGCGATTACTATATACTATCCCGCTGGGTGTTTTTGTACCGGTAATAAGATCTTGTGTGCACCCAACTGCTCAGCATATGGGGTGTCAACAGTTTCCTTGGATCCCCAGGAATTCAACTAACAAACTCATGTCCTATTAAGAGAGAAGAAGAAGAAGAAGAAGAAGAAGAAGAATAGTATATTATATTTTTAATTTAATTTATATTGTACTTAATTTAGCACAACGGCTTGTAAATCAGATCTTACATACTAATCGATCCGCAAAATGATTCATTTGTGAATTTGCGATATTAATTGCCACTGGGAAGAGAAAATGAAGGGCCATCAAGCACCCCATGGTTTGTTTAAAAAAATCCTATTTACATTAATATATAAATGACTTTTTGTTCTATTACTAAGCCAATCTTTCCAACCAAACCAACAAAGCCATCCCTTACACTCAACTAGGACCGTTCGGGACCGCCTGCCTAATATGCCCTCCGAAGCATGGCCCGTGTGGGATTCGAACCAACAACCTTTAGGGTGAAAGTTGTAGTCCGTACCACTACGCTACATGTCTTGACGGTGCTAACTACCTATATAATGCCACCCTCAAGCCGACTATATACCATTGTAGCTCCTACAAAAAGTAGTAGTAGCCTTGGCCAGATGACAGAAGACGTATGAGATCACGATTCAATAATATATTGTACAGTTGCTTGAAAACCCATTTTTTAATTAACTCTAATGGATTTGTCTCGTAATTAGTTGAAAGTTGCAATTTTGTACACCATTATTTTTGGTTTATATTTTTACTAATTACCTGTTTTTTGACAACAATTAATTCTTCGAGCACGGTTTAATGCTATTAGCAGCCGTTATACACATTAGTAAAAATTATTATCAATATCCCGTACAAGACCCATTAAATGACATTTAGCGAGTGATAAAAAGTATCGGTTCCGCTTAGACGTAAAGTATTGTAACGGTCTTTTTGATTTGGGTCACGATGTACAGTATATTTGGCTTTACAATATTTCTTATCAATTGGCCCACATTAATTAAGGCAGCAGTTTCGAGACATGTCCGGGATACTGGCAGGCTGGAATATGCCAAAAAAACTGCATTAAAATAAGGAAGTTGTGCACTCGTGTATGCCTTACTCGTAAGGCTGCACATTTTTCAACTCCCTACCTAGGAATTTAAGAGAGAAAAACAAGAAAAAGTTTCTAAAATATCTAAAAACTTTTATAATTTAGAAATCCTACTATTCAATACATGAATTCATGAATTGATTTTGACTGACAATATATTTCTCTTGTGATCACATTTGACATTATATATCCATATATATTGTATGTGCCATCTATGTTTGATAACAAAATTTATAAATGGTTTTTGTGTGTTTTATTCTTGTGTGTTTATTATTGACGATTGCCGAAAGGACTGTTCTCGTGTCTTAATGGATCAATAAATTCCATTCTATTCTATTCTAAGGCCCAGCACTCAGTGAAAGATTGAGGAAAATATGTTTCACACAGCAGAAATGCTAATGCTAAGAAGATGCTGCTGTGTAACACTGAGAGAACAACGTAGAAACAATAATATAATGCATGAGATGAGAACTGGTGACATATAGGAGAAACTGAGAGAAAAGAGGCTGAACTGGTGGGGACGCGTACTACGTACGTAGAGACGAAAACCACCTAGTCAAAAGAGTAATGAACCGGGAGATACGAGGAAGAAGACAACCAGGGAGGCCGAGAGTTACACTGGGAAGAAAGAACGCCGGAGATATGACAAGTTTGGGGCTCTCCACCGAGCGCGCACAGGACAGAACTGTGTGCAACGGTGCTGTCGTGCCGCCGACCCCCCATGAGGATAAGGCGCGGTAAAAGTAGTAAGTAATCAAGAAAGGAAATAATTTGTAAATAAAGTGGGCCTGGGTATTTTTGACAAAAACAATTAATTCAAGTTTGTGAACAAGAACTAGCAACTTACGCGGGGCCATCGCTGTGGCAGCGTTCCGAATGGCCACAGGGCATGACTACCTCCAGAGCCACCTCTACAGAATAGGTATCGCTGAGTCATCCGAATGCCCCCTCTGCTTCCAAGGGGAAGGAAATGCCGATCACCTATTCAGCTGCACTGGCATTGAGGTAGAAAACCGAACTGAGACACAGGAGAGATTGACCCAGCTCTACTATGCGGCACGACGTCAAATGGCCTACCAGCCAAGGACGGGCGTTGGCTGAAGAAAAAGAAGAAGAAGAATATGAAATGAAAGCTAGACGTTCGCGATTGGACATGAAAGGAAAACGTTTCCCAGTCCTACCTTCATTGGTTGGGAAAACGCGGCTGCTGCGCAATGTTGCTGACCATGACTTCCCAAAAAGGGAGGAACCTCTACCAGTCCCAGCCAGAGTTGTGGGCCACTGTAAGTAGACCTGGTTCCATAAAAAGTCCTTAAAAAATACAAAAGAACCCACCCATATTAGACGTTGCGCTTATCTACCTATACAGTCATAAAGTACGTATATACCTACATTTTTTTACTGGCGTTTTTTGCCGTCCAGTGCCAAGGCTCATATATTGACAGCCTTTTTTCAGTCGTACATCCTTCAAAAACCGACCGGGTATCAGGTAGACCGGTCTCTGTGAGTAAACGAACAACCTGTCCAAGCCATCATTGGTGGAGCCACCCTCTCCCTCCTGTCCAACCACCAAATCACGTCCCGGAGGGAATCTCGAATACCAAACATTTTAATGCAAAAGTACTTACTATGCATTCCAAGAATCGTTTTTGGAAAAAATGGCCGTGATAAATGATCTACAGCTAGGAAGGCAGTGACCATTGTGAGCTAAGTGGGCTTCACTTGCACTAAGTTTGCATTACAAACGAAGTGACGGCTAGTTAACATACCCAACGAATAAAAATGTTAATTCAACATCCACGGTCGACGGTTCGAGTCAATAAATAATATTTTTGTAACCTTAATTGACATGTTAGAAAAAGCAGGCCCCTCAGGTTGGTTCAAGTGTCCAATGTCATCCATAAGGTACACATTACGTCATCCGCACACTTCAGGTATGCGGATTTTAATCTGTTTAATGTTTGTAAACAAAGTTTAGGGCGGAAATATAAAATATTATAGTACAATAAGATAATAAATAAATAAAATAATAAATGAGATATGATAATAAATCGGCTATTCTAATAAGATTAGATTGCAGTGGCGGATCCCGAACCCATAATTTCAAGCAGTTTCCCTGAGTTGGCCATAGTGTGTTTGGCTTGAAGAGACCAACAGACCGACAGACAGAGACAGACATTTCTCGAAATAACAATTTCGACCATACCAAAACTTTCCTTATGCCAACGTACAAATAGGAAAGCAACAGACCATAATATAAATCATGTTAAAATATTTCGGCGTCTAAAATAATCATTTTCCGCTAATGTCCTTTTTACATTTAGTTAGGAACCCCAATAGTTTTGTATCTAGACAACTTTGGAACAATACAGTCTTAAGTGCTTTCTGAAATCAGCATAAGAAATTAATATCGGGAAGAAGGAAAAACTGGACTATACTATTTATTACTACACAGTACTGAAAAACCCCAAGCCCCAATTCAGAGTGAAACTTTCAATAAGTTGCGTCGCCTGTACCTACTGTATATGTATAGATCTCAATGAAAAGGTCTGCAGCACCATTAGTAAAACGTTACGGTTGGTTTAGACAAGTTTTTTTTTCCCCAATGTGTAATGCACAAGAAATAAATTAAATAAAAAATTATGGACCTTTTGATGTAGAAAACGCTAGCTTGACTAAAGCGCTAAAGGCACATCTTTTGGCTGTTTTGAAACTTACCTAATTGTTGAGTGCGAAATAGCCCGCCATGATAAATGGCTTCATAACAATAATTTATTAAAATTAAACAACTAACTTACACAAGCTAATATTTACTGCAATCTGCAGACTGGCTACCGAAATATAAATAAAAAATGCTCTTAAATAAACAAGTTACGAATTAATAAGCCAAAAACGATGTCATAATATATTTAATAGACTTGTTTCGCAGTGTTAAACTTATGAACTTCCCAAGGTGCAACAATTAATGTTGTACAACACGGCTAAAACTAAATAGGCTCAATTCCAATTTAAATTTTAGTTTATTAATCCACTATTAAAGTTTATCACTACAACTTTTTAGATAGATAACGATGAAAGAGATGTGGCAAATTTTTTACGGGTAAGTTGTGGGAGCTTAAAAGTTGATGGCATAAATTTTGGTGGTTCCGGGTCCCTCGTTCGATTTATGGAGCAACTTAATGTAGCACCTGGACGCTTGATTTAGTTTCGGCCAGTTTTTGCTTTGATTATGGCAAGATATTTGTAATATTCGAATGAGGATAAATATATTTTGTTTTGGTATAGACACAAACTAGAACGTATTGAATAATAATAATAAACTCGTGTATTTTTAATGAATTTTACTATTTTGTATTGTTGATGTAGGCCCCCTTATGCACAGATCAGCGGGTACCTACAATTGGGCAGACGATCCATGGAAGGATCGAGGAAGAGGTGGGTAGACGAAGTAAGTGAAGGCGCCTGCAAGGTAAACGTTAGCAACTGGAGCATTAAATTACTAAAAATAAGTGGGGGGGTCTTCGAACCTCGCATGTGTTCCGTGCCCCTAGTTGTCAAAAGCCGGAAGGGGGGGGGGTGGAGATTTCCAACTCCAAAAACTTAAAGATTGACAAAAGAACAGCTCGAAACTACAATAAATTAAAAACGTAGCATTTTCGTTCTAGTGATTAAAAAAAAGATTTTTTTTTGTTATTCTCTGAGAAGAAAAACTTTCGTACTTGTAATTGCATATTCGTATATTTATTACGTTTTTCAATCAATTTGTTTTATTTCCTCGAAAACCCTGGGGGGGGACTTGTCAAGTGGTTAGGCCCCCTCCAACGTAGTTGTTGCAGCCAATAAGGTTCTTAACTGACTGTAGCACCAGATAAAGTAAGGTAATAAACATAGAGTCTAACAAGGCCCGAGTAATGAGAACTTTTAATAGATTAATTAATTAAGTAGGGAAGATGAAAATAAGAATTCAGACTTATATAAATTATATATACGGTACCGCACTATCTGTTTATAGTACACAATACAATACAAATACTTAGTTACTTATATGGTGGTAATCATAAACCTTTCTTAGAACTAGGTACTCTTGATTTGGAATCTTCTGATATTTTTTTTTAATTCTTTTAATTTGCGGTAACACACAAATCAAAGGCTTTCTAAATTGGTGTTGAACTACACTACAGCTTCCAAGCTTCCAAATTGAAAATAACCAAGATAATGATAAAGTTAAAGATGTAAAGATACAAAAAGATGAAGTAGGTACATGAGTACAAATTGTATAATGCGACCAAGCGCTATTATTATGCATATACTTTACAAAAGACACGGACCCATTGAACTTAAAGATAGCCAATGGAGTGGTAACTACCATAACTGTACACAATAATTGATGGGGTGTACATAGTTGTGCACATTTCCAAAGATAACGCTAAAGATAATGAATGTATGAAAGAAATATTCCAACATTTACGGCAACGCTTCATTTGTACATGTCGAACGGACCACCAGCTGCTTTATAGCCTAGCCTACATGCTAGACCATTGTATGTATGTACATTATAGGCCAGCACTATTAGTAGCAATGCCTGATTAACAGTAAAAGAGGCGGCTCACGACTCTTAAATCTTCCAAAATTTGGGCTCAAATAAGGCAAATTAGGCTCTAGTTGAGTCTATAGTCTATTACAGCACTAATGTGCTATTGGTTTGCAAAATTAAAAAAAAAAATAGAGCTCATAATCAAATTTTAAAGGATCTAAAAAGGCCTAATACTGTTCTATACAATGGATTGATTGAGGCAGGGCACCGGAAGCAAGAAGGGGGTGGAAATTAGCCTTGCAAGACAAGAAGAGGAAAACGCAAGGCAAAAACTGTTATTTCTATACTGTCTTAATCGATCATTAGCGTGGCTAGGATTGGATCTGGGGAGGGGGGGGGGAGGGGCAAAAATTATATTAAATCAATTGGTTTTCGCGGGCTAATTTGCATTTTTTAAAAATAAAAACATTAAAGTCTGATTTATTATATCTAGTTCAAATTCTCCTCACTTTCTTACGTTGTGTAAATTCAATTTAATTCATCAAAAAAAAAAAAAACCCGAACTCTATCTAGTGTTAACTCGTCGAATCATTAGTGCGGGGGGGGGGGGGGGGGGAGCACGCCCCCTCCTGCGCCTCTCTGGCTACGCCCATATCATCAATTAATCAATTATTGCTTTATTTTTATTATGTATTATTGTACTAGTATTGTATAGTATATATTGCATCTCTCTAATGATCACGCTGAGCAGCTCTGGGTTTCGGCTCCCGTTACAGGTTTAAAATAAATAAATAAATATAAATTTTTTTTGTTCTATTACTATGCCAACCTAGCGGAGTTAGGGCTATAAGCCCTCTCTCACACTCAACTAGGAAAGCCCGGGACCGCCTGCTTTGCATGCCCTCCGAAGCATGGCCCGAAAATATAGCAAGTGTGAAAGTTGGAGTCCGTTCCACTACTCTACATGTCCAGAGGTTAACCCTAATATTCCTACTGGTTGCTATCCTTGCCCCTACTGCTATAGCCTTAGGGTCCAGCACCCCAACCTTAACAATTGTTGTCTGCATTGGAACATGGCAGTGCCGCCTAGAATTATTTTCCGGGACATTCCTCAGGGTGGTGAGCACGACATGGCGTCAGATGGCGCCATAATACGTGTATGGTTCGATCACCAAGCCTAGTTCAGTGCAGTGGTTTCTTTTTATCTGTTACATTGCCTCACTAATTACAGGTGAGTACAGTAGGTGACTTGGCATGAGATTCGCCATTATTCGCGGCGATCTCGTTCAACACCGACTCTAGGTCAGTGCAGTGGTTCCATTTGATCTGTTACATTACCTCACTAATTACAGGTGAGTACAGTAGGTGACTTGGCATGAGATTCGCCATTATTCGCGGCGATCTCGTTCAACACCGACTCTAGGTCAGTGCAGTGGTTCCATTTGATCTGTTACATTACCTCACTAATTACAGGTGAGTACAGTAGGTGACTTGGCATGCGATTCGCCATTACTCGCGGCGATCTCGTTCAACACCGACTCTAGGTCAGTGCAGTGGTTCCTCGTTATCTGGCACATTGCCACACTAACTACAGGACATTATAGCAGGTGATTTGGCATGCGATTCGCCATTATTCGCGGCGATCTCGATCAACAGAGATTCGTCACACGGAGCAATTGCGGCTATCTCAATCGAGTTTCCGTGATGTCTTAATGCGATTTCTGATGGGAAATCTATCACGTCCTCCTCGGCAGACCTCCCCATATAATACATTGGTTAAGCCAAGATTTCACATTTTACACCTTATGGGCTAATATAATATAGCTTGCGGTAATTTCTCTTGCTCAAAGTTTACATAACGATCAACATAACCTTTCGTTATGGAAGGGTTATTGCTAGAAAAAACATCAAATTTCCTCTCACACATGTAACCGGTTATGGCAGCCGAATTATGACTGTGGAAGAGCTCGGGCCTTTCCTCCCGCCATTATTTTGTTTGAATTCGTGGTGGGTCCTGCCAGCCACGTCTTCAGTCGGTAATTGAAAAAAACGTGTGTACAAGGTGTCATTAGAAAAAAAAGGCGAATGCACCATCTCTCCTAGAACTCTCTAGGTGTAACTATAATAAACTAAGCTATAACTAATATATATAATTATATATACCGACAACAGGCTTATAGCGTCAACGTAAATTATCCCTGGTATTAGTGGAAATTTCCTTCCATAGATTAATTGCATACAAATTAGTAATTCAATAATATAATCTAAGATTTTTTTTTGGGGGGGGGGGCACAGGTGGGGAAGGTAATCTATACCTGCTTGAGTTCGACCTCAGGAATAGGATGGTATTTAAAGTGTAACTTCCTCACTATTTTGCAGCCCCCTATTGGGTGGCTTCTACATGTTGCTGCAATTTACAATTGGAACCTGGCACGTTTAGTTGGCTGGGTAAGGATTTGTATTTAAACCAGGGCCTGGGTAGACTCTAGCACAACTGGGAATTTTTCTCATTATATTGTATTTTATAATTTATATTTTATATTTTTGCAGAGGTACTGTTTATGTTTAGTCTCGAACCTCATAGCCTACTACCGGGCCTCAGTCTTATTCGCTAACGGCTGGGCCCCGCCGGTACCCTTCGTAAAGAAACCCTGTAACTATAAAACCTGTGACCTGTGACAGGTCAAAGTTCAGTGAAGAAACGCGCTCACCCGGCCGGGGGCAGCAGGAACTAAGGAGGTGCGCGCATGCGCATTATAATTAACGGTCTTTAACGTCAATACACACTTGATGCCACGACAATTACTGGCCCATCAATATTTATGTGTCTGAAACTTATTAATGTTCCGCGCTACATTGTTCGCTTTTTTCGGACTTCTTTTCATACGGAGCTATACGTACATATTCATCTTTCACATCCATTGACAACGATGACTGGATGATTCTTGATGTAGCGGGTACCGATGTTTAGAATTGTGTTGATTTTTCGATTGGCTATCGTATTGTTGGGATCGGGACTCTGAATAATATACCGTGTGACATAACGTATTTCTGTATAGAAATTTACTTGTGTGTTGCTTTACTAATGATATGGTACTTTAGTATGGAGATTTTGAGACTTATACGGATTTAGGTTACACAATTTTTTTTAACGGAATAATTACTTTTTCTATTAGGCTACTAATTCTACCTACCGGAATCAAAGCTATGGAGCCCTCTCTTATACACTCAACTATACAGCCTGCTTAAAATGCCCTCCGAAGCATGGCCAGAAAAGGTAGTAAGTGCTGAGACTGGAACTAACAACCTTTCGGCTTTTGGGCGAAGGTCAGATTGTGTACCACTACTTTATAATATTATGTCCTGAAGAAATACACGTATTTGTCAAACTACTCATCGGATTTGATTGAAATTATAGGCACGTACTGTAATTGGATTTTTTATTAAATATATTCTTTTCATAAATTTATTGAGGTGGGTTTGGTCTCATGAAAGAAAAAGTTGTCAAAACTGGCTGTCGGCTCCCGCACAGCTTTAAACATATAGGCTACCCTGTACAATATATGTGCCCTAAATGACACGCTTCTTTATCAGATATGTTTTCAATGAAATGGGTGAAGAAACCAACCCATCACCCAGCTTCACTGGGGGAAATTCACTATTCCCAATCTCTCGTCATCTCCCGACCGCATACCTTGACAGGAAATACTTATGATGAAATCCGTCGTCTCAAAGATTAAAACTGCATGCAGAAAAGAAACAATAGCTTTATATTGGTCGGTTAATATTCCCACGTCTCGGCCCCTCCCCCTCACGGCGCGTCGGGACGAATCCCCGCTATATAGGGCGACCTTGCCCGCCAAACGAAACTATTCTGAGAACGCTTCTCAAACCACTTACATGAATTAATATTTAACAACAAAATCTACTTCCTCTTGATATTTTTTAACAGTGACAGCTAAATTTTTCCAAACTTTTCCATTATTTTCTGCAAAAACAACAATAGTTGTATCATCTCCAAATTTAACAAATAAACATTCTGTTATGACCCTCTACATGAATACAGAATTAACATCGAAGATCATCTCTTTCATGATCCTTCAGGGACCCATTTATTATGTATATAAATCCGCATATTGTTTATTAATTGTATTCCAATTCGCTTTCAGTCCCGTATCATCTATTTTTATAAGGTGAAGGTGAGTCGGGATAGGGCTTTCTCATGACGCGCGCTTCCTTGAGTTTCAAGACCATCGGAAATGGTTCGATAATCGATCGAGAATGCGGTGATTGTAGTTTCGATGTCACGATGATCGATGGGGAGAGAGATGTTGTTGTGATGAGTTGTTGCTTCTGCCAGCCTTGTTTGATTTATGAATTATGATTGTAGGAATGATTTGGTTGCGTGCGTATTTTATTTCATATTCTATTTATTTGATGGGGTGGAGTTAGGGTAGGTTAAGATGCGAATTAAAGAAATATAGTATCATAAAATGCAGGCCTGTAGCTAATGGTAAAACTTTAAGAGTCATGGACTCCTCTTCAGGTGCGGTGGCAGCATGAAAAACAATAGCCCCTTTTTCGAATAAGGCAAAAGTAGCCCAACTAGGGACTACAGTAATTTATAAAATGAAATGAATTATAAAAATACTTATATGTAAATCAAAGATCTCTTTATAGGGGGAGGGCGATTAGACATATTCCTTAGGCAGTACATTTTTCTTAGCAGGGACTTTTTTAGGATATTGATTTGAATGCAAGTTCGGCCGCTCTGTCTTTTGGAGCCAAAACGAATAATCTTAGAAATAATCCTTATATACTGTTAAATAAGCACAGAAAATATATTCCCGGGTACCTTGCGGACTGCCCCTTATCTAATTGATAATGTCCTGAAGGACTTTTTATGAACTTTGGCCCTTGTCGCAGATCGTGGGTTCGAATCCCGCCAAGTCCAGTTTTTCTCTAACCTCTAATTTCAGTTAAAATGTGTCCTACACTACAGCATAGTGAAATATGCTTTGAGCAGCTTGGGTATATTTAGGCCTGGTCCCACAATCACTCAAAAAGTATCAGCAAGGAATTTGAAGTCCTCCTCGTCGAGACTCAAGCTATGATGGTTGCCATGCAAAATCTCCAAAGCTCCAGCGAGTCACATCGCCGATGTGTAAGGCACCAAAAACCTGTATTGTTAACCTGAAATAAAGGTACCGTATAGTATATTGCAACAATATGATTATTACCTTGGCACCAATGTAAATCGTAATTGATTGTCAAGGAGCCCGGTGATTTATCCTTGCTATAATATGCAATTTTACATGCCCTACCAATTTATTTTCAATGAAGTCATATTATTACTCGACTACATACTGTAACTATGGCCGTGATGAAGCAATGCGGGCAAGTCGTGGGCTTAGCGGCTGTCCAGAACGACCCTTAATTATGTGTAGGGGTGGTGTTATACATTGTAGGTAGTACCTTACGCAATTTTACCTACCAATTTTTTCTCAATGTATTTATTGTCAATGAATAACTGGAGATGAAAATTATGTACTGTAGGTTTTTATATCAAGTCATACAGCGCAGTATCATCTGACAATGATGAAACGCTGTAGGCATAAGCAGCCTTTAAGGTACAAACGGACCCGATCGTTCGATATATGGTATGGAGGGATGGGCTTTGACACAAGCTATGGAGAACAGATTCCGTGCATTTGAAATGTGGCTTTGTAGAGGAATACTGCGCATATTCTGGAGGAATCTTGTCATTCTTGCCCCTAATGCCGAGGTCCTCAGACGAATGGATACAGAAGCCGAGTGGCTGCTAACGGTCAAGAAACAGAAATTAACATACTTCGGCATTGGGATGAGTAACGAAAGTATCGCCATCTGCATGTAATAATCCAAGGGTCATTCTGACAGAGGGCTCCCGGCAGAAGAACAACATCCTGGATCCTGGCAAGAGCACGACTTCCCTTTTCAGAGCAGCAGTCTCTAAGGTCCAAGTTGCCGTTATGATCGCCAATCATCGGTAGAGGAGGCATCTATAGGAGAAGAAAAGACACGGACAATTTCTGACATTTTAGCAAATGAGTAGTTTGAAAACTACTTCAGTCTGCTTCAGAAGATTACCGAGTCTGGTGGGACAAGACCGCACGGGTTTTTCCTCGACACGCCCAGAACACGCGTCAACGTCAAAAATCTTCTGAAGTAGATTTAGTGGTTTTCCAACTACCCATTTGCTCTTATTCTGGAGTTTCAAGATACCGATTGGTTTGCAGTGAATGTTTCAGTCTCCTTCTCCAGTCTTGTCTATCTTGAGCGGTCCTCTTTAGATAGTCCTTCATGACGTTATTATCATTATTTAGGTACTCCTTTTGCTACAATGAAAAATGGTCCATGACGAAGGAGACTTAACTGAATTAATTAGGCGCGATCAGCCCAGGGGGACTTTTGGCCGCTCTGACGATTTCCCTCCATCTTTGCCGATCTTCAGCAGCCGCTGTCCAATCTGCTGCCTCGACGCCAACTCGAAGGAGGTCCTCCTGGAACTGGTCCGCCCATCTTCGCCTTGGTCTTCCTCTTGGTCTTCTTCCGCGGGGGATTGCTTCCCACGCGGCCTTTGGGGGTCTGTGGTCCGGCATCCGGCGCACATGTCCTATCCATTGTAGCCTTTTTGACGAAGGAGACGATTTGTTAATTTGCCGCTAGTTTCTATTTTATGTTGGTACCCTGGTACTCGGTCACATTTCGTTTGACCACCTTTACCCTTCTTTGCAATTTCCTTTGACATTTTCGCCTACGTTTCACCGCTATAGGCCTTACTTAGCTTATGGTTGGGCGCCGTATTTACTATTTTATTATCTTTGGTGTCAGCACTGTACTGCATAACACAGCAGTAGACACTCCATGTAGTCAACTGATAGCTGTACAAATTAAGACTGCATATAGTTTTAGGCACATTCAATGAAAGTGAAGAAATTAGGTGTAGGTACCGGCAGTTGTTATCCAGCACAAGGGCTTCAATTTCCCATTAGGCTACCGTATGCCGCGTCACTCCAGCATAAGTAATAAGTGTTCCAGGAAGACATTACAGGACGGTTCCTGGAAAAAACCGGCAAAGAGGTCTGAAACAGAGATGGAGCACTATGCAGCATTTCATAGCTCCTTAATTCTTGTTGTTAGCAAAATCATTATTTTGATCGTGGGAATGGTTGTTATTGGTTGCTAATGTCTGATGATGATTGATTTAATAATGAAGAAAAATACATAGTTTGTATAATTTTGTAAAACAAATGATAGGCCCAGTGCCGGATAAGGTTTACATATTACAGGGAATTAATATAATTGTGAACTAGGGGGCCGGGGTCTCCCCCGGGAGAAAGTGTTTGAAAAATAGGGCTGAAATTTTGAGTGCAGTAACACTTTGATTTTAGAATATAACTGCCTTCCAAAGAGGCAAAGAAGGGGGCAATTGCCCGCAGTGCCGGCCGCTTCGTCCGCCTCTGGTGCAAACTTCTCAAAAATTCATGAATCTACCAGCATTGCAGCAAAAAAAAAAAAACACATAATTTCCCGCCAATTTCAATTTCAAAACTTTTATTTTTTTAAATATTTTTATCAAAAAAAAAATCTCGTTTGGGGGGGGGGGGCGGAATTTTAGGCATTTCTGGGGGGGCCGGGAGCCTGTGCCCCAAGTGCCCATGGGTTAATCCGGCACTGGATAGGCCTACATAAGAGTATAAGACCTGGGTCTACCCCGAGTGAGAAACATTTAGGAGCAACTTGGCGCGGTTTTACGAATTTTAAACTAATATATAGGTAGGTAGGTATTTATGATTTTTGCAATTTGCAGGGTGAGGGGGAGGGGACCCTTAGGAATTATTTAGCTTATTGGATCAATCCAGCACTGCATGCCATGTGTCATAGGTGCTACAAAAGGAGTCTGGACTAGACAGTCAAGGCCACGGTTGTTTACCCCAATGTGTTGCTTGCTGCGGCCTTGGTGCATCAATTACCAGGGACATACAGATGGATGGATAAATTTAGTAAAGTAAAATAATAAATAAATAAATAAGGACTTTTGTTTTATTACTCAGCCAACCTAGCGGAGTTGCGGCTATAAAGCCCTCTCTTACACTCAACTTGGAGGGCCCGGGACCGCCTGCTTTACATGCCCTCCGATGCATGGCCAGAAAATGTAGGAAGTGTAGGACTCGAACCAACCACCTTTCGGGTGAAAGTCAGAGTACGTACCACTACGCTACATGTCCTGAATATATTGTATACATTCAAATAGCCTAGCTTACAGAGATTTTGAATGACACGCCAAATTTGGTATAATCTTAAAGTTTGGCAACATTTTGACTTTCCTATATCCGCGAGCCTAATAATATGATAATACGAAATATCACGAACATATTGTACATCTCTCTTACCCATAATTTACAGGTCAAATAATTTACAACTCTCAACCAATTCAGCAAACCTAATAACGCATTTAATCTGTTTACCACTAAATTAGGTCCCAAAACGAAAATGCACACAAACAGGTACCAGAATTCTAGTACCAGCTGGTATGGCCAACAATGGGAAACTAAAATCGAAAAAATTGGTTAGGCACCATCATAATATTGGCTCTCGGAGCGTATTAGTACCTGGTACTTATAGCGGCAGACGTATAATGTAAACGGCATATTTCACGGTTAGAATACTAATACTTAGAGAGCATTAGTAAGCATGTTGGCCAGCGTTTTGCAATTTCTTTTTCGACACAATTAAGAAGTAATCAGAATGTCCACTGGAGGGCAGAGGTCGACTGAATACAGCTGAGTAGGTGCAGACAACTCGGGTTGGAATTTTGATGTTTCCTTGTTATGTTGGTAGGTACATCATGAGTAGAATACTAAATATCTTGTGCATCCCGCCTCAGTCAAATTAACGTTTCAATGTTAACTAACCTATGCGCGGTCTAGAGTAGTCCAAATTGTGGTGAGCTCGACTATGAAACGGAAGTTCGAGGTTCGAAACTCGAGGCATGAAAGAAAAATTTTGAGCCGCACCAGGTTCTAACCATCTCTAACGGGTACCTTGCCTTCATTGGTTGGGGAAAAACGCGGCTGCAGGGCATGTGGCTGCCAGGCATGTAGCTCACCACAGATTTCTTAATAGAGCCGTGGTAAAGAACGAGGATCCTCTGCCAGTCCGCAGGCCTTGTCTCTATAATATATGTTGTCGAGACAATGATTCTGGTTTTTCCAAAGAATACGTAAGTATAAGGTAAGCTTTGTGATGGTCGAAATTTTCGATTTCGTGATTTCAACGGATTTACACGTTATGAGGTCACACGATTCAAAAAAAGCGGAATTGGCCGGTCTCTATGAATCTGTCTGTAACGGTAGTTGCGGCAAAACTATACAATAGAATTGGGTGAAATTCGGCGTGCAGGGTAACAAAATAAATGTCCAGGGTTGTCGTTTTTTGCTGATAAATTCGTTTTGGGGGGTGTTATCCTGAAAAAACAACTAAATAACAAATATTTTTCTTAACAATGGATCCGACAATTTCTTTTAAATTCACCTGTATATAGGTATAGTAGTATATTGTAGCCAAGACCCAATTCAGAAAATTCAAAACCCACATTCCCCTTGTTATTTGGGTTGTGGGGGAGGGGGGCAATACATGAAAAAAAGCTTTATTGCTTTCCAATTTATATACTTAGTATAAGGAAAGCTATGTGATGGTCGAAATTTTCTATTCCGAGATTTCAACGGATTTACACGTTTTCAGGTCCCAGGAACCAAAAAAAGTGGTTTTTACGAAATGTCTGTTTGTCTGTCTGTCTGTCTGTCTGTCTGTCTGTACATAGATTTTCGGGCAAACTACTCGTCGATTTTGCTGAAATTTAGCATATAGGTTTACAAAAATCATACCTCGGGACCATTTTTTTTATTTTGTGTCAATTCAATTTGGGGGGTTGTATTCTAAAAAAAAACTCCAAAAAATTTCTATAAAAATTATTTCTCAAAAACGGCTCCAACGATTTCTTTTAAATTCTCATATATTGTAGTCGTTATTAATTTTGACAAAATGCAGGGGGTCGCTTGCCCCTTCATAGTTTGCTTCTGGGGGTAAAAAAATAAAAATAAGTAAATTTTAATGAAAAATGACTAAAAAGTAATTTTTCTGCGAAATCCTTTCTATCGATGATTTCTACCTTCAGGCATGTTTTAGGTGTTAAATTGAGTAACGAAACCAGATAGGTCACTTTCCCAAAAAAATATTTGGTTTTGCACATAAAATAATTTTTTGAAAAAATGATAGAAAATTCGCACTCAAATGCATTGCGTGCCCTGCCATTATTGCTGAGTGGTAATTAATGTGTTGGTCTGACCTATCTAGAATTTATCTCACTTCGAGTGACGTCAGGTGGACAACTCCTCCGAAATATCGGAAATTTAACCACTGGAAAATTATTTACCATGAAATTACTCATATTCTCTGTATATCTACTAATGTTGATAAATTGGAAAGCATGTTCGAGTAAACTCGGACCGGTTCTTTAGTCAGAACTACTAATTATAAATTTTCTGGGGAACCTTTTTATCGATGCTATCTATAACTTTGATATGTTTTAGATGCCAAAATAATAGTCATGTACCTTACAATGGTATTAGATTTAATTTCTAGACTATTCAATTGTCTTATCGATCTGCTACAGATAAGAAAAATGTATAGGCAAACGAAATTTAATTCCGACAATTTGTAATATTGCTTTTTTATTCATACGTTTGAATTGGTATGAAAACTTGGGAGTGGGTCAAAATGTTTAAGATTTCGACAGTTATTACAAACTGGGGTTTTTACGAAATGTCGGTATGTCTGTTTGTGAGTACCTACTGTACCTCAATTTGTGGCCAAACTAAATTTAATGAAATTCGGCATTTAGGTTTAGAAAATTATTGGCCAGGGGAACGTTTTTTCATTTTTTTGATAACTTCATTTGGGGGGGAGGTTTATCAAAATAAATTAGCTAATCATTAGGTACTGAGTATATTGTAATAATACAATAGCTTAATAAATTAATAATATGTCGTATAAGCATTCAAAATTATGTTTATTTACTGTACTGTAGTCCAGGCGCGGATCTACGGGGTGGCTACGGGGGCTATGCCCCCCCCCCATTAGGGTCCTCAAAATGCGTAAAACCCCACTATTTCAGTCCTAATTTTCTCCCGGGGCCCCCTTTGTGCTCGATTGTATTAATTACCTATAATATAGAAACCTTATTGTTCTGAAAATGCGTAAAATTCCAATATTTCAGCCCTATTTAAAAAAAAAAATCGAAATTTAATCATTAATCCCCCCTTGGTCTCATTCTAGATCCGCGCCGGCTGTAGTCTATATCTATAATTAATTTGCATACTAGCACCTTGACTTGCCCGAGATGTCGTGCTATTGTTTAACCATAAAATCAATATGAGCCCATAACTTGCCCCTATCTCAGCCTTATTCCAATAGCCTAATAACTTGACTTTAACCTCCAAACGCTACGTCTTATGATAGGCATCACAGCACGACTGAGCTAGCTTACAGAATAACAGGGTTAATAAATGCACACCGCATAGTAGAAGAGTCTGTAACGGGTTATTAACGGTTGCCAATATGCAAGCTCCTGCCGTGGGCGGCAGCTCAGCTATGGGTCTTCAAGATGTTTGTAAATTTAGATTTGGCTTTATAATTTCAAAATTGCTTCAATTTCAACTAGTTTCATTGTGTTTATATAGAAGATTGATTATTTATTTTTTGTGGCCTATATTATATAAACGTTTTCTGTACCTTCTGATAATGGTTGCTATACGCAAGCAGCAGCTCCGCTATGGGTCAAGATAATAGTAAATTTAGATCACACAGCATGGATTTATAATTTCAAAATTGCCTCAATTTTAACTAGTTTCATTGTGTAAAAAAGTAAAGTAAAGTAAAAAGTAAAGTAAAAAGTAAAGTAAATTATATTAAACCAGTAAGAATACAAATTGTCAAAAAACACATTCCACACCACGTATATGTATATGCAATACATGTGCACGTGGGGGAACCAGGCCTTTGGATCACATCACAATAAGTTATTTTACATACTTACTTATATGGTAATTTAGTACTTATTAATTTTTTACTTAGGTATACCGATTTATTCATTTAATAGTGATTTAAGAAATGTTATTTCCGAATTATTGGGCCAGTTCTTTGTTGATGGTAAAAAATCTTTTTTTCTTAGTAAATCTGTAATATGAGTGGGGAGAGCATTTATAATTTTCGTTGACAAGAAAACAGGCGAGAAAGTCGTGCGGCTTTTGGTGATGTTTGGGAAATAACTAATGTTCTGTACTGATCTTGTGTTGTAGTATTTAACGGAGGCTGGTGGTAGGCAAATTTTATTATTGTGGACCAATTTTAACATTTCCCAGGTGTAGGTATGGTAAACTGACGGAATTTGTAATTGACTATATAAGGGTTGGGCATGTTCTCTTCTGCTTTTATTTAACATTACTCGTAGGATAATGTTCAGGGATATATTTACTTTATTAATAAGTAATCCAAAGGTCCCTCCCCACGCACATATGCCGTAGTTTACAATTGGCTGAGTGATGGCGAAAAATATCATACGTAGTAGATGAACATTCAGAACATTTCTCAATCGTCTAAAAATGTATATCGTTCTTCTAAGTCGCATAGACGTTTGCCTTACATGTTCGGACCATGTTACATGTTGGTCAATTAACATTCCTAAATATTTTACTGATTTTACTGTTAACGAGTACATTGGAGATGGATTAATTTATTTTTGTAGGCCTCTATAATAGTAAATGTTCCTGTGTCTTCTGCTCAAATACCAAATAAAATGGACACTTTCGAGGGTTGCCTGTAACGATATCGCAAATAAGTATGTGAATGCGGCATAACTTATCCAGTGGCGGTATTCCCCATAACCATGTGCCCGTGTAAGGTGTAAGGTATAGAGATTTGATCACGTCTTTAAAATGTCTTGATCGTCCAGCTGTAATTATTCTCTGGCTATAATTAACCTTTTTATCGAGTGCAATATCTCAAATGCACAGACATCGGCTAAACCTAATCAAGTTAGGCAAATTTAGCCCGGTGTTGATAACAAGCAGGTACTGCAATGACTTAATATTCCCGAATGACGGTACAGACCGTGCTCGCTAATTAGTACGTAATACCGATTAACGAAACACTTAATAAAGGCACTAGCAGTGCTCGTTAATAACAATTAACGAAACCATTCGAGCCACGACCAGGGCCGGTCCGTGGTTTTTCGGCGCCCTAGGCCAGACTTTTGCCTGGCGCTCCCCCTTCCCCCCTCCTGAAAACCAATTTTTTTGAACATTTGTCACCTATTTTTATTGATTTTATTGGTGATGTTTAATACCTTGGTGAAAGCTATTGTACCAATATTTTATTATTTTCAATTTCGAACAGTAGGTATATTAAATATTGTAGGATAAACATTAGAGTTAAGAAAGAGTCAAAGAAAAGAAGTGGGTACCAACGTTCTTGGTTATTTACTTCTGCTTTACAAACAAAACAGTAACTGACTTGACAATTAATTAGATTGAATAAAGAAAATTGATTAAGGCTGAGTGTTCAAAATGTTTTGTAAACAAGAAATTATCGTACTTTTTGGACGAAATTAATTAATTGCTCGTTCCACAGCCACAAAGATATAAAAGGGAACAGATGAAAAAATCTTAAAAAATACCAGCTTTCTGTGAAAGTTGTCTATTTCCCTTACAGATTTACAACTTTGCTACAATATGGGTTTAAGGCTATTTATCCAATTTTTTTAAGGTAATAATATTTCAGTTCAGAAAATATAAACTTCCTGCGATAACTTGGATTTTGTATGAGTTTTTTATCTGTTCACTTTGTTATCTTTGTATCTGTGGAATGAGCAATAAATTATTTTCGTCAAAAAATCAGTAAAATTTCTTGTTTACAAAACATTTTGAACACTCAGCCTTAAGTTAATAAACAAAAAACCAAAACTAACGTTAAAACTTTTGTCTTCTGGCTTTGTTTTGGAAAATTCTGATACTATTTCGCTGAGGTTAATATTTTGCGCCAAGTCAGGTTCAATAGAATATGGTTGCCAAACCGACCAATCTATCTTGAGTCATACTTGACCTCAAGTAAGTTTTGATTAGCTTCAACTTGGAGAAGCTTCTATCCAAGAGTGGGTCCAGGACAGATTTTCGGAGGGGGCCATTTCGGGACAAAGGGGTGTAACCTACCAAGCCAAATGAATTTTTAGCGATTGTGCAATTGGGGTGCCTGTTATAGCGAAACGAGGCACATTGAGTTACTGTGTATAACTTGAAAAGCCCATACGCCAGATGCAGATAGGTAGTAATGGGGGGTCCGGGGGTCTCCCCCAGGGGAAGAATTTGAAAATAGAAGTGCAAAATAGTGGGGTTTTCCGCATTTTAACAAAAGTAAAGTAGCCTATAGATTTTTTAAAGCTTACAAAGAAATACTTATATGTTTATTCATTTTGATGGAAACAGGGAGCCCGGAGGTCTCCCCCGGGGGAAAAATTTGAAAATATAAGTGCAAAATAGTGGGGTTTTACGATTTTTACAACAGTAAAATTTATAATCTAAACATGGAAATCATATTCATGTTTCCATACTAATTTTTTTGTTTAGAATGTCTTATTTTATATAGTGTACGCTAATTTCTCTCGGGGGGGAGGGGGGTCATGGCCCCCATGCCCCCCTCTGGACCTGCCAGTGCTTCTTTCGCCTGAGGCCACAGAAACAAGCAGCGTCAGCAGAATGCGGAGCGCCACAAGCAAATTAGGGACATTTTCCTTCAGATTCACCTTCAGAAGTCAGATTTTAGAAGGATGCCAAGTACATCTTTGGGTGTTGATTCTTCTGAAACATGCCTTGATATTGCTTGTAGTTCCCCGTAAAGTTTCACAGCATCAATGTCTTTAAGTCCATTGTCGGTTAACGATTCTTCTAAGCTTTTGCATTTTTCTAATATAAACTCTCTACAAAACTCTCTAAAAAATAGATATACGAGGCAACAACAAAGGTTACAAACACCAATTACATAGCCTACAATAAATATGGGGTATGGGGACTGATAATAAAGTACTAAGACCAAATTTTGTTTAACGAAATCCCCCATTCTATAGTATAAGATAGGAAGAAAAATTGGAGAAGCAAAAAAGCAATATAAAAAATTACGTTAGAAAAGAACGTTAGAAACTCAATAGGCAAGACCTATTGAAAATACATAAAAAAAGTTGCAACATTTAGTGAAGAAGAGTAAGAAGACGCCACCCCTGACGAGCGGAAGCTTTGGGGTGGTCGTGATTTGCAATTAGCATATATTTACTTTGCATTAATATAATCCCCTAGCTGGTGGAGTTACCAGTTAGGGGGAAAAAAAATATTATTATTATTATTATTTTCGACCTTTTCCTGGTTTGACGTGGTTCTCTATTAAGTTGGCGCTCTTCAACAATATTCATCCGGTTAGTCAGGTTATCAAACTAAACAGGTCTGCCAACTACTTAATTGTATAATGTGTTACCAATATTTTGAACAGTAAATTGTCTTAAGTTGAATAGGCAACCCCCTCAGGTCAATTTATCCGACCCAAGTGAAAATAATGTTAAAACTCAGCAAGACAAGCATAATTTGTAATTTTAGGACATGTCTGTTCCCACCTAAGTTAGCGAGCTACACGTATGTAATGTATAGGCCTAATGACTATGAAGTTGCTTGAGGTCGTAAATGTTAACTAGGCATTGGAAATAACTATATAGATAACAATTTTGCATATTGAGCGGGCATTTAGTCCAAATTTATGGCTCAATTTTCGGCCTTGCGTGCAGAACCCATCTGATAATATGCTGCAAGTCTATAGTAGGTGCTAAATCAGAGCATGCGCGCACACCCAATCTTAACAAGCTTTATCAATCTGCAGCCATAGCACCAACGGAAATGTATAACTTACTCGGGGAATTATTTAAACCGTCATAATATAAGCGGGGATAAAACTAACATGTTTTGTCCTGTTGAACCAAACAAAAAAAGGTTCCGTACCTACGTCTAGCATAAGCAAAAATGAACAGCAACCAATCTCTTATGACACATATTACTTTACTATTTACAGTATATGTAGTATAAGGAAAGCTTTGTCGTTTTCGATCAAAATTTTCGATTCCGAGATTTCAACGGATTTACACGTTTTGAGGTCCCAGGAACCAAAAAAGTGGTATTTACGAAATGTCTTTCTGTCTGTCTGTTCAAAATCATGTCTGATCATTTCTACGGATACGCCAACCCATCTATCCTTGATTTAGCACTAGTCCATATACCTTATGCGAATCTCGGTTTCGTTATCTACTATAGGCTGCTATAGGCTGCTAAAAACTACAATTAACCTAATTACTACTTACAACTAGTGGTGTATTGTAGGTAGGTACCTATACACAACAGTCAACATGCAATTTGCAAAAATGCTAGTAAGTCAGTAGTATTTATTTAGAAAGTGTGCAAGGGAGTAGCCAGGCCTTACCTTACCCCATAGATTTAGCCTGTTTCCCAGAATTTGTTTTGCAAGTCCAACCCTACAATAAATCCTGGATACGTGCTTGAAACTATGCAAAATTTTGCAATTTTCACTTTGTTCCAGTAGGCCTAGCTAGATTGTGCATATAGAATCAACTGTTCATAAAGGAAAACATGGTCATTGAGCTGAATAAGCTAGCTATTAGCTATAAATTAAAAGTTCAATTAATTCGAAGGTGATAATAATTACTAAATTATTAATAAGCTTCAACGTCAACGCGTAAGATGAATGTGCAGCACATAACTCATCTCCACCATGCATATAATCCAATGCTTTACAAAGGTCGTCCTATAAAAGGGGAACAAATCTCAGCGAGAAATGCACACACTTATCCCTTTTTAATGCGAATGGGCCATTTGTTATGGGGAAACGTATTGCCGCCCCCTGTATTATCTAAATCTTCACTACGTTTCTATCTATTGTATCCTGATGAATCTTTATCTCTATTTATCAATTAGGCGGGGAAAGCAACCCTAACCTTATCTAATTGATATTTTGAGTAATGGGTTTCACAGTTAATTTGGGTAATTTTAATTTTTCTTCACTTTGGTGTTTTAGGGTTTGATTTAAGAGGACTTTCTCAGTTTCGGGGTCAAATAGGGTTGTTATTGAATTTTTAGGCGCCACAACATCATCTACGGCAGGGGTCGGCAACCTTTTCGTGCAAGTTCTCGATTTTTTGAACTGAGAATTTTCCAAAGCGTCAACGGATCTAAAACTCCAAGAGGGGGGGGGGGCTTACCTTAGAAATATTTTCAGAATGAACTTGCGAATTGGAAGGTTTTGAGCTTTATTTACCTTTAATACAATAGTGGTAACGTGCTTGCACTTGTGCGAGTCTTTACACGCCATGCAATCGGAGACGTGTCGTGCTCATCACAGGTAATAACCTACAGAGGCGGCTGAAAAGGTCAATTGGATACATTCATTAAATTGTTTCTGCATCTCATTTGACAGCGCCGAAATATCTGGGTTGTACGTGGACAATTTGAGCAACATGGAAGCTTCCAAATGGGCATTGCTCAGCTTGCTCCTAATCTTGTTTTTAATTATATTCATTTGTGAAAATGACGGCAAAAATAAGTGGAACCGAACATTAAAAAGTATGCCAAAAGCATATTTCTTCAGCTGTTCATACGAGTCTGGAAGACCATGATTTAAAAACAATCTCGTCTTCCTTTTGGAGATTTCGTAAAGCCGTCCATTGATGGGCAGTTCACATTTTTCTTTTTCTAATTTTTCCAAATCCTTTGCCAAAGTTTCGAATTTGACCCTCCAAATTTCCTTGTTTTAATTCGACAAGTTGCATTTCAAATGAGCTAACGTCAATATTGAGGGGGGGGGGGGCGAAGTTGAGATCCTCAGTGGCAGTGTCAAGGGGGCGTATCAAAAAATAAAATGTATTCTTATTTTGCCTGAACTGCTTGAATCTTTTCCAAAAATACGTTCTTCATAGATTCGATTGTCGCAATAAAATATTTGGTATCAACGTCCAAATTTTTTTCTTTCTATTAAATATTAAATACTCCCACGACAATGACTCGCTGCCAACCTGTGCGCGTGAAAATATTTTGGCGCCATTTTTAAAAGTTTAATAGCAATTTTTTTTTTTTAGTACTATTTTAATCATTTTTTCCTTTTTACTTTAAATTGGCAAAATATTACAGTACTGCCGAAGCGCCATTGCCAAGTGCCCAAAGCGCCAAATGTGGCTCGCGAGCCATGGGTTGCTGACCACTGATCTACGGTATCACGACATCACATGAAGTCACACGGGTAAGATGGGCATCTGCAACCAATGCAAAGCAGTGTCAGAGTTGTGCCCCAGATTGAGCATGGAGGTATTCGCCTTAAACTAAAATAAATAGGCCTACAGTCAACATTTACAAAGTTCGGTTTTCGGTCCTATAACGGTTGAATTGTTCATTTGTTTTTTATTTGCCGCTATTTTTTTTATAATGTTGGCACCCTACAAACTCGGCCACATTTCCTTTGAACACCTTTGCCATCCTTTGGCATTTCCTTTGCCATCTCCGCCTACGTTCCACCGCTATTGGCCTTACTTAGATTATGGCTAGGCGCCATCTTTTCTTTAAATAAATAAATAAATATTGACTTTTTGTTCCATTAATAAGCCAACCTAGCGGAGTTAGGGCTATAAATCCCTCTCTTACACTCAACTAGCAAGGCCCGGGACCGCCTGCTTTACATGCCCTTCGAAAATGCTGGAAGTGTGGGACTCGAACCAACAACCTTTCGTCGGAGTGTACCACTACTCTACATGTCCTGACAATGACAATGACTTTGTATTATCTCTGCTAAAAATGGGTTTAAATTTTACAATAAGCCTATAAAATACTGAATAAAATCTTCTTCTTCAAGTTCTTCTTTAAGTTACAGCCGGCTGGCTGGTTGGCAGCAACATGTGGCATAGATTTACATTTTTACTTACACTTTTCTGAATAAAATAAACTCCGTATTTAACCATGATTAATTGGAGCAATTAAATAAATAAATAAATAATGACTTTCTCTTATTATTCTTATGCAGCCTGCAGGCATTACAAAATAATAACTTACCCGGGAAATTATTAAAATCATTTAAATACGGCATAACAAAAAGCAGGTGACATTCTACATGTTTCTACATGTCAGGACCAAAAGAGTTTAGAAAAAATGTTCCGCCTGCGTCTGGCATATGGAACAATGAATAATAATTAATTAATTAATTATTATTATTTTATGTTGGTGCTAGACCAGCTAAGCAAATCTGACAGAGTTAGGCTGCATTAAAACACGGTCTTACAGTGGCTTGGGAATTCTTAATTGATGCTGAATTGATTTTTTTACGGCATTAAAGCAAGTATGAATCTATAGAAAGAATTACAGGTGTTTTTCCATATCTATTCAATCTCGCAAGTTGCAGCATCCTCTTCCTAATGGTATAAAATGAAGTAGCCGTATGTAACTGTGTGCAGACCTACTGATACAAGATACACAAAACTACATTATGCACTGACAGCAAACCTCTACTGTATGTATACCGTACATTATACTTCTCACATTTTCTCACACAGTTCTGTAATCGAAATCGCAAAAAAACATGTGCTCAAATACAAGATGACAACACCAGATGGCAGACTAGTGCCATTTACATGATGAAAACCGATGCCTTCTACACATGAGATTACGCTGTTACGCGCTACAGGAGGGCCGCCATCTTGATTTATTTCTATCATGCTGGCAGTATTTTTCCCGCCATTTGTCTAATATAATCAGGACGGTACGCAGGTAAATTGTAAATTAATTAAATGATATACGTGCGAATGACTTGGGGGTGTATTCTTAATGCCATATTTATTATTATATTGCGTGTACCTAAGTAGTCTACTTTACAGCCATTTCAATATATATATATTTTGACGTTTTTATTTATTTCTAATGTTTACAATGATTTACACGTATTTACTCGTGTTTGATAATTGAACTATGACCTTCATAGGGTTAGCATAAATAGGTAGGCAATGCAGACGAGGATAGCTTTCGAATTGGAAGTACGTAGGGTAAAGTAATCTAACTTTCAAGGATGAATTTTCGCTAGCCAATGAGCGGAAAGAACGGTAACCAGCATGGGCAACCATTCTTATCATTAGTTACCGCCATTTGATTCTTGGTAGTTAGCCTAGGCTGCTATAATAATTATTCAGTATATTCAGTGCAAACCGTTTAATCACTTTAATAAATGTATCCGATTGATCTCTATAGTCGCTTCACTATGGCGTCTATTCCACTTGTCGATTTTACTTCAAATTTGATTTAAGATTTTTTTTTTGTTTTGTTTTAAGGAGACTATTATGTAGATACTTGACTTATATAATATAAATTAAGTTATTATAGATAAGTTAAATATCTACATAATAGTCTCCTTAAAACAAAACAAACAAAAAAATCTCAAATCAAATTTGAAGTAAAATCGACAAGTGGAATAGCCGCCTATGTAACCTATGTAGTAGGTACTTGTGTCGTGTTACGACACGTCTCCAATCCCAACGTGTGAAAAGATTTGCACAAGTACAAGCACACTACCACTTTGCCACCGAAGCTTGCCAAGGTACCAATAAAGACAAAAATGCGGCCATAATGAGCCTGAAAAAATTAGAAAGAAATTAAGGTATAAGGTGCGCGAATTTGCATAAAAATTCAATGGAGTTGGAGGCGTGCACAAGGAATTAGTCATGGTGCTTGGGAGGTCCCAAATTTCCATTATCTCACCGATTTTTACGTGAAACAAAGACCATTCACAGGCACTACCTTCCAGAAATCGTAAACATTTATTACCAATATTTCCACATCTAAGGAAGAACGACACGACAACCCAAGCAGGACTGAGGGCTGGTCTTTTTATGAGGCCACAATCTCAACGATTGGTTGGCAGCAACTCCCTGCATACATTCCTCCAGCTTTCTCGATCCTGCGCCTTCCTCTTCTGCTCTTGGTACGTTCGACCTCCTGCGTCCTCCTTCAGCCACCCTCTTCTTCAATAGCCGCTAACCCTCCTTCATTCGTCACGTGGTCCATCCAGCTGTTCCGTAGCATCCTTCTGAAACACCCCAGTACAATCTCTTCAAGCCTATTCAGTTCATTAATTAATCTGATATAGTCCAGGTTTCACATCAGTATAATAAAGCCTTCCTGTCTGTCTGCAACTCAATTTGGAATCAAACTACTCGATGGGATCTGACATGCCGTAAGTTCCCAAAATTATTTTTCAGGGGCAATTTTTTCACTTTTTTTATAACTTAATTTAATTAAATTAACGAAAATAATATTGACTTGTGGACCTGTGCAAATATTCGCCTGTGGGAACGAAGGATGTCTTTTAAGAACGATCTAATTAAATACGAAGTATGTCCTGTGCTATGGAACGGGTATGGGTTGGCGTATTTCTGAGGTTCTAAAGAAAGTGTAGATACCCCATATATGCAGTTTGGTGCACCCAGGACCTTATTGATTTTTTACAAAACCGCCCAGTTGCACTGGGATAACATATTGCATAATTGTGAAAATTTAGGCGCTCTTACTACCCACTGAGGGGTTATTGACCCTTTCATAAGGGTCGGTTCCGTCATGAGGGGCAGGGGTCGTTTATAGTGTTTGTTTACTTCCTTGGCTTTGAGGCGCCACCTGCTTAAAACATTCCTTCAATACCTATAATGAAATATGAAGGTAGGTCGGGTTCATTGTATAGAAGGGTAGCCCGCTGCATTACCCCTTGAAGGCGACCGTCCCTCAATATTGTGTAATTTTAAGGGGTAGGTCGGATTCCTTGTTTTGAACATTTTGTCAGCTGCTATTTGTGTTCTCCACATTTCGAACCCTTGGCGTTTAGGCGCCACCTGTTTTGGTCGTTCACCCCTCAATCTTAATACGAAACATTAAGGGGTAGTTTGGGACCGGGTTCATTGTACTGAAGGGTAGCCCACGCCCACTGTATTTCTAACCATTTTGTCTTGACGGCGCCACCTGCTTCGGGCTTGACTTTATTGAAGTTGAAGAATGGCCAGTTGTAATGTGTATTCTTCGCATTCCAAAACCTAGGCTTTTAGCCCATAACCTGCTTCGACCATTCACCCTTCAATACTATTATGCATCATTAAGGGTCGGTTTGCACCGGGTTCATTGCACTGATGGGAAGCCCGCTGGATACGGAGCCCTTTTATCTTGCAGACGCCACCTGCTTCAACGGTTCCTCAATAACGCACAATTTTAAGGGGTAGGTCGGATACTTTGTATTGAATAGTGGCCGGCTGTATCATGTGTTGTAGGCATTCCGAACCCTTTTGTCTTGCAAGCACTACCTGATTTGGCCATTCATCCCTTACTATTGCACATTAATTTTAACGGTCCATTGTATTGAAGAGTGACCAGCTGTGTAATGTGTTGATCCGCATTCGGCATTCCGAACTCTTTTGTCTTGGTAGCGCTACCTGCCTCAGTCATCCCTTATGGGGCGGGTCTGGTCGCCGCTTTCATAGTGTTAAAAACAGATGCTAATTGTTTGTTTCGGCATATCACACCTTTTATAGCTGTGTACCCTTCAATGATTGTTGTCTATTGAACTGTTGTGGGATATCATTGAAAGATTGAACAAATACATTATTTTTTTTAATTTCTGGGTGCACTCGCCACATCTTCTATAAGTAGTCAATGAAAAAATGTAACAGGTGGCCCCAAAATTAAAAAAAAATATTTTTGTCGCGCTTGAATGTCTGATCTCTCCTATATGGAACTCTTAGAGTCTATGCCTCTAGGGCAGTCATGGGTAAACTTTTCAAGGAAGATGAAATAACAGATTGTGCAGGTGGGCCGAAAAAAATGTGAACAAAACATATTTTTATAAAATTAATGAAAAGCGTTACTTTTGATCTACACTACGGTCTACGAATATGATATTGGTGAGGTTGCGTGCAAACGTGGTTAAATGGCGTAATTAAAACGCAATGAGAAAGAAACTGTTATTCTGTTCTACTTGCACAGAAAATATATTTTATATTATAATGGAATTTTTAGGAGTTTTTTCACATTGGCGTAAATTGACAAAATACAGGGAGGGGGCGGGGGGGGGAGGGTCTTAGGACATCATTTGTAATTGTCAAAATACGGGGGAGGGGGTGGAGGCTTAATACCTACCCCAAAAACTTTAAGATATTAATATCCATAATTGAAGTGTAGATGCAAATATTAATATTGCCAAAGGAACAGTCCGAAATTCCCAAATTGCCAACATACATAAAAATAGTCGAATTTTTTGGCTAAAGTGATTTTTTAAAATTATTGTTATGCTCTGCGGAAAAACTTTTGTATTTTTAATTATACGATTATTTATTAAGTTTTTCCAATCAATTTGTTTTTTCCTAGAAAATCCTGGGGGCTTTCCAAGTGCCTGGGGGTGGCTAGGCCCTCCCCCTAATTATACTACGCCAATGGCTTTTCAAAAACATATGGCGGGCCGGATTGACAGACGAAAAGGGCCGTATTTGGCCCATGGGCCGAACTTTGCCCTACACTGGTCTAGGGGATGCCCTAGTAGATTTACCTCGTAAATTATTAAACGGTTCTGGTATAAGGTACTGTTAAGGCGGTGCAACACATCAAATTACACCATCAGACAGATTGGCTATCCAAATTACTTCCGACAATTAGGCACTGGAGAAATAGTGCCGACCACGCGGCTACGTTCTGCTCATTTGCAACTCACTGCTAATTAGCTACAGACTGACCGCACGGGGGGCAAAGGTCGCCGGGGATGAACACGCCACGAACAGGCGTGCGTCAAGTAACTCAGCACAGAACCCTAGCTAAGTATTGTTAAGGCATGTTCGCAATGCGTCCGAGGAAAGATATAGACGCAACTGACAGTTAGCTGGGATACGTGACAAGTACATAGATAGCTACTTAAATTTCGGCCGTAATTCTGTTGTACTTACTGTTCGAGATTATATAGAATATACAATATATATATATAATACAAAAGCTTGCACGACCAGACCACAGATGAGTCAACAAACTGGAATAGATATCCCAACTGCAGAATCCGGGTTGCTGGGCTCTGAAAGACGATGAGGTCATGGCGAAATGCTTGGAAGTACGCTTTCAGCTTTCTAAAAACAAAAAAAAGAACGACCAAGGCCCATCTATTCAGCATGTTTGATAATCTAGGCAAGTTTGCTTACAGACGAAAGAGATTCTAAGCATTGCATTCACACACCCAACTGAGGTAAGGAAATGAGTAACCAGAGCAAGACAAAATTCAAAAAAAAGACGAACCAATACCAATTGGTTTCGGGGGAAAAAGACCCTCCTTGAAAAATCATTGGTAGGCCTACACATTTACAAAGTTGCGTATTTTTTGTTTACTGTAGGTATTTTCGCCTTGTTCCGAAAGGGGCGCCATTTTCTTGTCTCATGCTGAAAATAATGTTCCGCGCGGCCCTGTCTATGGGACGGCCAGACTTGCTTTTCCTAATGTATGCAAACCAAGATTGTGACTTTGAAAAATGTGGAACACGGACGGAGGGATAATTACGTTAATACTGGCCGGCAATTACATCTTCATCGGCGTGGCGGTGCATTTGGCCCCGGGGCCTCGGAAGAGATTATGTCGCACCAAGGATACACCCACTATACCCGCCGCTTCTGGGTCATTTTCATATTAAACAGGCTCCTCAACCGCGCTTACATGTACTACCACAATAGAATAGTTGTAGGGTGGGCAGGGTGTTGGGTCCTTGGAAGTGATTATGTCGCACCAATGATACGAGTACATGGACCTAATCGTTCTACTATATATGGTGGGGTGGATTTTGACCGAAGCTATGGAGAACAGAATCAGTACATTATAAATGTGGATATACAGAGGAAGGTTTCGCATATCATGGAATATTTTGGGGCAAATTGATAAAGAATTCGAGTTGCAGCTGATGGTTATGGTACGGAAACTAACATACTTCGGTCATGTGATGATGAATGAAAAGTATCGCATTCTACATGCAATAATCCAAGGGAAGAAGGAAGGACAGATGTCTCCCGGCAGAAGAAGAGCATCCTGGTTCAAAAACCTGAGGCAGTGGTTTTGCAAGAGCACGACTGTCCTTTTTAGAGTAGCGGTCTCCAGGGTACAAATCTACATGATGATCGCCAATTTTCATTGGAAGAGGTGTATGAAAATTGAATATTTTCTACACCGGCCGTCTTGGTCATTTTCAAGTTAAACAGGCTCCTCAACCGCGCTTACATATGGTGACAGAATAGGCTACTTGGATGAGCTCAGGGTTTGAGGATGAATGAGCCCTCTGGTGGCATTGTCGTATGATCCCTCAGATTCAGTAAGCCTGTGGTAGGCTTATACGCCATACAAAAGGGAATTTGAGACCTAACCCCAAATTACAAGAAGAGGTTGGTAAATAATTATATTCAAAGCAGCAGTGCGCAGACCAAATCCACGTTCTGTGGATCCTTTCAGTCCCTTAGGCTCCCATAGGAAGCAGTCGTCAGCAGATTCAACTCCCTAAGCGTGATCTGCCAGCCTGTCTTTTCCTGCTGTAACCATACCATTGGTCATGGCTTCATGGACACGGCAAAATCAAACCACATGAGAATTTTTCTCTGAATTAGGTATCCAAATTATGGCTAAATTCAGAAGCCCGTATTCTCTAACATGATGCTTTACAGGGGCTATGAAATCCTGTCCCACTGCAGCAATGGAGATAGTACTGGACTTCCCACCCCTCCATGTTGCAGTAGAAACTTCAGCCGAAAGGGCATTATTAGGGGGTTAAAAAGGAGTGGAAGGGCAGTTAAGAGAGACTCAGCCTCTCTGACTACGTCTGACCACTGCCTGGATATGCCAAGCGATAGAATCCATCCAAAATACTGTTTTAGGAGGGAATTCGAAACTATATTAGGGACAAAGAAAGAATACTGCGAATCAGCAGGAATTCTCAATAGTCACACAATCAAGTGGTTTACTGATGGCTCTAAGCTGGGACATACAAAACCAAGAACAGGCCTTCGCGTCTTTGGTCTTAGGGTTATATATCTGAAGTCTCTTGGGGATACAACTACAGTCTTGCAGATTCTGCAATGAAGGAGTGGAGGACCTCAAGCACATCCTCCTTCACTGCGATACAATCGCACGAAGAAAAGCAGCATGCTCGGGAAGCTTGCAGTTACATGTAAAAGACCTACAACTTCTAAATCCCCTCAAGATCTTGGTTCTTCTGACGGAGATAGTTCTCGAGGAAGAAATGTAGAAGTGATGTAGATACTTTGTTGTAGGGGCACAATGGGCCAAATAGGCTTAGGTGCACACAGGTAACACCTGTACCCCAATTAAAAAAAAAAAAAAAAAAAAACGTGATCTGATTCTTTGTCCTTGTCGGAAACGAATGTCCCATCTTTCCCAAAGAGAACTCTAATACGACCCAATTGAAATTTGATTTTGTACAAAGCATACTCGTAGTTAGCAGGGGTGCCCGCCCGTTAGTCCATTCAGGTCAGCCAGTCATTATAAAGGACCTCAACCTTTTACACCCGTATTTTGTGAAACTATGATAAGTTACTGCAATACCTGGCGATCTGTATTAGCATGCACGTTCAAATCTCTGTTGTTAGAGCGGGGAATGTAATGCAATTAGGTTCAATACCTCCAACTCCTGTCCATTATGTAACATTAAAACCAAATGTCTCACCGTCGTATGGAATACTAATATACTGCATGTCGGCTAAGGTGAGCATCGGTTTTGTTGAATGCTCACCTACAAGTACATTATGTATATCATTTTGATCGTTACTGTATGACTACATGATATGATCCAGGTGGCGACAAACTACAATATTAGGTTTGTTAGGAAAATTCACCCCACACAAGAAA